>PQFF01000249.1:1666-64787 GCA_003547095.1 Diversispora epigaea | reverse complement strand
TTTCTATATCTAAAAGAAAATAAAGTATTAATTTGAATCGTTTTGAAATCCTTCGAAAAAATTATTAAATCTAAACTATTAACAAACCAGTTTTAATTCGAAACACTTTGAAAAATAACGTAAAGTACATAAATAAAGTATTAATATAGTACATAAATAAAGTTAAAGTATTAATATAAACCATTGTTTAATTATATATTTTCTATAACTGTAAAGTAATTCGTAATCTTTAATATATTTTCGAAAAATAATGTTTTCAATAGTAATTACAACTCATATTTAAAATAACAAATACCGTAGTAAAAATTAAGAAATAGTTTAACAGTGTTTCATCTTGATATAGTTAAAAAAATTTGTTTTTTTTATATGAATGACAGTTGTTTTCTTGTTATAGTTAATCTAAATAAAAGGAAATCAAGAATTTATTATAGAGAATGTATAGAAGCATACTATAAAATATACCTTGGGATTTGCATTTATAGAGAGTGCATTTAGAGAGAATAAATATAATAAGTTATTATTATGTATGTATGGTGCATTTAGAGACACTTGTAGATGTATGCGCAATGTAGTGAAATTAAGTTGTAAACAAAAAATCATATTTTGTTTATATATAATTTTTATGTTACACAAACTATAAATTAGATTTTCAAGTAATATTATTTTATTATTAAATTTTACTACAAATATTTTTTTTATATTAAGATGCACTGAATATTATTTATATTATTTGCAATAATATTTTTAATTTTCGGATAGTTCCGAATTATTTTCTTCATTATTATTTTCTTCATTATTATTTTCTTCTTCATCTTCATTTTCATATGATCTTTTTTTCATATTTTTTATTGCAAGTATTTCTGCATTTTCTCGCATTTTTTCGAGAGGTAAAAAGGTAATCTCCTTTTCGATTCTAGACTTTTTGTTTTTGCGTGATTCATTTCTTGGTGCTAGTGATGGTGACGGTGGTGGTGACTCGTTTTCAGATTCGTCCGAAGAGTTACAAAACTCTTCTTCATTGTTTAATTTAAGCTATAAAATTTGTTAGAAAACTTAGTAATGGAAATTTAAAGAAAAAATATTATTAAAGAGAATACTTACTAAATTTTCTTCATATTTTTCCTTAATAATATCCTCAGTTATCTTTACGTAACAATTATTAGGGTTAAGAATTATTTGAGTAATCGCGATCGCCCACGCTACGTGAACGTTCGGAACATCGCATGATTCGCCCCACACTTTATCAATTATACAACTCATATAAGTTGTTTTGGGATCTTTTTCATCAATGGGCTTGAAAATGTTTTTATAACATTCTTTTACGGCCGGCAATTTCTTCCATTCAGAAACTTCCTCGAACTTCGTACTATTGATTGGTGACAATGAGAAAACTTCATGTATAACAGTTTTTACTTTTACACTCAGTCCTTCCCAGATACTTCGAAGCTTTTCGATCATCTATTAAATATTTTCATTTTAATTAATTACAGATCTAAATTTAATTTAATATGTATTTTAAAGAAAGACTTTTATTACAGATTTTCTGATTGTTTTTTCAAAAAAAGACATCCATCTTTTTGTTCCCAACGATTTGTAGAATTCCGGAAATGTCTCTCGGACATATTTTTCTGCGGATTCTCGGAATTCCTTTGGTGTGGGGTAGATACAAGTTTGGAAAAGTTCCTTCGCGGAGTTAGCAATAATTCGCTATATAAAAAGTTATTAGTTATAGAATATAATTATAATTGTAATCTTTCGAAAACATTTAGAAATAATTAATTACTTCATTAAAATCTTTATCGTTTATGTTGAAACTAATATCAGCATCTACTTTTTTAATGTCAATTTTGATAGAGTCTTGGTTTTTAATTACAAGATCAATTTTTTTCTCAAGATCAATGATTTTATGATATATTTTTGCTATAATTTGATCGTTACCACCTGTAACTTCACGATTTCGAATAGATCTAGATCTTGAGCTTGGAATTAGAGCAGTTTGAGTAGCTGTTATTGAAGTAGAAGTTGGAGAAGTTGCAGTAGTTGAGGCAGTTGCGATAATTGGGGTAGTTACGGTAGTTGGAGAAGTCGCAGTAGTTGGAGAGGTCGCAGTAGTTGGAGCAGTTGCGGTAGTTGGAGTAGTTCTATGAGAAAAACGTTTCTTGTAGTTGGGCATGATTCTCTTAAGCCAAATTTGAATTCTCATTTATTAATATTATTTTTTTCATATTATTACGAAAGTGCATTATAACGTAAAGATATATATAGAATTTCATTATTAATATTAAGTACTAGTAGAAATAATCTCAAATATACTTACTTGAATTTAAACGTAGAGATACGAAATATCGAAAAGAATTTTGGTATGAAAAATCAACGAAAAACAGTAAAACAATAGAAAAAATGGGGTAATATGCGGTGTGGGAAGTTAAATGATAAAAAAACATTATGAAGGATTGTATATTTAAAAGAATGTATTAGTTATTATTATTTTCATAAAGTGTAAAGTGTTGAAAGCATTTAATATCATACTCCTAGCATGTAAGATGAAAGGAGAATGAGATATTGATCTTCATTATATCAGGATTTACATTATATTTTGTAAACTGTATTACGGTTAGTTATATCAAGTATATCAATACGCATTTATTGTCCAAAAAAGATTATAATCTTTATCTTTATTTCCTGTTATATCATGAAATATTGTATTCATTGTATTCTTATTTACCATAAATTATAGCAAGTGATAATGTCTTTATTTTCTTGTTATATCACGAAATATAACGAAAATAAAATAATAATTTTTATCAATTTATTGTATCTTATTTACCATAAATTATATTATGAAATATAAATAAAAATGAATATTCTTATTTACCATAAATTATAGCTAGTGATATGTCTTTATTTTCTTGTTATATCACAAAATATAGTGAAAATAAAAAATAATTATTACCCAAAATAAAGAAAAGTGAAAAATTTCGAATGATTTTTATAATTATTCATTATTAGATATTTATTGCAAGATATAGAAAAGTGAAATATTTGAATAATTTTCTTATTGTTGTAAAAAGGAAAAAAAATAAAATTAAAAAAATATATAAGTGTAATGAAAAAGAACAGTTAAAAGTATCTTAAAATTTCAAAAAATTTAATTTTTAAAAAATGTCTACAAGTTATAAATGTCCTTATTGCAATATTCGTTATTTTTCTAACCGTAATTCATATTCCCAACATGTAAATAGATGTATAAACCTTTATGATGTTAGTACAGAAGAATCCAATACAGAAGTTTCAGAAGTCACTGATATGTTATTAGATAATGATGATTTTAATCGTATAGAAGAAAGACAAAGTGTTCAAGAAATAGAAAACTTACCATCAGGTTCAGAGATAACAGATCTATTTGAATATGGTGATTATGATGCTAATGCTTCAGTTTCATTAGAAGTTATCAGTAATATTCCAGAACGTTTTGAAGAAATTTTGTTCGAAAGTTCGCGAAATGAAGACTCAGATGTCGAAAATTTACAAAATGAAGATTCAAATATCGAACGTTTACAAAATGAAGACTTAGATGTCAGAAGTGAAAGTTCACGAAATGAAGATTCAGACGTTGAAGAGTTTCCAAATGAATCTTATGCCGATTTGATGACTCTTGTTACAAAATATAATTTAAATAACAAAGCCGGCAATGCAATTATCAAATTTTTTAATAAGCATTTCAATTTACCCATTTCTCCCCTTCCTAAAAATATCGAAACTGGCCGAAAGTATATGGATAAAATGAATTTATCACGATTATTATATTATAAACATCGTATATTAGTGCATAATAATAAAGAATACTTTATAAATTATCAACCAGTTATAAAATGTATAGAAAATTTTTTATCAAATCCGGAAATTTCCCAGCTTTTTGTGTATGATTACAAAAAATTGGAGGTAAAAAATTTTATTCATTGTTTATACTGACACAAGTTAAAGATCACTAAACATATTATACATATTATTATAGATTGAAAATGAACAATCATATGGAGAACAATATACTGGAAACTGGTGGAAAAAAGCGAAAGAATCAATCCCATCGGTAGCATACATTTTGTCCATCATCCTTTATTCAGATGCAACTACAACTGACACCTTGGGTAAGGGGTCACTTCATCCTATATATATTTCTCTTGGCAATATTCTCACATGGAGAAGAAATAAAGAAGATGCCAAACAGTTATTGGGATACCTTCCGATTTTATCTGCTAAAGATGAAAGAGAAAAAAAATCCTCTGAATTTAAAAAATTAGTTCGCGAAACCTTTCACAATTCTATTAAATTTCTTTTGGATCCATTATTTACAAATGATGATGATGATGGCGATGGCATTGAATTAAAAATTGATAACGAAATTTTCTGGTTTTTTCCGAGAGTTTCCACAATAATATGCGATTGGCCAGAAGCATGTACTTTTTCGTTAACTTATAAATCAACAAATTCAAACTATCCCTGCCATTTTTGTCTAGTATCAAAAGAAAATTTAAATAATACACGTTTAAGGGATGATCAGATGGTACTTCGAAACAAAGAAAATATGTTGCAATATTATAATAACGGTACAACTGAAAAAGCTAGTTTGGAACCAGTTTTCAATTATTTTTGGAATATTCCGTAAGTTTTCGTGATACTCTTTTATATTGTTGAGTACATTCTAACTTTATATTATTTTTAATTTAGAAATATAAATGTTTACGTTGCCACTGTACCCGATAGAATGCATCACTTGGATTTAGGTTTGTATCGCTACCAAATAGAGTTTACTAAAAAATTATTATTTGAAGCTGAAGGAAGATCATTAGTGGATAAAATGAACCGGAGAATTACATTAATTCCGAGGCATTCGGAACTAAAAATATTTTCGGGAGGATTACAATCGATAGCTCTTTTAACAGCAGATAATTATAGAAATATTATGAAGGTGATGGTATTTGTAGTTGATGATTTATTAAATAAGGATCTTTCGGAAGTTTACGTGAAATGGAACGAAATGTACTTATTAAGTCGACAGGAAACGTTTAAAGAAAGTGATCTGAAAAATTTTCAGGAAGCAATTGAAAAATGGGCTAATCTATTTATTAAATTATTTGGTCAATTTTCGAATTCTGATTTTAAACTGCCAAAGTTACATTCATGGGTTCATCATATTGTTGATACTATTCGTGAATTCGGAGCCATAAATGGATATACTACAGAAACTTACGAAGCCTTACACAAGACATATGTTAAAATTCCATATCGTCTCAGTAATAAAAAAGATGTGGAAGAGCAAATGATGAAAACCGTAAATATTAACATAAATTATCATGTAAAATTATAAAAATAACAGAAAATCTCTAATAAAAAATTTTTTTATTTAGATACGGAGAAAAGCGATAATTAAGCAAAACGACTTTAAAAAAAAGTTCAAAACTCCACTCAAATTTAATTATTCTTCGAAGTTATTTGAATTTGATATTTCGGAAGCTTTTGAATTTATTGATAAATATAAAAATGAAACAAATTTAGATGAAAAAATGATAAAAGGCTTAGACCATTTTATTCAAAGTTTGGACTCATATTTTGATCTGCTTAAGATTTCAACTGCACAGGGTTGTCACATAAAAATATATAGATCTGTAACTTTGGAAAATCGTGCAATATTACGTACAACAAACATGTTTCACAAGCGGCCATGGTNTATATTTTATTTAGTATTATATTTTATTTAGTATTATATTTTATTTAGTATTATATTTTATTTAGTATTATATTTTATTTAGTATTATATTTTATTTAGTATTATATTTTATTTAGTATTATATTTTATTTATAAATATCCGAAATATTTTATGCTATAATTTATTATCATTCAAAGAATTCCGAGAACAATAAATTAAAAATAAATTTTTTTGCAATATATGATTTCTAGTTGCGTATATTTCCGTAAATATTCATAAAAAAGTGCAAAAATTTATATTACGAAGATTTGAAAGTAAAAAATATTTTCGTAAAAAAAAATTAAGCTGCGAAAAAATTACGGAATTTTTCGAGGTGTAATTTTTTCGAGGTGTAATAAATACGTAGAAAGTTACGAAATCTTGCGGAATTTTTTCGAGGCGTAAGAAATTGGTGATTTTACGGGCGAAATTATTATGTATCGAAATCTTTCAGAGATATATGTAATATTACGGGGAAATCTCCGTATAAATTACGGAAATTTTACGTTTTGTAATAATTACGGAAATTTTACGTTTTGTAATAATTACGGAATATTACGCCTATTAAAATTTCCTGATGAAGTACAATTAAAAAATTTGTAAATTCCTCTGAATATTGAAGATTTCGTATTTCTTTTCCTTCTTCTTTACAATTTATAACTTGACACATTACAGCACATAAACCTTTAAAAGTATCTACATTATCAAACGTTCCATTAAGATCTTTATTTGCAATAGTAATCCAAAGATTTGAATCTTTTGTTGTATCTTTATCTTTAATTATATTCCAAATAGTTGCTAAGTCAGAATTTCTTAAGTGTTTTTTTAATTTATCATTTTCAAAATACCAGTTTGGAGTAAATTTTAAGTTTTTTTTATCAGGTTTTTTAGCTCTTATACAATTATCCAATTTTATATTTGATTTTAACTGCTTACATTCTATACAGAGATTATCATTTATATATTCACCATTACAATTTTTCGCGCGTATACAATAACCTATTAATTAATAATAAATTAAAATTTAATAAAAATATTTATATAATAAATTAAAAAATATACCTTCTCTATTCTGCTTCAGAAAATATTTGTCTATTTAGTTTTTTTTTGTGAAGTATTTAATTTTTTTCGTGTAAATTTGTCAGAAAATAAAGATAGAAATAATTCTTTTCTAATTATTTCAATATGTCGTGTACCACAGGACCCCGAGCAATCTATGAATAGGTCAGATAATACTAAATTAGGAAATAAGAAAGGAAAAATATAATTTTTGTAAGTAAATTTTTAAATTTTAATTAAAAATAAGCAACTTTTTAAAAATTTTACTATGATAGTTAAGCAAACTCTAATGTGACCTATTTATAGATTGCTTGGGGTCCTTGTACCACTAACTTGTGCTGGAATTCGTTCAATATAGTAATGAATTTTTTGTGATCGTAACCCAGGACAAGAAATTCTTTTTTTTGTATTCTTAATAGTTAATTGAATATTTTCATCTTCACTTGATAAAATATTATCCAAATCATTATTATTATTATCATTAGAATCAACAGTTATAATATCATCATCATCCATATTATCACAAATATCACTATTATATTCTTCTTCTGAACTAATATCTCCACTTTCATCAAAATTAGTAGTATTAAAAAAATATAATATTGTTTGTTGTCCAATTTTTCTTTTGTAACCATTTCCATTAGCATGTCTATTAAAATAATCTTCATCCCACTTTCGATTTAATTTGACTTTTTTTTCACAAATACAAATAACTTTTTTGTGATTAATTATTGCAGTACAAAATTCATGTTTTGATAATCTTTTTTTTGAATATTTCCATTCATCTTTATTCATTTTATTTAAAGCATCAGTAAATTTTTTTAAACGTAAGCCTTCGAAATCTTTCACTCTGATAACCTTTGAATACCTTCAATATAAATGTAATATTTACGAAGGTTATTGATACCGAAAACCTTCATTTTTATTAATAAAACGTAATACTC
This sequence comes from Diversispora epigaea, assembly GCA_003547095.1. Lineage (NCBI taxonomy): Eukaryota > Fungi > Glomeromycota > Glomeromycetes > Diversisporales > Diversisporaceae > Diversispora > Diversispora epigaea. The sequence continues at coordinate 57,037 of PQFF01000249.1, read as the reverse complement.
CAGAGGTTATTAATATCAATAACCTTCAATAACCTTCACTTTATAATAATAAACATAATATTTGCAAAGGTTATTGGTCCGATAACCTTCAATTTCCTTTGAAAATGAAATTATTACAATAATCTCCAACATAAAAAATTTCCTGATGAAGTTAAAATTTGATTAAAGAAAAATCAAAAAATTAAATTTTACGCGATTGAATATATATTATTGTAATTATTAATTTATTAAAATTTACTCCCTAAAATTGATATTCGTTAAGCTTTCTTTTTTTGTGACTTAAATAAAATTATTTATATTATGTAAACCTTACTTATAACTATGACATTAATAAAATATTATAATTTTATGTAAATAAAATCTTATGACATATATATAATTTNACAAATAACTTTTTTGTGATTAATTATTGCAGTACAAAATTCATGTTTTGATAATCTTTTTTTTGAATATTTCCATTCATCTTTATTCATTTTATTTAAAGCATCAGTAAATTTTTTTAAACGTAAGCCTTCGAAATCTTTCACTCTGATAACCTTTGAATACCTTCAATATAAATGTAATATTTACGAAGGTTATTGATACCGAAAACCTTCATTTTTATTAATAAAACGTAATACTCCAGAGGTTATTAATATCAATAACCTTCAATAACCTTCACTTTATAATAATAAACATAATATTTGCAAAGGTTATTGGTCCGATAACCTTCAATTTCCTTTGAAAATGAAATTATTACAATAATCTCCAACATAAAAAATTTCCTGATGAAGTTAAAATTTGATTAAAGAAAAATCAAAAAATTAAATTTTACGCGATTGAATATATATTATTGTAATTATTAATTTATTAAAATTTACTCCCTAAAATTGATATTCGTTAAGCTTTCTTTTTTTGTGACTTAAATAAAATTATTTATATTATGTAAACCTTACTTATAACTATGACATTAATAAAATATTATAATTTTATGTAAATAAAATCTTATGACATATATATAATTTTACTAAGATAGTTAAACAAACTCCATATATGACATATAATAGAATAATTCGGGGTTCTAGCATGGCTCTGTTGGATAAAAAAAAAAAAAAATAATAATTACAACATCAGAAAACTTTTTGAGACGTAAATTTACAGAAATTTATGGGATTTACAAAAATTTACGCCTAAAAAAATTAATTTTTTTGACTTTGATAACTATTTATGAGACAGTGAGCAATTTTTTACTAAGATATTTCTATAATAGATCAAAAAATCTGGTTCTTAGCTACAAGATAATATGTGTTTCATTTCTGTAATATCAATATTCGCGAAGATATTTACATTTAAAGTTTTATATCTGTGAAAAAATTTCTGTGTAAATTTTCTGAAAATTTATAATTCTGCCAGAAATTTATGTAATATCATAAAAATTTCCAGCAAAATTACAGAAATTTTTTTACAAATGTGAAACTTTAAACGTGAATATCTTCGCAAATATTGATGTTACAGAAATGAAACACATATTATTTTGTAGCTAAGAACCAGATATTTCGATCTGTCATAAGAATATATTAGTAAAAAATCGCTCCCCGTCTCATAAATAGTGATCAAAGTCAAAAAAATTGATTTTTTTAGATATAAATTTCTGTAGATCTCGTAAATTTCTGTAAATTTACATCCTAAAAAGTTTTATTATTACAAAAAATATATATCAGGTACCTGATATTCTATATTTTATATATCTTATACATACATATATCATACACATATCTTATACATTTTTTTTAAAACGCTGTGATCATGCAGCTTAGTTTATTAATTAGACCTTACAGACCTATACTTTAAGTTATTGCTAAGTTAAACTATAGTATTAATGCAAACTAGCTACTCACCCATCAAAAATAGTAAAACTATCTCTAAGTGCGATCTCAGAAAATAGTTTAGTGCTATCTGAGTGCCAGGTAAACACCTTTATTCCTTAGCCTATAAGGGCTCGGAGTCTGAGCGCAGGGTTATTTATACCCAAAGACTCTATCCACTGAGATCATGATCACCACCTAAAACCCAAAAACTTTATACCCTTACTAACCCATCCTCTAATAATGTTAAAACTATTATTTACACTGTTAGAAATAATATTATTATTACTGTTGTTGTTGTCATGATTATTATTACTATTATCATAATTACTGTTACTATCATCATTAGTTTCATTATTTTCTATCTGAATTATGTGTGCTCGTTTACGTTTCACTCGATTTGTAATTCCATGTTGCTTTTCTGCTTCAATTAAAACTTTACATCGTAGTCGCCAAATGTTTTTAAAAAAACTTTTTCTGAAATAATTTGACCATGTATTAAGAATGTTTCGTGACTTGTTAAAAGAACCAATTACTTGTTTGATTGTTGTTATATAATTGGGTTGTATAAAACCTGATGTAAATTTGATGAGAGAAGGAGTATCTGAGGTGATATTGTTTGCAATAGATGTAATGGTAGTATACAAGTCATTCTTAATAACTGGATATTTATGATTGTTTTCAAGAGACTTTTGAAGTAATGAGGTTGTATAAGAAATTACCTTGTTCCATAGTTGTAAATGTTGGTTTTCAGTTTGAGGACATAAGAACAAATGTTCAATATTTTCTTCAGTTAAATGGCAAAGTGGACATATAGTAAAGGAAGAATAAACTTTTGGTTGTCTGATTGCAAGACGATCCAAGGTAAGTAACTCATTATGAATTAGTTTGAAAAGAAAGGTACACTTATTACTTTGTTTAATATATGTATAATAATTTCGGATTGAAAGACATTTCCAAGCTAATTTCCAATCTGAATTTGACTGGTCTAATGGATCATCAGTCAGTAATTTTTTAATATGATTTTGACTCTTACATGTATAAAGATTGATATATTTATGCATTTCATCAGTAAATTTTTTTAAACGTAAGCCTTCGAAATCCTTCACTCCGATAACCTTCGAATACCTCCAACATAAACGTAATATTTACAAAGGTTATTGGTACCGAAAACCTTCATTTTTATTAATAAAACGTAATACTCCGGAGGTTATTAATATCGATAACCTTCAATAACCTTCACTTTATCATAATAAACATAATATTTGCGAAGGTTATTGGTCCGATAACCTTCATTAACCTTTGAAAACGAAATTATTACAATAACCTCCGACATAAAAAATTTCCTGATGTTATTTAATAAAGTTTCGGGTGTTGATATTTACAGAAAATTTATTCCAAGTAGGTATAGCAGAAAGAGGGCCTGTGTCAATAATATTAAATTGAATAGGTTCCAGGTTAAGAGCATCTTTTGCTAAATGATTTGCTTGTTCATTAAATGTTACTCCACTATGTGCCTTAACTTTAAATAATAAAACCAAAAGACTTTTTGTATTGATGGTTTCTAGTATCCTGAGTATACTTGCGCGCAAAATCATTTTGGGGCCCCGAAATTGGTATTTTGGGGAAAAAAGTCGAAATAGTTTTTCATAGAAGACGAAATTATTTTACTTAAAACCCGAAATTTTTTGACCACCCAGATTTATTCTTTGATTAAAGATATACATAACTGGGTACTTTTTTTACTTCCATATATAGAATAGATTCTGCATAAATCTCAAAAAGTCGAAATACCTCAAAAATCCAAAATCAATTTTGGGAACATGTATAATCCTGAGCCAAACTAAATAGTTGTTTATCTTAAGCCATTGTCGAATTGTTAAAGATCTTGTTGTAATATGCTTAAATGTGTCAATACATGTTTGACTATCCGTGTTAATTTTTACTTTACATTGTGAAGGAGCTGTAAGTAGAGCAGTAAAAATAGCAATAACTTCAGCATGACTAGAAGAAGACCAAGAAGACATCTCGCATGAAAAACTTGAAAGTAACTGTGAACCTGATGTTTGTATCCAGGCTGAACCCATACACATTTGTTGAATACCCTGCTTAGTTAAAGATCCATCAGAATAGAATTCTAAATATTGTGCAGAAAGATTATTACAAAGTGCAATAGAAAGAAGGGTATTATAATGTTGAGAAACTATAAATTTGTTAATTAATGTAATTTCAGGAACTTGTGGTATAACAATTGTTGGAAGTAAATTGATTGTGGGTGTGTTATATTGGTTATAAATGTGATTTTTAATAGAGGAGAAATTACAAGGCAACTTAAATTTCCATTGAGCTCCTTTAAGTTTCATGAGTCCTGTTATCGCAACAGGTACAAGATCTGAAGAAATACTAAATGAGCAGGATGTATTATTGTTGGTATTAAATTCTGATTTATTACATCCCAAACAAGGGAGAAGAGAGAATTGTTCAGACTGGTTTTCTGTATAATGATTAATTTTGAAGGTAGTATTAGTATCTGTATTATAATTGGGTTTATATGTGATATGACCTCAAATATATGTGGATTCAACTGGATCAAAATATCCAACCCAGTCTCTAACACTGCGTTTTTTATTCAAAGGTTGTGTCCATGGATAGTGTGAATCTATATAAGTATTAGAGGACCATGAAGATGAAAGTTTAGGTGGATTAGTTGGATCTACAATCATGTTGTCTATTAATTTGTACCAATTAGGCTGTTTTCCTCTACTAACATTAGTGAAAACTCCAATCATTGGCCATTTTAAGATAATATTGTTGTGTGTATCTATAATCTGATCAAGAAAAAGTAAATGGTGACGACGTAAACTTTTGACTGAGGACTTATAAAGCTTGTCATTATTTAATACTACTTTAATAGGAAAGTTAGCACCTTTCCATTGGAATAATTCTTGTATGCGAGGACCTTGAAAATTAATTCCTAAGGAATGTGCTATATTTAAAATCTGACCAAAAAGGTTGTTATTTGCATTGAGTTTTATTTTGTCGCTAATTAGTATATTTGTTGGTTCCCAATTTAGAAGTTGAATGTCTTTAAGACAGATAAATGTTGAAGTACCCACAGAACCAGCATCATTAAGTCTGTGAATAAGTCCATTAATTTGCGACTCATTTTGTAATTCTGAAATACTTTTAAGATTGTATATTCTTGGGTGACGAATTGCACTGCTGGGAACAGTACAAGTGACTTGAACTGAGTTTTTAAAGGTTTGTGAGTATTTTGCTGTTAACCTTTTACAAGTAGATGAATTCAAATAACTATTCATCATCCTATATTCAATTCTAGGGAGTAGGATTCGACTTATTATATAATAAGCTTGTTTATCTGTCATTTTTTTATAACGAATAACACTAGTGATTCGATCAATTTCCCTTTGTATTAATTCAACTGTGATTTTTTTCTCCAAACCATACTCCAAGAAAACGTACAAATTCATGTTTAGAGGTTGCATATACCTCAACCCTATCCTGTCCTATATAAATAGGATTTGTTTCTTTCTCTCCTTTGAAGTTGACAGCGATAATTTGTGATTTGGAGCCATTTATCTGAAAATCATTTGCATAGTAAAATTAATTGGCATCATTAAGAATTGCTTGAAGGTCACTTTTTGATGACGCTATCCAAGTGGTGTCATCCATATAAGCCAAGCATGCTATATGAACTGTAAGTGATTTAGTAATAGGAAATCTTACATCAGGTTTCTAAGAAGAATGCATAGTATAACCATAATGTTTGTTGTTGTTAATTTTACATAACAAAGGATCATAAAAGATACGCCAAAGAAGAGGTGAAATAATTTCACCCTGATCTATTCCATCACCTGCAGTAATTTCGTCAGTTAATCTATAATCTGTGATAATACGAAGTTTTCTACTTTTGAATAGATTTATTATAAGATCAATTGTAAGCTTAGGAAGTTTGATATGCAAAAGTGCTTTTTCCAACATGGTCAAGTTTACTGTATCAAATGCTTTTGCTGTATCTTGGAAGAATACCCACAATTCTTTACGTTTTTCACGTGCTTCTTCAAAAATATTATTTAATAAGTGAATAGGTTCATGAGTGGATTCTCCTGGTAAACCTGCGAAATTTGGACCTCTCAAAATATTCTCAGTTTTACAGATGTATACGTGTTGCCCAAATCCCAAATAATTTGGGATTTGGGACGCCAAAATGCACAAATTACTAGTATTTGGGATTTGGGATTTGGGATTTCGGCAAAAAATACTAATTGTAATTTGGGATTTGGGATTTGGGATTTCGGCAAAAAATACTAATTGTAATTTGGGATTTGGGATTTGGGATTTTGGCATTTGGGATTTTGGCATTTGGATTTTGAATTTGGGTGGCAGGTATATACAGATGTGTGCTAAACAGTTGTTTACTATCTTTAGCATACATTTCCTGACTGTTTTCAATAAGATAATCGGTCGTGTATTTGCTAAATCACATTCCCATGCTTTAGGTTTGGGTATTGGATAAACTACACTATGTTTCCAATTATCTGGAATAGAACCCGTAACAAAACAAAGTTTAAAGAAGAAACGTAAAACTGTTTTTGTATGAGGACCAGACTTTTTTAACATTTCATAGCTGATGCCTGATATACCACACGCTTTACCATTAGGAAGTGAACTGAGAACTTCTTGTAATTCTTCCTTTGTTGGGATGTCTCCCAGATTTTTATAACAATCTGAGTTGATATAGTCACAAGGTGTATATTGATACTTCCAAGATTCATCCAATCTGTCAAAATTAACATCTCTTTCCTTAAAAGCTGATTTATAATAAGACATTGTATACGATTGAACTTCTTCAGGGTCTATTGTTATATGAGTTGAATTATTCTCATCATTTCTAACAAGCAAACGATCCAAAGTAATTGTACAGTGAGTATAATTAGTTAATGAATTAATCATACGTCGCTGATTAGCAAATAAGTCTGAGCACCTTGATTTTATAGCTTCGTTAATAAATCTATGTGTTTTTGCTGTTTCTTCTAGTCTTAACTTAACTTTAAGAGACTCTGAAAATTCTTTAGCTAGGGAGAGCCATTCAGGGATAATTGTATTGCGATTTAAGAACTGAATTGTACTCATATCGGCTGATTATAAAAATTGACTGATAATCTGTTACACAAAATTTTTTTATTTACCTCTTAATAAAGTTAATAAAACTTATTGATAACAGATTTTAACTACTAAGTAAAGTTGTTCTTTTGGAGTAAAGTAAACAAAATAAAAGAAAAAATAAGATAAAATAACGTTATTAAACCTTTTAAGAAAGAAATAAAACAAATTTCCGCAGGGTAAGGGGGTTGGGTTGATTGGTTAGGGTCGGGTTTGATGGGTTGACAAGTACTTAATAACAGGTCTACTTATATTTAAACTCTTATTTACTTAATAAAATATTTTTGAAAATTGCAAATATATGTAAAATTTTGTGCCAAATATTTTTATTTAGGAGTTGAGAAGTAGTTTTCTTAATAAAATATTGAGATTTTTTTGATTTTTAAATTTCTTCGAAAAATAAATAAAATTATAATTGGCTGAGAGGATATCACCTGATCTAAAATTTTAAGACTTTCGCAATCAGCCCATATGTTGTACTATTGTTATTAATTTGTTTAATTTGTTTATTAATATCTATAATGTTGGATGGAGGTATATTAGATTTAGATATAAGAGAAATAAGAGATGTAAGAGATTTCCATGTTTTAAATGTAGGAGAACGATTAAGATGGAGGTTATCAACTGTTGTAGATCTTTTAACTTGTTTAATAGAGATGTGTTTATTTGCAGCTTGAATAAAGTGTGATTCAATTTGATTCCAAATGTCAGATAGTTTGAGCTGGGAAAAACTGATATTATCTGACAAAATATTATTTGATGTATATGAAATTTCTTGTTTGATATGCTCCAATACGTTATGAGTCTGGAGCTTGTAGTCAAGGGTTGAGGCAAAATTTCTCCATTCTTCTACTGTCATAGATTTATAATTGAATATTGTTCGAGAACCTTTCCTTCTTAAAATAGCTTTACTTTGTAAATTAAATATACCGTCAGAAAAAATTTTACAAGAAAGTATTGAGTGATCACTACCTGTGATATGATCTATTAGAGTATTATTAAAGTTATGTATATTTGTAATTATATTAGGTGAGAACCAAATTTGATCAATTCTACTTTCTGAAAGGGAATTTTTCTAAGTGAATGTACGTTTGTCCCCTTGCCATGTGGCTTGTAGATCTGTGAATGCCCAGTCTTCAAAGAAATCAAAAAGAGGGATCTCAGGTTTATGAGATAAGGTAGAAAGTTTGTCTCTTCCTTTAGACAATCTGTCAAGATATGGAGAGACAACTGCATTAAAATCCCCCATGATTATTATATTTGTATTCTTTTTTGTTTCTTCTGCAATTAATTTCCTAATATGTGCCTGATAAATTCTACTGCTCTTTTTATCACTAGGTAAGTAGACTTGTATAATGAGAATTCGACTCTTTCCCTTAAAAAGTAATGTAACGGATAATAAACATCCATCAAGTCAAAAGACTTTTTGAATATGTTTTGCAATATCTTTTTTAATAAGTAAGCCTACACCAGTTCCTCTTGGTTCTGAGTCATTGGAGCTCCAGAAACATTTATATGTAGATTGTTCTTTAAATGCAAAGTTTGCGGCTGATTCTTTGAGTTTAGTTTCGCTAATACTAACAATATCAAAGTTATGGGTTTCCAAGTAGTGTGAAAAAATCATTTGTTCATGTGTAGTATTAATGCCCCTTATATTATGTGTACCAATTTTTATAGTGTTATTTGTATAAGAACAGATAGGTGGAGAGGGTGTATCTGTAGGACCATAACCTCCCTTATTTGACTCCTTATAATGTCTGCCCAGGAAGTTTATTAAAATAAAATAAAATGTAGATAAAAATGTGTTTAAGAAAGAAAAATAATAATTGAAGACTTTAAAATAATGTATATTAATGAGTGTAAATGTGACTATAATGTTGAGTTTCTGCAAGTTGGGTGTCAGAAACTGTTTGAAAATTATTGTTGGGAAATGATTAAAGATTCCAAGGTGTTTTATAAATATCTTGGTGATGAAAAAATTGGTATCTATTAGATCTGGATCTCGGATAAGTATAAAAATTATTAAAATAGTTGCTATGAAAGGATTGAATTTGTGAAGTATTGTTATTGTTTCTAGAAAAAGATGGACTATATCTATTTGTTGAGATTTTTATATAAGAATTTGGAAGTCTATTGCCAAAATAGTAANCAAGGATGAAATATATATCATTTTGTAGCCAAGAACAAGGCCGTTCTATTTATCTTAGAAATATCTTAGTAGAAAATCGCTCTGTGCTTCGAAAATCGCGAGCGAAGTTAAAAAAATGAAAAAAAACGCACGAAAATTTGTGGAAATTTTCGACACCTTCAGAAACTTGCGCAAACTTTTCGCAAGTTTCTGCCTTATAAAATTTTCTGATGAAGAACAGATAGGTGGAGAGGGTGTATCTGTAGGACCATAACCTCCCTTATTTGACTCCTTATAATGTCTGCCCAGGAAGTTTATTAAAATAAAATAAAATGTAGATAAAAATGTGTTTAAGAAAGAAAAATAATAATTGAAGACTTTAAAATAATGTATATTAATGAGTGTAAATGTGACTATAATGTTGAGTTTCTGCAAGTTGGGTGTCAGAAACTGTTTGAAAATTATTGTTGGGAAATGATTAAAGATTCCAAGGTGTTTTATAAATATCTTGGTGATGAAAAAATTGGTATCTATTAGATCTGGATCTCGGATAAGTATAAAAATTATTAAAATAGTTGCTATGAAAGGATTGAATTTGTGAAGTATTGTTATTGTTTCTAGAAAAAGATGGACTATATCTATTTGTTGAGATTTTTATATAAGAATTTGGAAGTCTATTGCCAAAATAGTAATGTTTCCATAATAAGCTTTTTGTAAAAACAATATCTTTTATGTTTGTAATGGGAAGTAAAATATTAAACTTCTTATCAACTTCATTTGAATTAGAAGGTAAAGATGGTTTTTGTGCTATACGTGGTTTAATGAACGTATTTGTTCTGGATTTATTATTTTCAGGAGAATTAGGTTTGTATGATTCATGAAAGAAGGAAGTTAGTAATTGGTCTACGATATAATATTGCTCCAGAATGTTATAAACAGATTGCAAACTAGAAAAGTTTTTAATTGGGATAAAATTAGAAATTAATAATTTAGTTTCCTTACTTATTTCATTAAGGGTTTGTGGAAGAGGTAATTTGTTTTCTGTGAATTTTGATTTAATCAGTTTAGAAAATTTGAACCAATTAATTCTACTGCTGGGGATATCCAAAAAATATATAACAGATTGGATCAAATCATTGTGTTTGGGGTTATAACCAAACGTGGAGATTTTATTGTAAAGAAGGATCCATCCAAAATGAATGATAACTTGACTTTTTAAAATGTCTTGAATATTTTTTGGACAAGGTGTTGTTCCAGAAGTTTGAGTGTATTTATTTAGGACCTCATTAAAAGAACTCTCAAAAACTATTTGATGTTCGGGTTTATTGAATAATCTAAAGGATTTGAAGAACGATTTACCAGATAATAGAAAGTTATGAATAGATTTGGGGAGTGACAGTCTTGGAAACTTAATATCCTTTAATTTTAAGATGTAATCTACAAACGTTTCTTCATTATGCATGGAGTTCATAAAATATTTCAACTGTTGAGTGAGAGTATCTTCTTCAATAACTTTATTATAATGATATTCTGATTTACTGTATGTAGCGGGTTTGTTAGGGGCAGTATTGACACGTTTTCCTGCTTGGTATTGTTTAACTGTTTCATTAATTATATCCAATTCTCCATATTGGATTGAAGAATGTCTGTTAAGATTTTTTCTCAAAATTTTAACAAGACCTTCAAGATAATTATCTAAAGGAGGTTTTGATTCCATATACTTTTGTTGTAAAATTGAAAAAGCAGCAGAAAGGTCTAGTTGTTCTTTTGAGATCTCCAAAATAGTAACAACGTAATTAATTTGGCTATTGTGTTTAGGTGAGTATCCAGTAGGGGATATCAACTTAACTAAATATTCCCAGGCGTAATGAAGATATAAACCAGAGATAAGTTCTGCTTTTTTTTTCTCTGATATATCTGTAATTTCTTGTTTGTTCTTATATAACGAAAGAACCTTGTATACTGCCATGTCATATTGATGTAAAAAGGAAGACTTTCTATGATGTTGTAAATAACTGTGATAAGATGATTTGAGATTTCTGAAAACCTCTTTGTCCTTTTTAACAAATTTATTAAATATTTCAAATGGGGTTGCTTGTACTGGGGATTCAACGTACTGTAAATCAATGATGTATGATGCAAAAAGTTCTGGTGACGATAAGGTATTTGCAAATGTTTCAAGTTCTTTATATACCTCTTCCTCTGAGTGAAAGAACTTTTCATTGTTCATTATGTAATTAGAGCAAGGTTGGTAATTATACTCTTTATTATCCTAAGATTGGCAGTCTTTATTTAATGTAAGAGGGAGGAGAAATCCTTCTGTACTTTCTTGTAAGGGAGATGAGGATGATTGACCATTGCTCAGATGTGTGTCCTCCACAATGTCAGATATCAACAAGTCGTCTGTATCATCTTTATTATTTGATGATATTTTTTCACCTGTCTCATAGTTATTGGGAATGGAAAAGTTGTTAGTATAACTTTTATTGATGTTGTTGTTAGTGTCACTATTAGGTGTTGTACTACAGTCAACAATTGGTGACTCTTTCGAATTCTCATAACTGTTTCCTCCATGATCGGGGGGCATCTGGTCATGTGAACCGTGAGAAATATGTTTATCCATCGAAACATCACTTTTTCCCTCACTAATAGCATTATTATTAATGTTGTTGTTATGTTGTAAGGGCACCTGCTCAAGTAATCCGGATTTGTTATTATCGGCAAGGGGATATAGGGGAGATGATGCTGACCTTTTATTTCGTTTAGTGGGTTGCAGGTTGATTGGACTGGGGCTAGGTGAAGTCGTATCATCAACAATAAGTTTGGGATCGCTTTGCCCCGAGTATTTACTCAAGAAAATATATTGTTGGACTCTTCGATTTTGCTTGTGTTTGGGAGTAGTGGCCTTATTGATGATAATATTTGCCCTCTCACCCTTGAAAATCGGAGATTTTTTTTTTAAAGTTGATTCCGGGATCGGTTGGGTCAGATCAACAAAAAGATTCTTTTTCCCGCTGTCACATGTCTTGGTGGGTACAAAATTAAATTTTCCAGAAGTTGCATTATCTTGTATTCCTTTGTTGACAGATTCATCGCTGATAAGCTGTTGTGTATTCATAGATGCGGATAAGGGTGTACAGGACACAGCTGTGGATGGATTTGAATTCACAAGTGGATGAGTATTTTTTTTTTCCGGAAAATCAGAGTGATCGTCAGACGGATCAACAAATGCTTCGAATGAATCGTGAGTTTCTTCTGAAGAGTATGAGTTTCTGGAGTTTTCTGATGAATAATCTTCCGATTCGCTATTTTCTTCTTTATTAATGGTAACAGGGGATATAGAGATGCCCAGGTCCTTGGCATGCAAGGCGAGAGCTTGTTCAAGTTCATCTGCTGTTGCTGTATTCTTGTAATTCCGGTATGATGAAATATAAGGGATCAAGATATTATTTCTGACGGAATCTAAGACAATATCCGCCGCGCTGATGATACTAACGGTCTGGTTTGTTGTGTTGTCCTCTGCGCAGGTAAGATTTATGAGGAATATTTTATCTTTGTTTTCCTGTCTCAGGTTGTTGTTATCTGGTAATCCGGCGTCCAAGGGATATATTAGTGTAATTGAAGGAAATTCAACAAGGTTCTCTATTACAGTGTTATGGTTGAAATTCCTAATACTAAATTTACTGGTTTGTATTTCTTTAAGAACAACTGAGAATAGGCCTTTTGTTTCGTTTCTCCATGCTAAAATCCATTTAAAGCCCTGTTTTGCATTGCTTTTTCCAAAAAAATTTTGTAACATGTTTAAACCTTAATAAAGGGATATACTGAATATTGTAAATATTTAAAACTTATTAAAATAAAAGTTGTAATGACATCAAATGAACGAAGTTTTGAAGTCGTAGAGGTATTTATTGAGTTTTATAAGTGAGGAACACATTAAAACATGAACTTCTCTTTTCACGAAGTTTTGGCAAAAGGAAATATTTAATTATATAATTGCTTATAATATGAATATAGTAAAGTTGGAATAAGGTAAAATGTATGAAAATATGAAGTCATGAAACTATATTTGTTAGGTCGTATAAGCAAGGAACTCATTAAAACATGAAAATTTTCCTTCCCGCAATTTTGGGCAGAAGGATCTGCGGAAAGAGTATTAAAAGAACCTGAGCAAAGCATACACCATTATCTGATGTGTATTCAAAGATTTCATCTGATTATATTATATAATTGTATTATATAGTTATTATATTATATATTGTATTGTATTATATAGTTATAAATTATTGAATATTTCGCTTTTCTGTTTATTTAAATATAAAAAATAAAAAAGAAATTATTGCATTAATTACTATATATTTTGTATTTGGGGAGAGAGTTTTTATATATAATCTCAAATAATACTATTAAATTTTTCAATATGCAAGAGTATAATTAAAGGTATGTACAATACTATTAAATTATAATATGTTTCGAAAATGCATAACAAATTTCAAAATAAATTGTATTGTAATTAGAACAAATAATAATCAATCAAGAAAAAAAACTTTTTAATATGCGAAAATTGCAGANTGGCAAAAGGAAATATTTAATTATATAATTGCTTATAATATGAATATAGTAAAGTTGGAATAAGGTAAAATGTATGAAAATATGAAGTCATGAAACTATATTTGTTAGGTCGTATAAGCAAGGAACTCATTAAAACATGAAAATTTTCCTTCCCGCAATTTTGGGCAGAAGGATCTGCGGAAAGAGTATTAAAAGAACCTGAGCAAAGCATACACCATTATCTGATGTGTATTCAAAGATTTCATCTGATTATATTATATAATTGTATTATATAGTTATTATATTATATATTGTATTGTATTATATAGTTATAAATTATTGAATATTTCGCTTTTCTGTTTATTTAAATATAAAAAATAAAAAAGAAATTATTGCATTAATTACTATATATTTTGTATTTGGGGAGAGAGTTTTTATATATAATCTCAAATAATACTATTAAATTTTTCAATATGCAAGAGTATAATTAAAGGTATGTACAATACTATTAAATTATAATATGTTTCGAAAATGCATAACAAATTTCAAAATAAATTGTATTGTAATTAGAACAAATAATAATCAATCAAGAAAAAAAACTTTTTAATATGCGAAAATTGCAGATTTCAAAAATCGATTTTGCTAATTAAAGATATATGTTAATAGATAATACAACTAATTCATATAATGACAGTTTTAAAAAAAAAAAAACTCTTTCCGATTTTAATTTTATTGTAAAAAATACGCAGTAATTTATAGTGAAAAAGTTTTTATTTTTTTGTTAAATATTGTTCGGAAACATGAGCGAAGGCTCAAATAACAGACTTAGAAGGTCTAAAGCTAACTATTCTACACGAATAGAAGCATTATCAATGAACACTAGGGATAACCCTATTCAAAAGAAACAAAGAACTGTAAAAAGCTTATTATCAACCAAGAAAAACCACGAAACCGTAGANATTTCAAAATAAATTGTATTATAATTAGAACAAATAATAATCAATCAAGAAAAAAAACTTTTTAATATGCGAAAATTGCAGAAATATAATTAAAGGTATGTATAATATGTTAAATTATGATATGCGCAGATTTCAAAAATCGATTTTACTAATTAAAGATATATGTTAATAGATAATACGACTAATTCATGTAATGACAGTTTTAAAAAAAAAAAAACTCTTTCCGATTTTAATTTTATTGTAAAAAATACGCAGTAATTTATAGTGAAAAAGTTTTTATTTTTTTGTTAAATATTGTTCGGAAACATGAGCGAAGGCTCAAATAACAGACTTAGAAGGTCTAAAGCTAACTATTCTACACGAATAGAAGCATTATCAATGAACACTAGGGATAACCCTATTCAAAAGAAACAAAGAACTGTAAAAAGCTTATTATCAACCAAGAAAAACCACGAAACCGTAGANGAAGATGATACAACTCAAGAAATGGAAACTACTGAAGAACCAATCCAACCTATCGTATTAATTGAAAGTAACGAAGACAACAGCAACAACGACAACCTCGAAGATACGCCAGTAATAGAAGAAAATACTCAGCTACCTAACCCACTAGGAGGAAATCTTGAAAATAGCGGTTGGACTACAGTAACGAATAGAAAGGGAAAAGGAAAAGACCAAGATGTCACTCGTCCTCTAAACCCTATCTTAGAAGAAGATGACGCTAAATCTGTGGAATCCTATAACACAGAGAATAGTAATCAAGCACCTTGGAGAATTGATATGGACGCGAAAAAATATAAGCTTTGGACTCACGCGGACAGAATTCCGGGAAGAAATCCAGGAGAAAAAATTACTCACGTGAAACAAATCCTTAGACAACAAACTGAAGTCATTACAGTAAGGGCTGAACTCAACAACAAAGAAAAAATGATCTCGGCCATTTTTAGCAGTAAAGAATTCTTGGAAAAAGCACAATCTGTAGATGTGGGCGCTAATGCAGAAAAGCCTACCCGCATGCATAGGGCTCAATTATTTAGAAGAAATCTAAACAAAGAAGAAGCAAATGGAGTTAAATTATGGGACATCCCAATGGGAGTTAAATATAATGAACTAAAAACAGACCTCGAAACCCTATACGGTAAAGTGGCACGTATGACATTACGTCCCTCCGGCATGTGGCAATGGGCTATTGTCATATTTGAAAATGAAAACGATGCAAAAAAAATTAATAATTTGTGGAGCATTTTAATTGGGGAAGATGCATATCGTATTACNCGAAAAAATATAAGCTTTGGACTCACGCGGACAGAATTCCGGGAAGAAATCCAGGAGAAAAAATTACTCACGTGAAACAAATCCTTAGACAACAAACTGAAGTCATTACAGTAAGGGCTGAACTCAACAACAAAGAAAAAATGATCTCGGCCATTTTTAGCAGTAAAGAATTCTTGGAAAAAGCACAATCTGTAGATGTGGGCGCTAATGCAGAAAAGCCTACCCGCATGCATAGGGCTCAATTATTTAGAAGAAATCTAAACAAAGAAGAAGCAAATGGAGTTAAATTATGGGACATCCCAATGGGAGTTAAATATAATGAACTAAAAACAGACCTCGAAACCCTATACGGTAAAGTGGCACGTATGACATTACGTCCCTCCGGCATGTGGCAATGGGCTATTGTCATATTTGAAAATGAAAACGATGCAAAAAAAATTAATAATTTGTGGAGCATTTTAATTGGGGAAGATGCATATCGTATTACTAAGATAGATGAAAATTACGATAATCTGATGTCACGGGGACGGTACGCAGCACGAATGATCGGATTACCATTCGGTGCAACAGCTAGAGAACTTGTACCACTTATTAAACCACTTCATGGCTTGACTTGTTATATCCCTAGAACGAAGACGTATCGCCGTAAGGGCGAAGCGATAGTCACGTTCGCCGACGAAATCGCCAGAAACGCTGCTTTGGGAAAGTCGTGGAAAGTGGGGGAAAAAAATTTAAAACTTATTGAAATCAGTATTAAAACATGCCACCGATGCCACGCGGAAGACCATCTCGCAAAAGATTGCCCGAGAACAGTAAGAGATTTGGAGTTTAAAAAGAAACAAGCTGATAAATTTGAAAAATTTGGTGAAATATATAAACGACACAACCTTAAATTATATAAATCTATGAATAACGCATATAGACAAGGAGGAAAAACGTTTGCAAATGTTGCCAAAGGCAATAATAACGGCGACGAAAAAATTAAAAATCGAAAATATAATAACAATAATCCAAACTTAATTAACGACGATAGTGGATTGGATGATACCAGAGGTGATAGATTGAACAAAATTGAAAAAATGATCTTAGATTTGGCGGAAAGGATGTCGAATCTAGAAAAATTGGTATTAAGACAAATGGGGGAATATGGGGAAAATGAAGAAGACGAAAGCGATCAAATGGATTTCGATGACGAAACACAACGATCGAATGGTGAGGTGAATAATAATAACAATAATATTAACCAAGAAGATACGATGCAAAAATTACTCCAGGTGGTCCAGAACGTTGGAGGAAGAATGGCTTCGATGGAAAAATTAGTAAATAATAATATGGCCGGAACATCAGAAATTAATCAATTCCGGGGCGAGGGTTCGGGATCTAAATAGAAGAATTTAATATTATATTTATTATTTTATGACAGACAATAATAATCATAATAATAATAATAGTAGTGACGAAATTAATAATGCAACAGAAAGAAATAGTAATATAATTCCTATAATCAATTCTAATTCGGATTTTCATAGTTCCTCTTTTAATAATAATAATAATTTAGTTAATTCAATTGATTCGATAGATAGCAATACTAATAGAAACCAGAACAGTGAAAACGTTAATGAAAGTAACGTGACCATAGACAATAACTTATATAGTAACACGGGTTCGCTTAATTCTATTTATAATAATAATAATAATTTCTCAATTAATACTATAGATAGTTATAATAGTTTAAATAGTAATAATAATATAGAACCAAAACAAAAGACAAAAGTAGAATAGAAAATTGCAACGCAAAACATAAGGGGTATAAATGAAGCGATCAAACAAGAATTATGGTGGTAATATTGTGTCGAACATGACTTAGATATAATTGCTATTACCGAAACTAAAATAAAGAAACGAAAGGAATGGACAATATTTAAAGAACAGAAAGAAGATAGAAATCATAATACCAAATCATATCATATATGGTGGGCAAGTGAAAATAAAGGTGAACAAGGATCGGGAGTGGGACTTATGGTTAATAACACGATCGCTCCACATGTGTACAAGATTGACAGGCATAGAGCGAGAGCTTTATGTTTATATTTATCCTTCAAAGGGAAATTCAAAGTTCAACTAATCGCAGTATATGCCCCAACAAAATCAACTAGGCATAAAGAAGAAATTAAAGAATTAAACCAGTGGCTAGAAAATAAATTGAGCGAAGCACTCAGTAAAGACATGATCTCGATAGTTTTAGGAGATTGGAATGCAGTTCCTAATTCCAGAAAAGACCGATTTCCAAGTGGGAAAACGTCAACGCCTGGGAATTCACTTATCGCCACAGTAAGTGGAATGGGATATGAAGATTGTCATCAACTTAATCCTAGAGATGGCGAAAAATATACGTTCCATATTAAAAGAAACAACGAAATAACTAGTGCAAGTAGATTGGATCAAATTTGGATCCACCACAAATACTTTGGAAAGGTTAGAGAATATAAAATCGAAGATACAGATGTTTCCGCCAAGAGTGATCATTACATGGTGGAAATAACAATTGATGCAACGCAATGGATAGACAATAAACAATATCGGAAAAATAAATATTCGAAAGAAAAGAAGAAGGGTTTATGGAGACTAAAAGATACTACGGATGAACAATGGAGCAAATTTGAATCGGCCGTGGATAATGCGATATTAGGGACGAATGGGAATGATAGTTCGTTAGAAGAAAAGTGGAAATCATTAAAAAATATTATAATTAATGTGGGTAATCAAGAATTACCGAAAGCAAAAGAACCAAAAAACAAGGTTAACTCACGTAATAATNATTTTCATAGTTCCTCTTTTAATAATAATAATAATTTAGTTAATTCAATTGATTCGATAGATAGCAATACTAATAGAAACCAGAACAGTGAAAACGTTAATGAAAGTAACGTGACCATAGACAATAACTTATATAGTAACACGGGTTCGTTTAATTCTATTTATAATAATAATAATATTTTCTCAATTAATACTATAGATAGTTATAATAGTTTAAATAGTAATAATAATATAGAACCAAAACAAAAGACAAAAGTAGAATGGAAAATTGCAACGCAAAACATAAGGGGTATAAATGAAGCGATCAAACAAGAATTATGGTGGCAATATTGTGTCGAACATGACTTAGATATAATTGCTATTACCGAAACTAAAATAAAGAAACGAAATGAATGGACAATATTTAAAGAACAAAAAGAAGATAGAAATCATAATACCAAATCATATCATATATGGTGGGCAAGTGNCGCCAAGAGTGATCATTACATGGTGGAAATAACAATTGATGCAACGCAATGGATAGACAATAAACAATATCGGAAAAATAAATATTCGAAAGAAAAGAAGAAGGGTTTATGGAGACTAAAAGATACTACGGATGAACAATGGAGCAAATTTGAATCGGCCGTGGATAATGCGATATTAGGGACGAATGGGAATGATAGTTCGTTAGAAGAAAAGTGGAAATCATTAAAAAATATTATAATTAATGTGGGTAATCAAGAATTACCGAAAGCAAAAGAACCAAAAAACAAGGTTAACTCACGTAATAATAAACATAAAGATTTTTGGTTATTATCTTTACTAACGCGAATTCATCGTATTGGTAAACTCATAATATCTAAACGATCGATCTCAAAGGTTACAAAAGAAAAGTTTAACAATGCTCAACGCATTGTAAATTCGAAAAAAGATAGGATCATCCCTAATTTTCCCGAACAAGAAATAGAAGAGCAGGTTAGATGGGTGGAAAATATTAGAGATCTGTGGAAAGCTTTAAAAAAGATAATAAAAAATGATATGCTAAAATGTCGTAGTGACAAAATAAAAAAATATGTGGAAAGAAGACAGACATTTTTAGAGACTTCTCCTATACGAATGATCTCTTCAGCCTTGGAAAGAGAACAAAAACGAATCGTCTTGGATAGAATTGTTAAGATAAATGATAATGAATCAATTCAAATAATTACATCACCGGAAGAAATCAAAAGTGAGGTCAAGACGCATTTATATAATTGGACGGCTAACCCTAGGGAAGGGCGACTTAAACTCCCACCTCAGTGGTCACGTCAATATACCCCGAAAAAGGATATACATGATAATATATATGACCAGGTGGCTTCCCCAATAATGATACAAGAAGTTGAAGAAACGATTATGGAGTTTAACAACGGGAAAGCTCCTGGACCTTCACAAATTCCATATGAAATCTACAAACACATGCCGACATCGGGTTTAGATTTAATAACCAAAATTTTCAATCAAATTTTGGAAACCGGTAGAGTTCCACGTGATTGGACTAATAGCTCGGTAGTTTTAATTCCAAAACCAAAAGATTGGGAGGGCAATTTAGAAATCACGCGACCTATCACGTTAATGGAGACAATAAGAAAAATTTTTACGAAAATACTAAATAATAGGTTATCAAAAGTCTTTTCAAATAATAACATATTATTAGAAAATAATTGGGCGGGCCTCCCAGGAGGTCGAACTATATACCCTATCCACATATTGAATAATATAATGGAAGAGGCACGAGAAAAGAGAAAAGAACTATGGTTATTATTCCAAGATATCAAAAGGGCGTTTGACTCGGTAGATCCTGGTATGCTTATAAAGTCAATGAAAAGAATAAAAATACCTGAAAAAGTAATATCTATAATTAAAGATATCACAACACACAGAACGGCACAGGGAATAACAGAATATGGGTTTAGCGAGCCATACGAGGTACAGCGAGGGGTAGACCAGGGAGATAGCATATCCCCATTACTATGGTGCATTTTTTACGACCCACTATTATGTGAAATAGAATCTTTAAAAAAAGGGTATCAAATGGAAGTAAACTGGGATGTGAACTTAGCTAGTAAAACTACTGAATCAATATCTAACCAAACATCATCATTAGCATATATGGATGATACAGTTTGGATTGCTAATAGTAAAGAAAATCTACAAGAGATGGTAAAAATAGTAGAATCTTTCTTCGACTTGAACTTAATCACAGTTAACGCGGCAAAATCAGACTTAATTGTTTTAAATTCTGCGAATAGCATGGAAGAAAATGCGATTGATTTCGTAGATTCACGGTTAACTCCACACAAACCTGATTCAGCGGTTCGATACTTGGGGGTATGGATTTCAGAAGATGGGCAAAAACAAGAACAAAATAATAAATTGAGAGAGAGAGTTATGACAACAACAAATGTGTTAAAAAGAAAAAAGTTAACTGACAAACAAATTAGATATATTATAAACCAAGTCCTATTTCCTCAAATAGAATATTTATTAACAGATATGGTACTAGGAGAAACGATAAAAAATGAATTAAATACTAGCATTAAGAAATGTTTCAAAAGTATAATCGGATTTTCAGTGGCCTTGCCAGACAGTGTCTTACATTCACACTGGGGCTATAGATTATTTAATATTGAGGATAGGCAAATACAGTTGCACGCAACAGAATTAATGAATAGATTAAACATGAACAATAAATGTGGAATTACTACAAGAATGCGTTTACAAGACTTACAAAACAATATATGGTCAACAAACTCGATATGGCAGATACAGTCAAATTCGTGGAAAGGAATTGCGAAAAGAGNATTGAATAGGGAAATATTAGAATTGCTGGCAGCCAACGAAATTCAAATTGAAATTACAGACACGCACAAATTCCCAATTGCCCCGATGGGAGGAAACATTTCTATAGAAGAATTTATGCAATCGGTATCTTGGTATAGGGATAATAGGGAGGCATGTAAAAAACACAAAGTATTATTCATCGAACAACTCTTAAATGCTACTATGGAGAAAACTTTAGAATGGCCACAGATTGACAAAGTAATACCAAATGGATATGCACCAAATTGGTTTAAGGAGCTAAAAAGTGAAATAGAAAATCGACGAGATGAAATTCGTCAGGGACGACAAATCAATCCTTTCAATAGAATAATAAAGCTAGATCAAGCGCAAATCAAAAAAGATCAAATAGTGGCAATTAAGACCAATACGGCTGCGCTAATTGGGAGAGTCTATAGAAACCCACGAGAGAATATCTCAACTATTCCAATATATCACTACATTAGTGATCCTATGGATGGGATAGAGGGATCCCCGGTTGCGCCGTGCGAGGGATGCGATTTGGTTGGACACGGAGTAAGTGCCAATATGCCAACAGAAGGAAACTCATCAAGTAAAAAGTGTGTGATCGAAGTGGAAATGGATGACGTATACTCAATTCCCAAACGGAAATCACGGGTCTCAGTCAGCAATAAAAATGATAAAAGAGCTAGGAATAGATTGCTTTTATCACCCCTTTCGATTAATACGTTTATAAAAGCAATAAATCAACCAGAAAGATCTAATGATATAACAAATATTAACACAAGTATAGAATTATGGAAAAATTTAATCATTGTATCAGAAGAAGATAAAACTATAATTGAAAAGTCTCANCGAGCTCTTCAAAACGAAAAACAAATAAAAGTTTACACTGATGGATCGATGACAAAATTAAAACGAAAAGCAGGAGGCGAGTCATTTAACAAAAGTAGGCAAACAATGGGATTTGGTATTGTGTTTGACTATCCGAGCCCAATAGAAATCTGTGGACGAGTTGAAGGACCACCATCTTCGACAAGGGCGGAATTATGGGCAATATTAATGGCAATATATATAATTCCTAATAAAGCGAAGATACAAATATATACGGATAGTTCTTCAGCAATGTGGGCTATTCGAGGGTTTTTAGAAAATAAAAAAGGAAAAAGTTGGAGTAACTATAAATCCCCAACGGTACTCCAAGCGATTGTGGAAATCATTAAAGCAAAACAAATTGAACTCGACTTGATAAAAGTAGAAGCACACAGTGGTATTGTTCTGAATGAGCGTGCAGACAAGTTAGCAAAAAAGGGACTAACCTCGAGGGGAATTTATGAAATTGACATAATGAACTTAAGCGATAGAATGGCACTGTTCAAATGGGCAGGGAAACATATAGACACATCAATAAAAGAGTTTATTAAAAAACGTACAGAAGTTAAGTGGATAACACAATGGAGGACTCAATATCGAACACATAAGTGGATCAACGAAAATATTGCTAAAAATACAGATTGGCAATCAACATGGAAATTAATTCAAAATACAAAAATTATATCAAGTTATACAAGTAAAGAGGATCAAAAATATAGAACATTTAACATCAAAATACTAAACGATGAATTACCGGTTATTAATAATTTACATGTAAGAAAACCGTTAGTTTATCAAAACGATAAATGTATATTTTGTAAAGAAAGGAAAGAGGACGCTACACACGTATTTTTATGTAGAAATAAAGCAAAAATTACACAAGAAAAATTTAAAAACTACCTTCTGGATGCTGTACTAGAAATCCAAGGTAGAGACACTGCAGAAAAAATAAAAATTAATATAACAAACGCTTCATATTTTAATATAGATGAAATAAGACAAATAAGAGGAACAAACGAGGAAGACGAATTTAGCTTAGTAGATTGTATTAGGGGTTTGATCCCTAGTAAGATTAGAACAATATTAGGAGAAAATATAAAAGACATGCTGAAAGTAAAAGTTATAATAAAAGAATGGTACATGCGCTGCAGAAAACATTTATTTAAAATGTGGACTGAACGATGTGCTAGAGTTCTAGAATGGGAAAAGTCAGTGGGAATCGGAAGAAAAGAAAAAAGAGGGAAAGGAGGTAACTCAGGATTGAAAGATCCTGATTATAGAGTAATAAAAGATAATCTAGAACAATGTAAAGAATCAATTATAAAACAAACATTAATGGCCGTATATGATAACGGTACAAACTTTTTTAAAAATATTTTTTGCAAAATTGACTTTAGTGGGGCTGAAACCTCCTAAATAAAGGGAATCTTAGGATTTCCTCTACGGTGGCTGGTTAGACAGTTAGAATTTAGAGTAATCTAGAATTTATAGTCAGTTTTTATTCTATATGTATTTGTAGTTTAAGTTACTGAATTGTAATGTATATTATAAATATCTGAATAAAAATGAGGCCTCACTGGTCGTTTAAAATAAAATAAAATATAATGACAGTTTTAAAAAAAAAAACTCTTTCTCTTCGTTCGTAATTACTCAAAATCCGCAGTAGTAAAATTAATATTTTTTTTATAATTATTTAGTCGGAGGTTAAGCCCAACCGGATAAGGCTATCTAGCATGGGTGTTTTATAAAAAATATATGAAACTTTGCCTACAGGTTTGGTTCTGGTTTCTTTGGCGAAAGGTGTAAACGGCAAATTTTACTTTCTTCTCGGAAATAGTCTTCGTGTGGATGAGCCCTGAGATGAACGGCGGTCGGTTGTAAGGGCGACCAGACTGCCTTTTCTGCGTTGACGGTACTATTTTGAACGAATACTGGAAACAAAGAAGTTTTCTGGAGCTGTTTAATTTTCGTCTGGTAGCGAAATGGGTCTGCGCCACAAAATTCTTCCTCTTTTTCATGGAATACTTTTTGGGGGGGAATGTCAAATTTCGGTTTGACCCTGAATCGTCGATCTTGTAGATCCAGGTGGTGACGCACTGATGAAATTGGGTGATACGTTGGTATTAAGGTGGTGATCGGTGGTAACGGTGTGTGATGTGATGAATTGTGGGAGGACGGGGGAGTGAGATGTAAGGGTGACGAGTTAGGTTGGATAGGTCAGGTGATTTGAATTTGGTGGGTGGTTAGTTGGAAAATGTGTAAGATGGTGAGTTGTAAGCTTGGCGGGTTGTATGTTAGTAGTGACTTTGTGGGGTGGGATGTTGTTCCCTTGGTAGGAGATAGTTGTTGGGATTACAAAATTTTTTTTTTATTGCACTGATGGATTTTTCCATGTGGTTAGGGTGAGATGAAGATATCGCTGTCATAGATTAAACCTTACCTCGTAAGAGTTTTGGTTGGACAGTTTCGAAGTAGTTCGGGATGGAGATCTATGGCCACTCTACGGTAGTTGGGTATGCCGTGCGGGTAACCAATCCTTAGCTAGCAAGTTTTTATTCCTTAATGTTTTTTTAGTTTAAGTTGCTGAATTGCGATGTATATTGAAATTCTATGAATAAAGACGAGCCCTCACCGGCGTTTATAAACCATATAATGACAGTTTTAAACAATTTCAAATGACAATTTTAAAACTCTTTCCGCTAATCATTTGTGACCATTTTTTGAAGATGTTTCCAACATAGTGTTCGCTAGTTGTTTATATGATAACTATGCTAAAATAACTATTTTTCATTCTTTTCTCTTCAATAAACATTCAAGTCATCTCCTCATAATCTTATTTATCTCCTTAGCTTAACAAAGTGCAAGTAAGTTTTGTTGGCAAACTGTCGTAATGAGTCGCCGAAACGTCATGAAAAACTGAGCTTTTATGTAGTTTCAGATGCGTAATAGTGAGGGTTAGATTCCCCAAGTCAGGAGTAGAAGCTTCTTATTACATGTGAACTAATATGCTTATGGAAGTACTTTGGTCTCTTTATTTTCGGGCGGTATTCCTTAATAACGATATCCCTTTTCGGTCCGGGCATAAACACAAGGTTTACTCACCAACGACATGAAAAACTGAGCTTGCGTATTGCCGTTGTGTAAAATACAATAGTGAGGGTTAGATTCCCCAAGTCAGGAGTTAGTAGAGTAAACTAGTCATATGGCGCAATATAGTATTAAAAGTCTCTTCGTAGGATACGTCTTTGGCCGTAAAATCTTCCGGGGGAACTCGTGGAGTTGTCCGTTGAGCTGAAATTCTTGGCGTTATTGTCTTATGTTGATTGGTGCCTGCGGTGGCATAGAGACGCATAACTGATGATCATAATTTCCTTTTGCGCACGAGTATTAGAATTATGATAAACAATAGTGAATGAATAAAATTCTATATGGGTGTTGTATTGGATAAATTGAAGTTTTATGTCACGATTAGTTTATTGTTGAAGGTTTAACAAGCGTCAATATTGGGTCATGATAAAGATAGAAAAATAATTTTATTCAATAAATTCGTTAGGCAGGATAATTAGTGGTTAGAGTAGTGTATTGTGGTGGTACGTTGGTACTAAGGGGTAGAATGGTGGTAATGTTGTGTGATGTGATGAATTGTGTGAGGACGGGGGTGTGAGATGTAAGTTGAAGGGGGGTGTTGAATTATTATTATAAGGATTGTGATTTGCTTTTACTTTGCCCTACTCTTAGTCGAGTCGTCGATGGGAGGATTCCGAAAGGAGCTCAATTACCAACTGCAGCTCTGGATGCTAGGGGAGCGCATGGTGGGAGTCGTAGTAGTAGCGAAAGTGTGAGCATCAAACAGAGGTTTGGTAGAAGGCAGTTACCCATTAAGGATATGGAGGCTGGGAATAGGGGACGCTGGTCTAACCTGTATGTCCAATGTCTGAAGTAAGGCTGGGAGATAGCTGTTTTCGAAAACGAGTATATCCGTCAAACCATACTGGGTAGTTGTGAGAGTAAAAAGCTTTTCTTTAATAATAATTGGGGGTTATAGTTGAGTTAGTAGATGACCTATGGCGATAGGTGTAGGAGGAAGTAATGTGAATTAGTTGCTGAGTAAGTGATTGTTGGTTAGTAGTTTAGTTTGGGTGTTATATTAGTAGGAGGGTGAGGTAGTAGTTAGTTGGTAAAAAATGTTCTGTAGAGGTTTTTATATGATCTTGTTTTCCTCTCAAAATCATTTTGTAAATTGACAAATATAGGCTTCAACTTATATTTCCAATAGAGGTTACCATTAAATTTCCTTCCGTAAGGGACTAAATTAGACAGTTTTGAAGTAATTCAAAATGGAGGTGGGTTAACTTTGAGGCGGTAGCTGGGTATGCTGTGCGGGTAACCAATCCTTAGCTAGCACTTCTTTTTTCTGTAGTAAATTGTAATTTAAGATATGATTTATTGTATTGTATATTATAATTTCATGAAAAAGGGAAAGCCCTTACTGGAAAAATAAAATAAAAATAAAATATAATGACAGTTTTAAAAGAATAAAGGACAATGATTTTTTTAATCATGACATATTTCATTTAAGGAAGAAATGTAATGACAATACTTAATTTAATCGTGAATTAAGGATTTTCAAAGATTAGTGTAATTTTAATAATAATACAATAGCAAAAATATAATTAAAGGTATGCATAATACTATGTTTCGAAAATGTGTAATAAATCTCAAAATAAATTGTATTATAATTAGAACAAATAATCAATCAAGAAAAAAAAACTTTTTAATATGCGAAAATTAATTAAAGGTATATATAATATGTATAATACTATTAAATTATGATATGCACAGATTTCAAAAATCAAAAGAAAAAAAACAAAATGTGATGATTGATTTTGCTAATTAAAAATATATGTTAATAGATAATACGAATAATTCATGTAATGACAATTTCAAAAAAAGAGGGAAACTCATCAAATAAAAAGTGTGTGATCGAAGCAGAAATGGATAATGTATATTCAATTCCAAAGAGAAAATCGATGATAAAAGAGCTAGAAACAGATTGCTTTTATCACCCTTGTCAATTAATACATTCATAAAAGCAATAAATCAACCAGAAAGGTCTAATGATCTAACAAATATTAACGAAAGTATAAAATTATGGAAACACTTAATCATTGTATCAGAAGAAGATAAGATTATAATTGAAAACTCACAGCGGCTTCTTCAAAATGAAAAACAAATAAAAGTCTACACAGATGGATTGATGACAAAATTAAAACAGAAAGCATGAGAAGAGGCATCTAACAAAAGTAGGCAAACAATGGGATTTGGCGTTGTATTTGACCATTCGAGCCCAATAGAAATCTGTGGAAGAGTTGAAGGACCACCATCTTCGACAAGGGCAGAATTATAGGCAATATTAGTGGCAATATATGTAATCTCTAATAATGCGAAGATACAAATATATACTGATAGTTCCTCAGCAATGGGGGCTATTCGAGGGTTTTTAAAAAATAAAAAAAGAAAAAGTTGGAGTAACTATAAATCTCCAACGATACTTCAAGCAATTGTGGAAATCATTAAAGCAATCGAGCTCGACTTGATAAAGGTAGAAGCACATAGTGGTATCGTTCTGAATGAGCGGGCGGATAAGTTAGCAAAAAAGGGGCTAACCTCAAGGAGAATTTATAAAGTTGATATAATGCAATTGAGCAATAGAAAGGCACTGTTCAAATGGGCTGGGAAACATATAGATACATCAATAAAAGAGTTTGTTAAAAAACGTACAGAAGTTAAATGGATAACACAATGGAGAACTTAGTATCGAACACATAAGTGGATCAATGAAAATATTGCTAAAAATACGGATTGGCAATCAACATGGAAATTAATACATAATACAAAAATTGTATCAAATTATACAAGTAAAGAGGATCAAAAATATAGAACATTTAATATCAAAATACTAAACGATAAATTGCCGGTTATTAATAATTTACATGTAAGAAAACCATTGGTGTATCAAAACGACAAATGCATATTTTGTAAAGAAAGGAAAGAAGATGCTACCCACGTATTTTTATGTAGAAATAAAGCAAAAAATACACAAGAAAAATTTAAAAATCACCTCCTTGATGCTATACTAGAAATTCAAGGTAGAGACACTGCAGAAAAAATAAAAACTGATATAATAAACGCTTCATATTTTAATATAGATGAAATAAGACAAATAAGAGGAACAGAGGAGGAAGACGAGTTTAACTTAGTAGATTGTATAAGGGGTCTGATCCCTAGTAAAATTAGAACAATATTAGGAGAAAATATAAAAGATACGTTAAAAGTAAAAAGTGTAATAAAAGAATGGTACGTGCAATGCAGAAAACATTTATTTAAAATGTAGACCGAACGATGTGCTAAAGTATTAGAATGGGAAAAATCATTGGGAATCGGAAGAAAAGAAAAATGAGGGAAAGGAGGTAACTCAGGATTGAAAGATCCTGATTATAGAGTAATAAAGGATAATCTAGAACAATACAAAGAATCAATTATAAAACAGACATTAATGGCCGTTTATGATAACAGTGTTGACCGGGATTCACCTTCAAAGGAATCAGGGTAACAGACAACTAATAGCAGGGAAAACAAAGTATAAAGATCACACAACAATTATACGTGATGTGTTAAAGTTGCAAGGGTTTTATATTAAAAAGAAATATAAAGAATGAAGGTTTTATAATTGGGGATTTATTCGAAAGAGGCTTTAGGGTGAGATTTTATAAATGTATTCATCAAGAATACTAACACTTTAATAAAAATTAACAAGAGTTTCTCCTAGAATCAATTTATTTCACACAAGAAATGGGTTTGTTAATTACAATAGTGTCACCAATGCTTTATTAAAGATTATTTTTTCACCACCTTCCTGATTCCAGGAAAGCTGAGCATTTAAATACATGTTAATTTATGTTCTGATCTATGTTCTCATCTATGTCAAATGTATGTTCCATCTAATGATCTTAACTATGTTCTAGATTATGATCTGTACTATGTTCTAGATTATGATCTGTACTATGTTCTAGATTATGATCTGTACTATGTTCTGTATCACAGATTTGCATGATTAATTAAATTAACAATGGCTAACTTGTAATACGTTTTGATAACATACAGTAATTAACAATGAAATAAGTTTTAACACATGTGAAACAGTAACTATAGTTTAATAATAAAATAGCAGCTAATAAAATAATATAATAAGAAAACATATTAAAGCAAATAGAAATAAAAATGAGAATAAAATTAAGCAGGCTAACAACGGTACAAATTTTTTTAAAAATATTTTTTACAAAATTGACTTTAGCGGAGCTGAAACCTTCTAAATAAAGGGAATCTTAGGATTTCCTCTACGGTGGCTGGTTAGACGGTTAGAATTTAGAGTAATCTAGAATTTATAGTCAGTTTTTATTCTATATGTATTTGTAGTTTAAGTTACTGAATTGTAATGTATATTATAAATATCTGAATAAAAATGAGGCCTCACTGGTCGTTTAAAATAAAAATAAAATGTAATGACAATTTCAAAAGAATGAAGGACAATGATTTTTAATCACAATATATTTCGTTTAAGGAAGAAATGTAATGACAATACTTAATTTAATCATGAAATAAGGATTTTTGAAGATTAGTGTAATTTTAATTATAATACAAATATAAATAAAAAATATATAAAAAATATCAAAATTCTTCCAGCTTTATTTCAAAAATCAAAAAATATTTCAAATATTACAAATAATAAAATATTTAATAATTCTTTAAACATGTCAACAAGACTAAGTTATCATCAAAAAAAGCAAAATAAAAATAGAACAGCATTCGCCAGAATTTTTTCTGGTCATTCGAGGGTTGTTAAATCAAAAAAAAGCGAAGTATCTACTTCAGCAACAGCAAAACTAACAAGACCAGTATCAAGAACAATATCAAGACAAGCATCAAAAACAACATCAAAACAAGCATCACCACAACCACGACAAGAATCACCACAACCACAACCATCATCACCACATGTAATAATAAGTTATTACCCATCACCATCGCTATCACAAATTACTTCAAGAAAATAAAGAAAGACAAAAACAGGAGTTATTGAAATTGGTGATAATGGTAAATTTTTGAATTTCTTCGAAATTCTTTGAAATATTTTAAATATACAAACTAATGTATTTACATTTAGATGACAATGCTCCACTTACCCAAAAGGAAGCAAAAATCTTTTTCAACGAATTAAAAAAAGAAATCTCTGATGTTCAAAAACTTCTGGAAATAAGTGGTGTTGGAGACTACACAACTGAAGAATCATTTATTAAGGTAAGTATTATATGTGAGATTTTCTTAAAATGAATTATATTTTTTACTTATTTGGTATTCTTTATAATAGGAATTTGTAGGGGAAATCACCTCTTATTCTATTAATAAATATATATATCCAAATAAAAAAGAATTAAAAAAATCTGCTGGTGCCATTTCCACCAAAAGTTATCTGGAGTATTTCGAACATTGGGAGGATAATCGGTGGAGTTATTACTATAGTAAATACATTCACAGCAGAGTAAATATTGTTAAATTATTAAATTATATAAATTATATAAATTATAGTATAATAAATAATTTTTAATAAAATTTTAAAAATTTTCAAACTCCTCGCAAAACACCGGAGCAGAAGAGAAGCAATTGCTACAAGAGTTCGATCATCATTTTTTTCGACTTTCGGGGAATCAGATTTGCCTACAATAAATACCAAATCCATAGCAAGTGAAGTATTATCTTGGAAAAAATCCCAAAAGGTCAAAAATGTACTAAGAAAACTGAACCAGGACATTGATGGTCATGAAAATTTGATCTGGTATACAAAGATAATGGAAAAAATTTGGGAAAAATCGAAGAAGGTGTCTAAAGAAAAAGTCACCTTTACGATTTCAATAATATAATACTTGTTGAGCCCAAAAGTCAAAAGTATAAAAATCGATGACGAAGCTATTCGAAAAAGAATGAAGAAAAATATCATAAGTATAAATTTATTAAATTTATTTATAATTATACGAATTATACAAAATACTAATTATTATTTTTATTTATAGAAAAAATTAGAAAAAGGTGAAACAATCGAATTTGAAGAAAAATCAGATAAAAAATTAGAATCAGAGGAGGAATTGAAGGAGGAATCATCTGAAGAAGAAGAAAAAAAAAGGTAAAGAAAGAGAAGAAAGAGAAGAGGAAGAAGAAAGAAGATGGGAAGGAGAAGAAAGAATATTAGAAGAAGAAAGAGAAAGGGAAGAAAGGTAGGAAGGAGAAGAAAAACAGGAAGAAGAAGAAAGGCAGGAAGCATGGTGTTGACTGTGACTACCTTCGTGATCTAAAGTCAAGGTTACAAATCAACTACTAACAGAGATTATATCTTATATAAATGAACTAGTATAAGTAATATGTTAAAGTTGCGATGGTTTTATTACGAAGAATTTATTATGCGATTATATGTGTCGAAAGAGGCAAAGGGTGAGTTTTTATAAGGATTTATTCACAAAGAACAAAAACAATAATTCACACAGAATTATCAAATCAAATTGTTACAGAGACTTTATTACAAATTTACTATTAACTATGGGTTATTATACAATTACTACCAAATTGTATGTTAACTATACTATTTCAAAACTTAACTATCTTGAACTTTGAACTCTATTTGTCTGTCAGGTCGAGGGAAAACTCAGCCTTTATATATATTTTAAACTATGTCTGTGTTTATGTCTGTGTTCTTGTCTAGATATTTGCTAAATATTACGTTTAGACTTAAGTCTGTAATTATGTTTCTTGTAATGTCGAAAATCGTGTTTGTAATTATGTCTGTACTCTTGTTTAATATCTTGTCTGTACTACAGATCTACTTTAAAATTACAATAATAGTTATATATATAATATAATAATAATAGAGATAATACATATAAAAAATATAATAGTAAATAATAATAAATAATAAATAGTATAGAAAATATAAAAATATGTTGACAATTCCTCCCAACTTAGTCATAAAGTTCCACTTATGACAAATTAATGTTATGAGTAAGGTCATCGAGTTCTTGACTATGTTGTAATAGCTCATGGTAATCAGATATTTTCATTTGTGATAAAATTTTAAAAGTTAATATCAAAGTGTAATACAACTGTTTCGAATCTTTTTCAAAGAGCTTATAAGTTCGGATAGCACTAAGATAGTAATAATTTTCATTAGGAATATTGTATTCTCTTACAAATTCCTTCCATTTATCACGAGGAGTAACAGATAATTGAATTAATTCTCTTAAATAATATCTATATACCATTGTCATAATCTATTCTTTGACTTAGCAGCTTGTCGCAATTTTGATACATCTCTTGAACAGAGGTTTCTCAGAGATCATTAAAACTATAAAGTCTGTTGATTTGTTTGATAGTATAATTTTCAAATTTTATTAAATCTTGTTTATACTTGAATATTTTTCAAAAATTTTGAGAAATTTTTGCTAGGACGACAGTTATATTTATATCTAATTCGCATTACGCCAGTTATAATATTATTAAATTGTTATGGAGTGATTGTCATTTGTGGCATCCAGGTGTTCAATTTGTGATACATTTTTAGTAAAGATCTATTAATAGGTGCTAGGATTACTTTTCCTTTTAAGGTTTGTAATTTGTAAACTTCTTTATACAGTTTATCATGTATATTATACATGTCATCAAAACTAATTTGGTCTTGACTCAACTCTTAAAATTTCAATTTTTAATTGCGTCTGACTCAACTAATTGCGTCAGTTACTAGTAAAAATCAAAATTTGCCTTGACTCAACTCCAATTTTTCTCAATTTTAATTGCGTCTGACTCAATTCAATAGTTTTGACGACATGTATAATGTATATAATAGGGTCCTTTCCATTTGGGTTCAAGTTTTCCTGTATGACTAGTTTGTTTAGCAGCTTCATACATTAAAACTTTGTTTCCAATTTGATATTCTTCCTTTTGTTTTTGTTGTTGTTTTGCGATTAATAATTGCGTTTGTCCTTGTACTTTTGGTAAGTTATCAACAAGTGTAAATANCTGTTGATTTGTTTGATAGTATAATTTTCAAATTTTATTAAATCTTGTTTATACTTGAATATTTTTCAAAAATTTTGAGAAATTTTTGCTAGGACGACAGTTATATTTATATCTAATTCGCATTACGCCAGTTATAATATTATTAAATTGTTATGGAGTGATTGTCATTTGTGGCATCCAGGTGTTCAATTTGTGATACATTTTTAGTAAAGATCTATTAATAGGTGCTAGGATTACTTTTCCTTTTAAGGTTTGTAATTTGTAAACTTCTTTATACAGTTTATCATGTATATTATACATGTCATCAAAACTAATTTGGTCTTGACTCAACTCTTAAAATTTCAATTTTTAATTGCGTCTGACTCAACTAATTGCGTCAGTTACTAGTAAAAATCAAAATTTGCCTTGACTCAACTCCAATTTTTCTCAATTTTAATTGCGTCTGACTCAATTCAATAGTTTTGACGACATGTATAATGTATATAATAGGGTCCTTTCCATTTGGGTTCAAGTTTTCCTGTATGACTAGTTTGTTTAGCAGCTTCATACATTAAAACTTTGTTTCCAATTTGATATTCTTCCTTTTGTTTTTGTTGTTGTTTTGCGATTAATAATTGCGTTTGTCCTTGTACTTTTGGTAAGTTATCAACAAGTGTAAATAGTCGAGTCAATAGATTATTTTCATCTAGTTCAAGTCCTTCTTTCTTTGGGAATTGTGTTGCTCTTCCATAGACTAAATAAAATAATTCAATTTTCGTGGTGGCCTGTTTTGCGGTCCTATATGCAAATAGAACAGAAGGAATATGTTTATCCCAATCTGTTACATCTTCTGATACTTTAGATAAGGAATCTACTAAGATCCTATTAAATCGCTCTACTAATCCATTAGTTTTAGGGTGGTAAGGTGTTTAATACAGATGTTTAATTTGGAATTTCTCTAATAAATTATTAATTAATTGATTTTTAAAATGAGTGTTTCTATCAGTTAGAACAATATGAGGTCACTCATGTCTGCAAATGATGTTGTCATATATGAAATTCGCAACTTGTCAAGTTGTGGCTTCTGGTATGGCTTGTGCTTCCAGCCATTTAGTTAAATATTCTGTAACAACTACAATATATTTATTTCCATCTTGTGTTTCTGGTAAGGGTCCTATAATATATATACCAACTCTGTGAAAGGGTTCTCCAACTGGTATAGGTTGTAATGGTTCAATATTTCTTTTTCTACTTTG
Source organism: Diversispora epigaea (assembly GCA_003547095.1). Taxonomy (NCBI): domain Eukaryota; kingdom Fungi; phylum Glomeromycota; class Glomeromycetes; order Diversisporales; family Diversisporaceae; genus Diversispora; species Diversispora epigaea. The sequence goes on along the minus strand of PQFF01000249.1, from coordinate 22,227 downwards.
CTTTTGACAAGTATCACAGGTTTTAATATATTCTTTGATACTGTCATACATTTGTGGCCAAAAATATAAATTTCATACTTTGTTGAATACAATATCTATTCCCAAATATCCTCCTAAGGGGTGATTGTGTAACATAAATAATACCAGTTCGATTTTGTTTTTTTGTAATACTTTTACTAATTTCCCTCTAGTATTTTTTCAGCGATCCAATTTACATAACAAGTTGTTTTTTAATTTATAAAATTTGCTTTTAGATATAATTCGGGTTTGTTCTTGTTTGGTAATATGAGGTATACCTGCTTATACATGTTGCCCAAATCCCAAATAATTTGGGATTTGGGCAACATATATAATATGAGGAGGTAATGTTTGTGTTAATAAATAACTTTTTAAATTATAATACTCTTGAGTTTCCATTTTGTAAGTTGTAAAATTGTAGAAACTAATGCCAGGACACCAACAACCTGGACTGGATTGATTTGTGCGTTGGATTTCTAATTTCTTTTCTTTATTTGTTGTTTTTTATAATTAGGGGATATTTAATACTCTAATCAAGAGAAAAAGTCCACTAGTCAAAATGAGGCAAATCGGCAATATCAAAATTCGGCTAACTTTCGGCTAATTGCCAAAAAATCAACCTAAATTCGGCCATTAATAATTTTCAGCCAAAATTCAGAAATTTAGAATTTTGGTCGAAACTTAAAAATCAACTTTAAGTTAAGTTTCGACCAAAATTTGGAATTTATGAATTCGTGCTGAAATTTGGTACAATATTTTGATACGCTGTTTTGTTGTCGAAATGGACATTTCAGAAATATAAAATTTCAGAACAATTCTGCCTAAATTCAGCTTATCTATTTCGAAAATATGATATTTCGGCTTATTAATAAAATTCGGCAAAAATTCAGAATTTATTAAAAGAATTCTTGTTTCTTGCCGATTATTAGACATTTAGGAATTATATATAAAATAAGCATATTTCATTCACAATATTGTAAGCGAAATAAGGCAAATCGACAATATCAAAATTCGGTTAACTTTCAGTTGATTGTTAAAAAAAAATTGGCTCTTAGAAATTTTAAAAAATTTTGAAGTGATTTTTAAGTTTCAACTATACTTGCACGCAAAATCATTTTGGGGCCCCGAAATTGGTATTTTGGAAAAAAAAGTCAAAATAGTTTTTCATAGAAGACGAAATTATTTTACTTAAAACCCGAAATTTTTTGACCACCCAGATTTATTCTTTGATTAAAGATACATATAACTGGGTACTTTTTTTACTTCCATATATAGAATAAATTCTGCATAAATCTCAAAAAGTCGAAATACCTCAAAAATCCAAAATCAATTTTGGGAACATGTATAGTTTCGACCAAAATTCAGAATTTCCAAATTTTGGCTGAAATTTATATAGTATTTTGATGCTGTTTTACTGCCAAAATGTCAATTTCGAAAATATACTCTTTTCGCAAAATGCTATTTTACTGTCAAAATGTCAATTTCGGAAATATACTCTTTTCGCAAAAATTTATCTTAAATTCGACCATTAATAAATTTTAGCCAAAATTCAGAAATTCAGATTTTAGTTTCAACCAAAATTCAGAATTTCCGAATTCGTGCTGAAATTTAATAAATAAAAAATATGCTATTTTACTGTCAAAATGTCAATTTCGGAAATATACTCTATTCGCAAAAATTTATCTTAAATTCGACCGTTAATAAATTTTAGCCAAAATTTAGAAAATTTAATAAAATCTTTATCATTTCGGAAGAAAAATTACTGAATTCGGATGATTTTAATGCAAAATTTCTGATTTATCATTTATTTCTGATTTATTATGTATTTATGGAAATTTTAATAAAATTACATAATTCTAATCATTTCAGAATAAAATAAGAAAGATAATTTTTAGTGTAAATTATATTTTCTATTTATTGGATTTACTGCCAAATACTCTTTAGCATTTTTACGATCTAAAATTTTATACTTAACCGGTACAAATCGTCCAAGAATATGATGGACTGGAATAATACAATCTCAGCTTTTAGGATAAAATTCAGTATCCCACAATTCGACATTACACATTTGTTCTTGATTTATGCCAAAATAGAACCAATTCTTGATTTTTTTGTACCAACGAACATATGCCAGATAATGATTTTTCATATTTATTCTATTTGTACTTATTTCATGAACAAAAAAAAATTGAATTTGACCTGGATAAATATCAATACTATCATCTTCAGATGCAAATTTAGCTAGAATATATGAGCTTTTTTGGTGTCTAGGTGAAAATGTTGAACCAAATATTTCGGAACCAATTCGGCAGCAACAATATTTGTTTATTTTTAATGGAATTATTATTGAATTTAAAGAATCNTTTTAGGATAAAATTCAGTATCCCACAATTCGACATTACACATTTGTTCTTGATTTATGCCAAAATAGAACCAATTCTTGATTTTTTTGTACCAACGAACATATGCCAGATAATGATTTTTCATATTTATTCTATTTGTACTTATTTCATGAACAAAAAAAAATTGAATTTGACCTGGATAAATATCAATACTATCATCTTCAGATGCAAATTTAGCTAGAATATATGAGCTTTTTTGGTGTCTAGGTGAAAATGTTGAACCAAATATTTCGGAACCAATTCGGCAGCAACAATATTTGTTTATTTTTAATGGAATTATTATTGAATTTAAAGAATCAGTTTTAAATGGCTTCCGAAATTTCAAGTTTTCATATGTATCATTATAATAAGTAATCATTAGATCTAAAATTCCATCTGCCAAAAGTGGAATATTTTCTGAAAATAGTTTTAACATTTCACCCGGAAATGGTTCTTTTCCAGAAATAGTTGATTCTTGAATTGTTCTTGAATACATCCAGAATCTTCTCATTTCATCATAACCAAATTGATCTATTTCTGAACGGATTGACAAGTATTGAGAATTTCTAGGCCTTTTGTATTGTTTTCAGTATATATCATCTCATTTATTCTATTGTCATTGATTAATCGACGTATTAGCTCTGGTTCGATTTGCCAATGACTATTAGACAGCGAACCTAATAAGCAAAAAATTAGAAAAAAATCAGAAAAAATAATCAGAAAAAAAATCAAAAAAAAATAATCAAAAAATAAGAAAAAAATAATCAAAAAATAATTAAAGTATATTAATTTATCAAGTATTCCATTCATTCTTTCAAATGAAAAACATCAAAAAGTATATAATGAATCAAAATCGTGCGAACATGCACTTAAATGAAGCGACAAGTGAAGATTTGGTGTTATTACATTTCTTCCATATTTTTTCTCAATTAAAGTTACAACATCTACTATTTTCTTATGAATTTTATCTAAAGATTTAGTTTCTAGAATTCGATTTATAAAAAGATGACAAATTCGAACAAAATATGTAAGAATCTTCCTATCTACTTTTTCTAAATACTCCCAAAGTACTACAGTAGCATAAATTGAAATAAAGATTCTCCATTGATCAGCAGTAAAATTAGAAAAACCTTCACCACAATAGATTTTTTCTGGAATTCAATTCGACCTAAATTGGCGGGAACTTGAAATTCATTCATTTTTTTTGAATATTATTTAAATTATTTGATAATAAAACTCCCATATTTACCCAAATTTGTTTCACGATCCATTTTGCAATACCCAAAAATAAACAATGCATCGGATCAACTGTTATAAATCGAATTGGGTCAAAATAAGGTAGGCACAACAATTCTGACCATCTTACTCCACTATTTTTTGTAAATTTCTTTCTAGCAGAATCCGAATTGCAACCTCTCCATTTTAAAGCATTTTCAAGATGCTTGGATAAATCTTTTGCAATAAACCAATTGTCCATATCATCCATTCCAGCAAAATTATGTTGCCAATTTTCGTAATTTGCCTTTTTTTCACATCGATAGCAAGATACTGATGCCAAAATGTGACCACAGATTTTTCTAGCAGTAGGTATATCACAAGAAACTAATATTAAAGCTGCCCAGATTTTTTTTCCATTCAGACAATTATTTGTCTTATTTAAAATGATTCCATTCCAAAGTGATTCCAATTCGTTCACAATTAGTTCCAAATAATGATTTATTTTATGTAGGCTAACTTCATTTGGACCCGGCAATAGTCCAAGAATTAGTAGATTTTCGCGCTTAAATCGGATATATCTAGGTAGATTACAAATTGCGACATAAATTACTCCAGTACTATGAATAGTATCATCTTAAGGTTGAAACCAGTCAAGATTTATCATTAAACCAAGATGTGAATCCATTGTCTCATTTCGAAAGAAATTCGACAAATTTTCGTCATTTGTTTTTTTGAAACTCTTCCAAATTTGACCATTATAAATGTCTGATAAAATTTCATCAGAGTTCGTCCGATTTAACCAATGCCGAAGGAAATTTTCGAAATTCGAATGATTATAAAATGCCATCAATTGTTGTTGAATTCTGGCAAATGGATAAACCAACTTGAATTTTAACTTAAATCTATCCATTGTTGGAACTTGTTCGGATAACATTGTTTGGCATTGGCGATTTCGTCTAGTTGCTGAATTTGGAAATTCGACATACTGACATTTCATAACAGAATTGATATTATTTTCTTTATAATTTGTCACTTCTTGCTTATTATAAAGCTTATGGCATTTCGGACATGTATTAAAAGAATAAAAATCATCTCTTAATCCAAGTTCTTTTTTTGTCATATATATTATATATATTGAATTAGGAAAAGTGTCAAATTCAGAATTTCTGATTTCTGATAACAATAATTTAATGAACTTTATTAACGATTCTGTGGCAGTTTCAGGTAAGTTGAATTTTATCTGAAAGCTCATTATCCATAATAGAATCCATAGATATGAATTATTATTTATCGATTTTGGATCAATCGGCTCATCAGGATCATAATTTGGTGATGAATAATCTTCAAAAATATTAGAAAATTCATCAGCCGATTCCTCTTCACTTTCGATACTTATTTTTTCACTTTCTTTCATTTCATCTTCAGAAGAAATATTTAAAACTTCATCATCAGCGATTATGTTAGAAATTTCAACCGAAATTGGTTGATTTGTATTATATCTGCCACCCAAATTCAAAATCCAAATGCTGAAATCCCAAATGCTGAAATCCCAAATCCCAAATCCCAAATTATAATTAGTATTTCTTGCCAAAATCCCAAATCCCAAATCTCAAATACTAGTAATTTGTGCATTTTGACATCCCAAATCCCAAATTATTTGGGATTTGGGCAACATGTATAATTTGTATGTCTTTTTGGACGTATTCTAGACAAGAAGATAAGATTTGGGATGTCATCCTTTTCTATTTCTAGTAGATTAACATCTTGCGTAAGTGTAGTTGATTTGATGATGAAGATTCATCAATTCATTCACTTTCTTCAATTTCTTGCTGATTTTGGAAAGATTCTTTTTGAAATTTCTGATGACTCGTTAGACAAATCATGAATTACCTTTGTGCAAGGATCTATTAATTTTTCATTACATTTTGGACAATTACATTATACATGTCGTCAAAACTATTGAATTGAGTCAGACGCAATTAAAATTTAAAAATTTGGAATTGAGTCATATGAAAAATTGACGCAATTGACGCAATTGACGCAATTATTTTGACGCAATTACATAGACGCAACTAAATTTCAGTAGTTGAGTCAATGGCTTTTTACTTTTGACGACATGTATAAATTACATAAAACTAATCTACCACTATTTGATAGTTAATTTGAGGTTGATTCTTCACCAAGTATATTAGAAATTGATCTATTTCTATNTCATCCTTTTCTATTTCTAGTAGATTAACATCTTGCGTAAGTGTAGTTGATTTGATGATGAAGATTCATCAATTCATTCACTTTCTTCAATTTCTTGCTGATTTTGGAAAGATTCTTTTTGAAATTTCTGATGACTCGTTAGACAAATCATGAATTACCTTTGTGCAAGGATCTATTAATTTTTCATTACATTTTGGACAATTACATTATACATGTCGTCAAAACTATTGAATTGAGTCAGACGCAATTAAAATTTAAAAATTTGGAATTGAGTCATATGAAAAATTGACGCAATTGACGCAATTGACGCAATTATTTTGACGCAATTACATAGACGCAACTAAATTTCAGTAGTTGAGTCAATGGCTTTTTACTTTTGACGACATGTATAAATTACATAAAACTAATCTACCACTATTTGATAGTTAATTTGAGGTTGATTCTTCACCAAGTATATTAGAAATTGATCTATTTCTATTTCTACTATTTTTATTTCTATCCGAAAATGTATTATCTTCATATAATATGGAAGCTAATGATCTTTTTCTTACCATTTTTCTTCCTTTTTTTCCTAAATTAATATTATTTTTTCTTGAAATTTTTTAAAAAATAAAAAGAAATATTCTAAAAATATTCTAAAAATATTCAAAAAATCAATAAATAATAAGATCAGAAAAAAATCAATAAGATTTCTGAATCCGAAATTATTTTGATGTAAAAATAGCGTAAGAATAGTGTAAGAATAATGTAAAAATAGTGTAAGAATAGTGTAAAAATAATAAAATTTGCAAATAAAAGTGTCTTTTTTATTCATTACTTTCCCAATTACTTTCTAAAACATCCAATTACTTTCTGAAATATACTTGATTATATTTTTTTCTATTTTTTGTTATACTTTTTTTATACTTTTTTCATTCTGTTTTTTTCTTCTACTTTTTATATACTTTTATATACTTTTTTCGTTTTATTTTTTTGCGTTTTTTCTTTTCTTCTTTTTTTTCATCTTTCTCTTTTCTCCTTTTTTTTCATTCTTCTTTTTATTATTTCTTATTTTTTTTTTCTTTCCACTTATTTTTTCTTATAATGTCTCAAGAATCGCGAACACCGCAAATTCATATAAAAAGGTGCGTTGAGCTTTCTTCTTTGCAAAATGAACCTTCTTCTGCTCATAATGAGCCAGAATCTTTCGAAACTTCTAAAAAAAGTATTTCTTCTTTAAAAGAAAAATACAATATTCGTCTACCACGATCATATAAAGAACAGACTTCTGCTCCTCAAACTGTACACTTTTCGGAAGAACTTGAAAGTACAATTCCAGAGACAGTAGACGAATTAAAAACTGGTAAATACTTGTATATATTCTATTTGCTGTATTGTTTCTGAAATGAGCTCTGTTTCACAAAATATGCTTTCGGATTTTATCTCATTTTCAGAAAATCAAAAATTAAAAAAGGAAATTGCCAAACTTAAAAGGCAAAACTCTCAAATGGAAATTGATTTTGAAGAAAAATTAGAAAAAAAGTCAAGAAAATATAAACCAAATGAAGGAAGAAATTGATTTTCTGGCTAATATTAATCAACAATTTGGTGCTGAAAATGATTAGCTCATAAAAAATCTTGATCGATTTCGAAAATATCGAATTCCGGAATCAAATAATTCCTTCAAAACATTCAAAAGGACGAAAATTAAAATCCAAAAAAATTGCCAAAACAAATAAAGGAAAAAGAGTGTTTGGCAATGATTCAGAAGAAGAAGATACTGAATTAGATGATGAAAAGAATGAAAAAGACGCCAGGGTTAGTAATTCAGTTAGCATTCAGAATGTAGTTTTAAGCAATTTCTTACTATTTTTTTTTATTTTTTTATTTTTTACAGAATGAAATGAAAACAATCATAAAAACAATTAATTCCGAATTTAGTCTTAACTATGACCAAACATTTACTAATGCGAATAATTGTCGCAAATTAATACCAGAATTACAAAAATCGTTAGCACCGAAATTTAGACCTTCAGTTACGCAATTAACAAAATGGCTCAATAGTATACATAAATCTCGACGAGTCACTGCGCGAATGCGTAATTCTGGAAAACTTCTGAAAGATCTTCGTCGTGTACATGCCAACAATCGGCAAAATGATGTATATAATTTATTATTTACAATTATTACTTTTATTATGTCAATTATATACTAAATTATATAATTATATTCTGAATTTAGAAAAAACTTCATCGTATTAAAGTGACAAAAGAATTATTTAGAAAAAATGATCCTAATATTACAGACTATGATAAAGAATTATTATTACGAATGTTGACGGATCGCGCCTTTCATTCACCAGAAATGTCCGATATCAACGAAGAAGATCGTTTAAAAACAGTAGTAAATGTTTATGATCTTTCCTGGCAGTCTGCAGAGGTTAGTATTTATTTCTAAAATGTTACTGATTTATTACCGATTTATTATCGATTTATTACTGATATTTTATTTTTTTTCTCTTTCAATTTATTACCGAAATATTACTAATACTTATTTTTTCTCTTTTTTTTTAATATTATATATATCCTTTTATTTATTACCGATTTATTATCGATTTATTATCAATTTTATTTTTTTTTCTATTATCGAAATATTACTAATACTTATTTTTCTCTTTTTTTTTTAATATTATATATATCCTTTTATTTATTATCGATTTATTACCGATTTATTAATGATTTTATTTTTTTCTCTTTTAATTTATTACTGAAATATTACTAATACTTATTTTTTCTTTCTTTTTTTTAATATTATATATATCCTTTTATTTATTATCGATTTATTATCAATTTTATTTTTTTTCTCTTTTAATTTATTACCGAAATATTACTAATACTTATTTTTTTTCTCTTTTTTTTTTAATATTATATGCAAAAAAACCAATTTCTGATTTATTTCCGAAATGCTTTTATTCTTTAACAATTATTACTAATTTATTATCGATTTATTACTGAAATTTCCTTAATACTTATTTTTTTTTAATATATTTTCACGTAATATTTAGCTAAAACACTTGCTTAGAAATGTACTTGATCCCAAATCGGCTTCAAGTACTACTGCTCAATTACAACGGAAATAAAACTATTCTGATGAAATTCAGTGGTATGATTTCCCCCCTCCAGCGAAAGCCCCTAATTGGGCATGTAATGAACAAGAAGATGTCGTTTATGACACCGAATTCGTGCAAACAGAGGGGGAAGATGAGCTGAGTTTTGCTAGTACTTCTAGTTCAAAAATTTCGGCCAAACAATAATAAGTATATAATATATAGACATTTATCAATATATTTTAGGATATTTTAATATTATTTTTATTATTTTTATTATTTTTAATGATTATTTTTAGATTATTTAATAAAGAACATTTAGCCATTTTCGTTTACTTACCGGATTTTAACCAATTCTTGAATATTTGTTTCTGATTTCTATCAGAATTTTGACCAAGTTTACTTTCCGAATTTTGAATATTTGTTTCTAATTTCTATTAGAATTTTAACTACATCAGTAAATTTTTTTAAACGTAAGCTTTCGAAGTCCTTCACTCCGATAACCTTCGAATACCTCCAACATAAACGTAATATTTACAAAGGTTATTGGTACCGAAAACCTTCATTTTTATTAATAAAACGTAATACTCCGGAGGTTATTGATATCGATAACCTTCAATAACCTTCACTTTATCATAATAAACGTAATATTTGCGAAGGTTATTGGTCCGATAACCTTCAATAACCTTTGAAAACGAAATTATTACAATAACCTCCAACTTAAAAAATTTCCTGATGTAAGTTTTCTTTCTAATTTTTTGAATATTTCTTTCTGATTTCTAGAATTTTAACCAAGTTTACTTACCAGATTTTAACCAATTCTTGAATATTTCTTTCTAATTTCTATCAGAATTTTGACCAAGTTTATTTTCCATTTCTTACCGGATTTTGAATATTTCTTTCTGATTTCTATTAGAATTTTGACCAAGTTTACTTACCGTTTTCTTTCCGAATTTTGAATATTTCTTTCTGATTTCTAGAATTTTAACCAAGTTTACTTACCAGATTTTAACCAATTCTTGAATATTTCTTTCTAATTTCTATCAGAATTTTGACCAAGTTTATTTTCCATTTCTTACCGGATTTTGAATATTTCTTTCTGATTTCTATTAGAATTTTGACCAAGTTTACTTACCGTTTTCTTTCCGAATTTTGAATATTTCTTTCTGATTTCTATCAGAATTTTGACCAAGTTTACTTACCGGATTTTAACCAATTCTTGAATATTTATTTCTGATTTCTATCAGAATTTTGACCAAGTTTATTTACCGGATTTTGAATATTTCTTTCTGATTTCTATCTGAGTTCTGAATAAATTTACTTACCGGATTTTGAACAATTCTTGAACATTTTTTTCTGATTTCTATCAGAATTTTGAATAAATTGACTTACCAGATTTTGAACAATTCTTGAATATTTCTATCGAAATTTTGAATAAATTTACTTACCGTTTTCTTTCTGATTTCTATTAGAATTTTTATTACCGAATTTTTGCCAATTGGCTGCCAATTGACATAAAAATTTTGGCCGACTTTCGGTTATATTTCAGCTGAAAATCGTACAGTCGAATTTTAGCTGAATTGGACCATTTCGACTAGTGGTCGGCATTGTTATGTTTTCTTTCAGCTCTATATAAAATAGTAAAATTATATGAATCTAGTCTTAAAATTCATCGTGCTCGTTTTCCAGTTAATTCCATAGTTTGTAACTATTTTAAAGCTGTATGGTCAGTTACAATAAAGAAATGCGCAGTTCCAAAATATTGTTTAAAGTGATCTATAGCCCATACTACTGCTAGGCATTCAAGATCGGTAGTGAAATAATTCCTTTCGGCCTTGTTTAAACTTCGACTTGCGTAAGCAATTGCGTATTCCCGTTTATTTTCTTCATCTCATTGTGCTAATACCACTCCTAGTTCAAATCCAGATGCGTCGATATGTAAATAAAAAGGTTGATCAAAGTTTGGGTGTTGTAAAATTGGCGCTGTGATTAAATGTTTCTTTAACTGTTCAAATGCCTTTTGTTGATCATCTGTCCAATTAAATATTTCGTCTTTTTGTAATAACTTATCAAGAGGTTTTGCAATGTCAGAAAATTTATTAATAAATTTTCTATAATACGAAGCTAAACCTAGAAATCCTCCGAGTGTTCTAAGGTTATGTGGAGTTGGAAAGTTTTTAACTTTTTCTACTTTATTTTCATCAGATAAAATTCCTTCTCGTGTAATTTTGTGTCCCAAAAAGTTGATAGTTGGTAAGAAAAATGAACATTTATCTTTGTTTAATTTCAGTTTTGCTTCTCATAATACTGTAAATACAGTTTTAAAATGTTTTAGATGATTTTCAAAATTCTCTGAATAAATAATAACGTCATCAAGGTAGACTACTAACTTATTAATGAATTTTGATAACACTTTATCCATCAATCGTTGAAATGTCGCAGGAGCATTACATAGTCCAAATGGCATAACATTGAATTCGTAAAGGCCATATTTTGTAACAAATGCAGTTTTCTTTTTATCCTCTTCTCTTATTGCGACTTGCCAATATCCTGAGGCTAAGTCTAAAGTTGAAAACCATTTTGCATCTCGGAATGAGTCGAGTATATCATTAATTACTGGGAGAGGGTATACATCTCTTTCTGTTTCTTTGTTTAATTTTCGATAATCGATACAAATTCGTTTCTTTTTGTTTTTCTTGGGTACGATTACAATTGGTGAGGCCCAGGGACTATTTGATTCTCTAATGATTTTTTTTTTCAACATTGCTTCTATTTCTCCTTTTATAAAACTATTTTCAGAAGGAGCAATTCGATACGGTCGTTGTTTAATAGGTTGTGCATTAGTTTCTGCAAAGACATCCACATGTTCGGTAAAAAGTTTATTTACGATAGTAGTTTATTGATTATTTATTATTCCCATCTGTACAGGGGATTTTTCTACATCAAGAATGGTGATATCGGTAAGAAAGATAGCAGGATTTTCTTCTGTAACAAAAAATTTACATGGCCTTTTTAAGTCTTGCTGAGGACTACTTTCAGGATAATATTCATCAATGTCAACAACCTGTTCAGAATGGTAGGATTCCAATTCCTCTATGTCGTTCCCTAATTCATACTCCAATTCATCTTAAATTTCTTCATCATCATCTTCATAAGGGGCTAATTGATCGGAGTGTGCTGTTCTGACAGTAATTTTTTCCTCTTTGTATTTTAATTTAAGGGTACAATCTCCAAAATTCCATTGGGCTTGAGTTTTTTTGAAGAAGTCAGTTCCCAATAATTAATTTTCTTCAGTAGAATCAATTACTTAAGTTTCATTGGTACTAACAAGTTTTGTACAGCAATTCCTACAGATTTAATTACACCTAATGCTCGTTGTCTTGTACCATTTGCGGTAATTACTACTACTTTTAATACTTCGTCAAGCAGAATTTCCAATTGTTTCCTCAATTTATTGGTAATTATACTCACAGCAGCACCTGAATCTAATACAGCAACTATCGGATTATTCTTGATGCGTACATAACATTTAGCTGCGGTAGTTCGTTTTTCCTCTTCTGTTTCCAATAAATTCGCAGAGGCAGGTCGTTTAAGAATTTTTGTTAGGTTCCTTTTTTGCTCTGAATATTTTAATAGTTGTCCTATCTTGGTACTACTTTGCATGTGCAAGATGTCATTAGATATATCATAAAGTTCCAACTTATCGATAATTGAAGGTTGTCGTTTATTTCTAATAGTTTTCTATTTAGTGAGTGTGGCTTTAGCTTTCTTTTTGGCCTTGTAATCTCTCATTTCAGTATTCAAGTCTTGGTCAGTATAAGGATTCTCTTCGAAGTCTACTATAATCTCTGGTTCAATATTTTTCGTCTCAGGTTGGAAGGTAGATTTTGGTTAATTGGAAAAAGTTGTTGTCTTTGACGGTTGTCCTGGTTTTCTAAGAGAATTTGCTCTTGTGACAGGTTTATTGCGTATAGTTTCATAAACCTCATATTCGTCGTCACTTGCTCCATAGAACTCTTCTACATAACTGACATTTCTGTTGTCAAAAGGTCGTTGGACTTGTTTCCTTTCAGACAAGCAATCTCTAGCAAAGTGATCTAATTTTCCACAAGTATAGCATTACAAACGCATTTGAGATGGTCGATAAATATTATTATTGTTACTATTTTGTTCGCGAGGTTTTCCTGAGAATCTTTCTCTTGATTTTTTTCAGGTCCCATCATCTCTTCTTTTAATTTGTTTGGTGAGGTCTTCAAGTTGTTGTGCGAAATTTATTTGCAGTTGGTCAAATCGTTTAGTTAATTCCTCAAGTTCATTATTGCTAGGGGTTTTCTTTTCCTTCTTCTTTTTCTTTTTCTTTTTCTTTTTCTTGTAATATTTTTCGTTGTCACTTGAATCACTGGACTCCTCACTGGAGCTATAGTATTTAAATGTTTTCTTGGGGCATCGACTAGGTTCGCTTTTTCCTTGTTTGTAAGCTTTCGCTTTTTCATAAACTGTAGCCAAATCTGCTGGTTTGTGTGTTTTTACTATTGTCTTTATATCTGGTAATAGTCCTCTTATAAAGTAGGGGAGAGTGGCAGTGCCGTCAAGATTAGCTCTCTTTGCTAACCTTTTTACTTGGTGATAATATTCTTCTACAGTTTCTCCTCTACGTTGTTTTAAACTTCGTAATTCATCTTGCCATTGTTCGCGCCATCCGAGATTACAATAATTGGCAAGGAAAGCATCGCGTAGTTGTCCCCAATTAAATCCGATATTGTTGTCAGCCCATTCAGTGTACCATTCTCTAGGCTCTCCTCTCAAATATGCACCAAATACTGTTATTCTTCTATTTTCATTCCATGTGTTAGCCATAGCAGCTACTAAAAATTCTTGCAACCACTCTTGAGGATCTTTATTAGGGGCACCAGTAAATTTAGAAGGTTTTACAAGAAATTTTGCCATTTGTTCGTTGTTATCTTCTTCGTTATGATTTTCTAAAGGATTATTGTTTCCGAATCCGAAATTAATTTGATTAAGAAATTGGCAAAAATTTTCTTCGTTATAAATGTCAATAGGTACTTCTTCTTCTTCTGTTAATCCTTCTTCTTTGTTTTGTTCTTTTCTTGGTCGTTATTTGTTGATGAATTAAGATTTATTAATAATTGTTCATCTTCTTCTATTTCTGTTCTTGTGTTTCTATTTCTTGTTAGGGGTCAGTAATGAGTTTCTTCGTGGTCTTGCTCTGTTATAAAGTCTCTTTGTATTCATTGTTGGTTATCAATAGGACTAGTGGATTGGGATCAGGATGTAGTTGATTCAGTACTAGCAGGTGTATTAGATCGAGTAGCAGGTCTAGTCTGTGAGAAATTTGAGCCTTCAGGTGAAAGTTCTCTTCTTTGATATTGTGGTGTTACATCAGGAATTAAATATAAATGTTCTAGTGTGTCCAAAATACACCGATCTATAGCGTCCTACGAACACCACCTACGTTCATATAGCGTATTAAATATGCCGTTCTAGTGCGTTCTCCGAACGCTTCGTATACATACCGTACTAGAACACACCGTTCTAGTGCGTTCTCCGAACGTTTCGTATATATAGCATACAAGAACGTACCGTTCTAGTGCGTTCTCCAAATGTTTCGTATATATAGCGTTTCCGGATGTAGTGGTGGAGATCTTGGTGAAAGTAAGGTATTTAGGAATGGTCGAGGTAGTTATTGTTGTTGTTGATAAAAATGGTATCGTCTTTGAGGTATGTTTACAGTTGGTACTGATCGATTTCGTTGATAAGCCAGTGTTTAATTCAGTTGTCGAAAACTATTCTGCAACAGTTCCAAATCATTTAAAACTTGTTGGCAATTATCTCTTATCTGAAACAGTAATTTTAGTTGTTCACGAATCTTTCGAAGTTCTTCTAAATCACTTAATTTTCAAAGGGGATTTTGATCTTCTGGTGTTTGGTCAACGATATATTGTATCTTTTGTCAGTATAACGCAGCAATCTCAATGATTATTCTATTCAATTCTGTAATTTGTTCTGAAGAGATCATAAGAAACTCTGTTAAGGTATAGGTTTTTAATCTACTACTAAAGCAAGGGTTTACTATACTAAGTAACTCTTTATTCTTGCAACTAATTTACTGAAACTATCTTAAACTATTCTAATTTCGTACAGAAATTTCTTTCCTTAAATCTTTACTAAGAATTTAAACTAATCTCAAGAAATATACTATTCCTATTATACTATGTTATAGAATCAAAATTTTACAAGGGATTAATCGGATCTCACAGTCACTACCAAATTGTTGACCGTGACTACCTTCGTGACCTAAAGTCAAGGTTACAAATCAACTACTAACAGGGATTATATCTTATATAAATGAACTAGTATAAATAATATGTTAAAGTTGTGATGGTTTTATTACGAAGGATTTATTATGCGGTTATATATGTCAAAAAAGGCAAAGGGTGAGTTTTTATAAGGATTTATTCACAAAGAACAAGAACAATAATTCACACAGAATTATCAAATCAAATTGTCACAGAGATTTTATTACAAATTTACTATTAACTATGGGTTATTATACAATTACTACCTAATTATATGTTAACTATACTATTTCAAGACTTAACTATTTTGAACTTTGAACTCTATCTGTCTGTCAGATTGAGGGAAAACTCAGTTTTTAAACTATGTCTGTGTTTATGTCTGTGTTCTTGTCTAGATGTATGCTAAATACTACGTCCAGTATTGTCATGGGACATCTTGGGACATTTTGGGACAAAAATAATTTTTTAAATTATAAAAAATTCTATTATAAAACTTAGTTTAAGTCATTAATTAAAGTTATTTAGAATTAATTTTTACATATATTTATAAAGTTTTAATATATCTATATAAACCCAATAAGGGTAGGGACAGTGGGACATGGGACATTGGGACAGTAAAAAAACCTAGGGACATACAAAATGTACAATACTGGACTATGTCTAGATCTAAGTCTNCACAGAATTATCAAATCAAATTGTCACAGAGATTTTATTACAAATTTACTATTAACTATGGGTTATTATACAATTACTACCTAATTATATGTTAACTATACTATTTCAAGACTTAACTATTTTGAACTTTGAACTCTATCTGTCTGTCAGATTGAGGGAAAACTCAGTTTTTAAACTATGTCTGTGTTTATGTCTGTGTTCTTGTCTAGATGTATGCTAAATACTACGTCCAGTATTGTCATGGGACATCTTGGGACATTTTGGGACAAAAATAATTTTTTAAATTATAAAAAATTCTATTATAAAACTTAGTTTAAGTCATTAATTAAAGTTATTTAGAATTAATTTTTACATATATTTATAAAGTTTTAATATATCTATATAAACCCAATAAGGGTAGGGACAGTGGGACATGGGACATTGGGACAGTAAAAAAACCTAGGGACATACAAAATGTACAATACTGGACTATGTCTAGATCTAAGTCTGTAACTATGTCTCTTATAATGTCGAAGATCGTGTTTGTAATTATGTCTGTACTCTTTTCTAATATCTTGTCTGTACTACAGATCTACTTTAAAATTACAAATCTATTTAAGAATTATTTTTGGTAATGAACTATAATTCGTATTACATGACAAAATTAATTAACAATAATAGTTATATAAAGTAGGGGATAGTATTATGACGCAGATAGGTAATATGACGCATTATATGATGTTTTATATGTATTATTATATAACGTGTCACATTATCTACCTGCGTCATAATATCCTCCTTTACCTTATATAATATAATAATAATAGAAATAATATATACACCAATCTGCCAAAAGTATCCGGACAGCTTTTTTTTTCAAATTTATTAATAAATTTCAAAGGTAAATTGTGGCACAAAGAATAATTTAAATTGTACAAACTTTTTTTTAAGAGTCTCCTGATCAATGGCTATTATATGATATCTTTTTTATTAAAGTTGAATGCTTGCTTGTTCGAAAATCGTGTCTTAAATAAAGTTAACCAGAAATGTCAAATTAAATTGTTAATCGTAATGTCTCTCAATTTCAATAACTATCCATCGGAAGTATAAACTATCTTATAAGAACTTGTAGCCCTAGAATAGAGCTATAATGTTTATTAGTATTATATTTGCTATTTTCTAGTAAAAATCGGAACATTACTTAGACACGATTAAAAATCAGATGAAATTATTGTTGATCATTTATCATTTAAAGAAAATTATCAATTGTTATCACATAGAAAACATTATTTTTTGCAAATAAAATCTTAAAAGTGACACTAAGTAAACTTGAAGATAATGTTATTGTGCATCTGTAGTGAATATTTCAGATCTTTATCATGGAAAAAGAGTAAATAGTTATTGATTAAACTTTAGAAAATAATTGCTAATTGTTTCTTAAATTTTAAATATATAAGCTTGAAACTTTTATAGTAGATGCAAAGTAATATTTTCTTCAAGATTACTTAATATCGCTTTTAGGATTTCATTAGTATATAATAAAGTTTTCTATGTAAAAACGATTGGTAATTTTCTTTAAACAGTAAAATGATCGACAATAATTTGTTTCCAAAACCGTTGACAATCTTTTACTAAAATTCCATTTAATTTCAAATGCTAATTGTAGCACAATGAATAATCTAAATTACATAAACTTTTTTTAAATGAATCCCATGATCAAGGGCTATTATGTGATACTTTGTTTGTTAAAATTAGGACACTTTCTTATACAGAAATTTTGTTTTAAATAAAATTAATCAAAAATGTCAAATCAAATTATTAATAGTAATGTCTCTCGATTTTGATAAATATTTATCATAGATACAAACTATCTTATACGAATTTGTAGCTAATAANTTAATTGCCGATCCGCATGTGACAGATAGAATTTTAATAATAAAATTTGGCGTAACCTTCATAGTAGTAAAAATTGATTATCGTTTTTTTCGAGTGAAAAAATAGTTGTTCCACATATAATTTTGTGTAACTGATGATATGAATGTGTGCCCAGAATCTCAGAAAAACATTATACAATTAAAAAAACATTTATTTTTTTAGAGCTTCGAAAGTTTTATATGGGGGAAATGGAGATTTCATAGTAGTTTTATTATTACATTTTACCGATTTCTACTTTGATAAAATGACTAGTTATATTTTAGTCAGTCTTTTGACGTTTTCTTGAATCACTATTTCCTTTAATACTTATATTTTCCTTATTACTCTCTACCAATGCTCGCTCTGATGCTTCTTTCTTGAAACTGGCACTATACCTTCCTATCCATCCTTTGATAGTTTTCACTGTTGGTATATCTTCCAAAGTAAGTTCTCCTTCTGCAGCCAATTCTTTTAAAGAGGCATGCATATTTTCAGGTGAATATCTATCCGCGGCTCTCAAATTTTCAGCCAAAAAAAAACCTTGTAAATACTGAATAACCTTTTTCGTTATACGTTTTCCTCCACCTTTGTTACCAAGTTTTAGATTTTCTTTCAAGGCCCATCCCTTTTTAAGAGGAAATTCTTGATCAAGACTAAAGAGTTTTTTATTTAGTATTTTTTTTTAAATTTAGAACAAATATATGTATGGCGATATTACCCTATATTTGGCATGATGTATAGATAACATTAATATACTTTGCTAAAATTGTTTTTTTTCAAAAATATCCCAGAGATATCACCAGGATATTTTATAATATCGAATTTATATCAAAATTATATCGCCGGGATATTTTTAAAAAAAAAATATCCCAGCGATATAATTTTAATATAGATTTGATATTCTATATCACAAAAATATCTATTTGATATCCCAGTGATATCCTAGTAATATTTTATAATTTTATTATGATTTTTATAATTTTAGTAATATTACACACAATATCATTGCGATATTTTAAAATATCACATTGATATCACTTTAATATTAAATAAATATCGAATAAATTATTTTAATATAATATTTATTTGATATTTATTTGATATCACAGTGAAATCGATATGATATTTTAAAATATCACGGTGATATCGAATTAATATCTGTATAACATTACTAAAATAATAAAAATCATAATAAAATTATAAAATATTACTAGGATATCACCAGGATATCAAATAGATATTTTTGTGATATAGAATATCAAATTTATATTAAAATTATATTGCCGGGATATTTTTTAAAAAAAAATATCCCGGCGATATAATTTTGATATAGATTCGATATTATAAAATATCCTGGTGATATCTCTAGGATATTTTCGAAAAAAAACAATTTCAGCAAAGTAATAATTTTAATTAAACTGGAAAATATAAGAAAAGGTATTTACTATTATTTCGTATAGCATCCAATTCACTATTACTAACTAAATATATAAACGGTAATTAATTATAGATTATTATTTTTTTAAAAAATACGATAAAAATAATTTTATAATAATATTTATTTACCTAATTTATTATTCACCAGCCCGATTTCATTTTCTCTTTTATTTGTTTCGCTCATCACATTATTCATTGATAATTCTAAATCTTCACGGTAAAGATAAGTATTTTTTATTTTTAAAATTAGTAGTAATAAAATAATTACTTATATAACCTTTTTTTTTAGGATCTGGTATTGTCCAAGGAGTATTTGATTTAGTTGGTTCTGAAACTATTGGAGATGGTCTGTTAGTAACACTAATTTGTGCAGGAGAAAAATCAATCCATTTTCCAATATGTGGAAGAGAGCGTGCACGAATATATCCGGCAAATTGTCCTGTTACGGGCCAATTCCATTCAAACCATTTTGAGATACCATGTATAGTTTTGGATTTTTGATTATTCCTATTGTATATAAAAATAAGTGGATTGTAATAAACAATTTTATAGTGACTTTTAGTATAATGGTATTTATTAGCGCCGTATTATTTTTATTTTATTATATTTAGTTGTTTTTTTTTTTTATTTACAAATAAATATTGATTTATTATAAGTGTTTTCTATTTTTATATTGAGTTGTTTTAATTTTTTATTTACAAATAAATATTGTCTATTTTCTATTTTTATATTTAGTTTTTTTTTATTTATTTTTTATTCACAAATAAATATTGATTTATTATAAGTCTATTTTCTATTTTTATATGCATATTGTGATTTTATTAAAGTGAAATTAAAATAAATTATACCTCGAATTTGTTTGATCTAATGTTTCCATATCCCGATTTGGTTCAATATGTGATACTGATGTTCCACTTAGATCTTGAAGTGCTGTCTCAATATTTTCTCCTTCAGTAAGATCGCATCCAATTCTAATATATCTTTTGATTGCATGTGCAATCTATAATTATTTACTTAAAATTAGATTAAAAAAAAAACAAAAAAATATACAGTAATAATCAAATATTTATTTATTTACCGTTGCATGATGAGAATCAACAGTTGTTTTTGCTTCTCCAGGTTCAAGGAAAATCCATCCACGAACTTCTACATTATACCAGTCATACCAATGACTAATAATTGTCATTAATTCTGAATTATGATAATGTCCTCCATTATCTGAAATAATTTTAATCCAAAGAGGTTTTGGGTTTATCATCATAAATACTGATTCAAAACATGAGGCTGTAAACCAAGCATCTTGTTTTGTGTCAGAACTCCAATGAT
>PQFF01000248.1:402397-423632 GCA_003547095.1 Diversispora epigaea | reverse complement strand
CCCCTAACCCCTAACCCTAACCCTAACCCTAACCCTAACCCTAACCCTAACCCTAACCCTAACCCCTAACCCTAACCCTAACCCTAACCGGGGGGTGCAGGTTAACCCTAACCCTAACCAGGGGTTAGGTCGGAGGTCGGCTCTTAACCCTAATCGGGGGTCGTCCCATTTTGGTAATTCTGCGGAATTTCCATTTTAGAAATCGCCCAAAAAGGAAAAACTGCGGTATTTCTATTTTGGTATCGCCCAAAAAGGAAATTCGTCTAAAAAGGAAATTAATTTATCCTTTTTAGGAAATCTTCTAGAAACTTCGATTTAACCCTAACCCTAACCCTAATCGAGTCGGGTGGGAGATCGGAAGTCACGCGGACCAATGAGGTCTCGCCACGTGAGTGTCACAGGTTAGAAGTCACATGTGATCGACAGTCGGATCCCGAGGTCACGACATCGACCCGACTGTCGATCGTCACATGTTTGTTTGGTCGGATTACTGCGGAATTTCCATAAGGGGAAAAATGTTTTTCCTTAACCGGAAGTCACGAAACCCTAAGGTTTTGTTGTTTTCTTATCTTTTTTGGTCAACACGTGCTCCCACATGGGATCGCTGACTAATTTCGGAATTGACCGTATTTAGTCAACTTCGGATTAGGGTTTTTCCTTCGGAAAAACCCTAATCCTCGTTGTTAACTAAATTAGTCTTATTTAATTAATAAAGTTTAATTAATTATTCCCATTTTAGGGTGTTCCGTTTATTAAATTATGTATTTAATTTCGGAATTCAATCCGTTTGGTTCTCTATTTTTAGAAATCAAACCCTAAACGTTTAAGAGTTGATTATATTTGCTAAATATGTCAAACAAGTCTTACGTTTTCAATGAAACAATAAAGAGAAACCCTAACGATTGGTGTTTTAAAACTATTTGAGTCACCAATGCGTTTGATTGTTATATTAAAATAGTATGCCGCTTTTAATGATAAGTTATTCTCAGATGTATCGTTAAGTAAGGATAACCACAACTCATGGTGACCAAAAATGTAGCCCTCTGCGTTGCAGGTGTCCCCATAAGATACATAAATACCGCTGGGTTCGGGGCTTGGGGAAATGTAGATTTCTTCAAACTGCAAAGTATTTCGTTTATTTTATTAATTTAAAGTATTCAATCTGCTTCGAGCTCGGCGCTGATTGATATCTTATTACATTAAAAGCATTAAAACTGTAAAACCCTAACGATTGGTGTTTAAAACTATTGAGTCACCAATGCGTTTGATTGTTAATTCCTCATTAGTATGTTGCTTTCATTGATAAATTATCTCAGATTTACCGCCAATTAAGGTGCGACTTGCGCGCGAAAGCCCAGCTCCCTCCACGTGAGTCAAACCCCAAAAGGTATATAAAACGTTGAGTTCGGGGTATGTTGAGTTGTAGAACTCTTCATATTTCTTTCGAATCATTTTGATTAACTTCAATCTGCCTCGAGCTCGACGCTGATTGATCTTTTATTCCACTGAAAGCATATAATTTTAACAACCCTAACCCTAACTTGTAATTACAAGGTGTACTGCGATTTTTCCTTAATTAAAAATCGCCCAAAAAGGAAATACTGCGGTATTTCCTAATTTGAATCACCCAAAAAAGGAAATTCGCCTAAAGCGGATTTAATTTATCCTTTTTTGGAAATCACATGTTTGTGATCGACACTAACCCTAGAAATATTTTGAGTGTCGATCTCAAAATCACGTTGACCTATCATTGGTCAGCACGTGAATGTCACACCTGGTTAGGCACGTGTGAGTCATGCCGATGTCGATCCTCATGTGAGGAAGTGATCGTCATGACTCACATGTTTAATGTAGATCATCTGCTGCAGAATTTCCTTTTTCGGAAAATTGTTTTTCCAGATCCGGAATTCACGGAACCCTAAGGTTCCGGGCTTGTTCTACAAAAAAAAAAAAAATTAAATTTATTGTTTTTCCGTCTATTGATTAGTAATCTAATTACTAATTACTATATTTGAGTTGTACCGAAATTATTAATATGAATTAATTTCAGGATTTACTCCGATTCGTCTCTTTGTTTAAGGAGAAGATGAAGATTTTACATGTGTTTCGCGCCTGTTTTCTAAATTTGGCGGACAGGAACATGTGTTATCAATGAAATAATGAGAAGATAATGAATCAATTGGTGTTTAAAACTTTTGAGTCACCAATATGATTCCCTTTTAAGTTGTTTATTCAATGTATGTCGCTTTTTGATGATAGATTATTTCGGATACGTTGTCGTGTTTGGCTTTTCGTGCGCGAAGTCCTTAACTGTGTCCTATCACGTGCGGGGATCATTCGAAACGTATAAAATACGCCAGGTTTGGGGCTTGTTGGAATGTAGATTCCTTCAAACTTTCGAGTATTTCGTTTAAAAACTTAAACCATTTTTTAATCAATCTGCCTTGAGCTCAACGCCAATTGATAATTTATTTCACCAAAAAGCACACAACTCTATTTTAAAACTTATTATGGACACTATAAATTTCTTGTACTCCCTTTTGACTTAACTAATGCCCTGCACCTTTTATAACTCTCATAAATGATATTTTTCATAAATTTTTAAATAAATTTGTTGTAGTTTATCTGGATGACATCTTAATTTATAGTAAATCTAAAGAAAAACATTATCAACACTTCTAACAAATCTTATTTACCTTGAACAAACATCAACTTTATGCTAAAATAATTAAATATAAGTTATTTAAAAACAAAGTAAAATACTTAGAACATTTCTTGTCTAATAAAAAAGTTTACATCAATAATCATAAAATATAAACTATCAAAAATTGAATTAAACCAAAGAACCTAACTGAATTACGTTCTTTCTTGAAATTAACTAATTACTATTGAAAATTTGTTAAAAACTTTTCTTTGATTAATTCTCTGTTAACTGCATTATTACATAAAAAAAAATATCAATCAGAATTAGATCAACAATGCACATTTAAAATGTTAAAAAAATAAGTTAACATCTGCTCCACATCAGGAAATTTTAAGGGACAAAAATTTGCAGAAATTTGTGCAATTTTTTCGAAAATTTTTAAAGTGAAAATTTCCAGAAGATTTCTGCATAAAATTTCCAGAAGATTTCTGCATAAAATTTGCAGAAATTTTCACTTTGAAAAATTCTTATTTTAATTTAGCCAATCAAATTATGTCACACTTAAACAAATGTGATAAAAAAAATTTATTTAACAATATTAAAATTTTAACATTCCTTCTAAGAATAATAATGGAGACAAGAATCGAGAAGCTAAATAATAATAATAATAAAACTGTGGGGTTATAATAATAATAATAATAATAATAATAATAATAAAACAGTGGGTAAGAATCGTAGTTAAATAATAATAATAATAATAAAACCGTGAGGCAAGAATCATGGGGGATAAATAATAATAATAATAATAATAATAAAACCGTAGGGACAAGAATCGTGGAGGCTAAAAATCATGGGAAATAAAGGAAAAAAAAAAGAATAATAATAATAAAACCGTAGAGCTATAATAATAATAATAATAATAATAATAATAATAATAAAACCATGGGGCAAGAATCGTGAGGGCTATAATAATAATAATAATAAAACTGTGGGAACAAGAATCACGGTGTTGACCGTGTTTTACCTTCCAATATCAGGAAATTTTTTATGTCGGAGGTTATTGTAATAATTTCGTTTTCAAAGGTTATTGAAGGTTATCAGATCAATAACCTTCGCAAATATTACGTTTATTATGATAAAGTGAAGGTTATTGAAAGTTATCGAGATTAATAACCTTCAGAGTATTACATTTTATTAATAAAAATGAAGGTTTTTGGTACCAATAACCTTCGTAAATATTACATTTATGTTGGAAGTATTCGAAGGTTATCGGAGTGAAGGACTTCGAAAGCTTACGTTTAAAAAAATTTACTGATGAAATAAAAGACGGAAACAGACAACTATTAGCAGGGATTAATTTGTATAAGACACACAGCACTATACTTAATTTACTAAAGCTGAAGGATTTATACTATTATTAAAGTATAATTGGGAAGGAATTAAGGTATTGCGGAATTAAGGCAAAAGAGGCAGGGGTGAGGTTTTATAAGAGTAAACACTAAGTTTAAGTTTAACAATAATTCACTAAGAATTCAAGCCCAGAATACTAAGCAAGGCTGAATTTATACCAGATAATGAGATCACACAGCAAGTTATCTAATTATAAAACTGATACCGAGATCACTAAGCAGGGTATTTAAAAGAATTTCACTAAGAAACTATAAACTAATTATTAAGATCACAAAGCAAAATAATAGTTTATAAAAAAGAATAATACTAAGATCACACAGCAAAGTATTAATAAAGAGTATTTTCACAAAGGATTAAATAATAATTTAATAAGAAATGTATTATTTAATGATAAATCACAGAGTATTTTTTATTATGAGTTATTCAAGTTTTCAGAATTGATTGATTAATTGACTAACTGAGGATTGAGAGAAGAGAAATTCAATCCTTTATATACATAATAGATTACGCTATTGATTACACTATACTCTACGCTATTCACTACGCTGTGCTATACACTATTGATTACGCTAATGTATACGCTATCAATTACGCTATCGCTATCTATTACGCTGTCTATTAAGCTGTACTATACGCTATTGATCTACAGTCGTAATACATATTTGTTGTACTAATTTCTAAGTGATTTACATTAATGTTTATAAATATAGAAATAATATATTAATAATTAATAATAAATATAAATATAATAATATAAAATAAAATAATAAACTACTACAGCTAACAACGGGGCTATAATAATAATAATAATAAAACCGTGGGAATCACGAGGGCTATAATAATAATAATAATAATAAAACCGTGGGAACAAGAATCACGGGGCTATAATAATAATAATAATAAAACTGTGGGAATCACAGAGGCTATAATAAAAATAATAATAATAATAAAACCGTGGGAGCAAAAATCATGAGGATTATAATAATAATAATAATAATAATAATAAAAATAAAATCGTAGGGATAAGAATTATGGAAGCTAAAAATCGTGGGAGACGAAACCATGGGAGTAAGAATCGTGAGAGCTAAAAACTGGGAGAGACAAGAATAATAATAATAACAAAATCGCGAAGGCTATAATAATAAAATCATGGGGTTATAATAATAATAATAATAATAAAACCGTGGGGGCAAGAATCGTAAGGGCTAAAAATCATGAAACCATGAGGCAAGAAGAAAGATAATATTAATAATAAAATCGCGAGGACTATATACGTGTTGCCCAAATCCCAAATAATTTGGGATTTGGGACGTAAAATGTACAAATTACTAGTATTTGGGATTTGGGATTTCAGCAAAAGATACTAATTATAATTTGGAATTTGGGATTTGGGATTTCGGCATTTGGAATTTCAGCATTTGGATTTTGAATTTGGGTGGCGGTATATAATAAAATACAGGGTTAAATAATATAATGATTATATGTTTTGATATATTTTGTTATGGTAATTCTATCCAGTAACAACGCCAACCCGTATAGAAAAAAAATTTTTCTTCTATAACTATATATTTAATATATTTAATAACATATGATAAAAAAAAAGAAAAAACCTATGAAAAAACCTTATATTCTGAGTATATTTGCACGCAAAATTATTTTGGGGTCCCGAAATTGCAATTTTGGGAAAAAAAGTCGAAATAGTTTTTCATAGAAGACGAAATTATTTTACTTAAAACCCAAAATTTTTTGACCTTCCAGATTTATTCTTTGATTAAAGATACACATAACTGGGTACTTTTTTTACTTCCATATATAGAATGGATTCTGTATAAATCTCAAAAAGTCGAAATACCTCAAAAATCCAAAATCAATTTTGGAACATGTATAACTCTAAGTTTGTAAACCATGACTAATCTTTATGTTCAATTTTTATACATACTGTTCAATTTTCACACCTGTTGTTCTCTATGGAAATGAAATATAAAAATATAAAAACAATAATTTCGCCCAAAAAAAAAATATATGAGACCCTATATATTCCCCCGATTATTGTTGGACAATTGTCTATCCTGACTTCCAGACTGCTGACGATCAATATTATCTATTCGATTACTTATATCTCTTACCCTATTAACTAATTTCTTTACAGTTTCACTTACTTCTAACAAACTCTTGGACATATTATCAAGTGTTTGTAACATTTCATCTGAATTACTGTTCGCTTTTGTTGTTTCAGTATCTGTTATCATTTCTTCTATATTTTTCTTTGATCCATAAACTTTTTCTTCAATTTTATCTAATCGCTCAATTAGTATTTTCACGTAATCTATTACTTTACTAAGTGCTATGTCAAGCTCTTCTATAATTTTGTTGTTCTTCTCAATTGATGAAAAAATTATTTCTTTTACAGCATCTTCACGCACCTGTTCGCTTACAGGAGACTTAAATTCATTTCTGACTTTAACGTTTTTACTTTTCTTAACAGTTTCTGCATAAGTACTTTGATTATTCTTAGGCATAATCAAACTGGAATAATAATTTGGTTTATACCTTTTATATAAATTACCAAAGTTTTTGATTTTTTCTTCTTTATTAAATGCCACTTGTTTGCAATATTTAACAATGTCACATTCTTTTGCTTTATATAAATCTGAACCACAGGTGAAGCATAAAGCTGATGACATGGGGACTATCCTAAGCTCAACTCCATCCATAAGTTTTATCATTTTATCCTTTCCATTTTGCAAAAGCATTTCTTCTGATTCAAAAGAAATAATCGCATAATTTTTTCTTTTGTATCCCTCCTTGATTCGAGGAATATAAACAGTACGACCATCCATACTTTTAACGAATTCTTTAATATCTAATGCTGTCATGCCCTTAGGCATACCTATTAGTTATGCTACCCATTTCCCCTATTATTTAATTCTTCGTAACTAAAATTACCTGGGGTAATTCTTAGACAATCAGTTCTAATCCAAATCGACCAGACCGTTGAAAGTTGTTCTGATGATTCCTCATTTTCAAACTCCACGTGAGCTAACTGCCACATGTTTTTAGTAATTAAATGCAATTGTTTCACTTTCCCAAAGTGATTAAGATGCATAAGTAGATCATTTCTTTTAATATATAATGGAATATCCCAAATTTTCCATTTGCGTAAATTTTCACACTCATTTGGCAATACCTTAGCCATTTCCTGCAAGTAGATGTGGTGTTCAGTATCTCCTAGATTTACTTTTTTTGCATTTTGTACATCTTTCTCTTTAGAAAGATAAATTACTATTTTCTTCTCTTTATTGATTATTTCAATTTTTCCAAAAATTACATCAATTTGATTTTGAAAAGGAGACTTTTAACTTTTAAAATTTTTGTATACAAAGAGTTACCCTTGATTTTTTCCACCTCAATGAAGACTTTAGATAATTTCATACCGCATTCTTTACGCCAAATTTTGGGAGGAATACTTTTAGGTACTTCTATTGGCATTACTTTAACTTTTCTTTTATTCATCTTTTTTTTACTGACTGTTTTATACTCTTCATATCTGTAATATAAATCATCTTCCTCTTCACTTTCGTCTAAAATTTTTACGTTTTTTGGTTCTGCATAAAATGATTCACTTGGCCTTGGTTTAACAACGTTACTAATTTCCTGTTCTGTTTCCATCTCAGCTGACTCTCTAAGAGCTCGCTTTTTATTAATATGCTTCGATAAAAAGCCTTTTTCTTGTTCTTCTATATAGACAGTTCTCTCATTTTGGTTCTGAAAGTTGCTAGCAGTATTATTTAAATTTGTGTTTTCTGCCATTTTTTGATTATCTTTTTCAATGTTTTTTTGACCAGAAGTACTTCTGATATTATATTTATGTTTTTCTTTGCCCATATGAGCAAGAATATTGTAAAAGAAATAAATTTTATATATGTATTAAAGCCAAAAAACTATTATTTTGACTGTAGAAATTTTTGGTACAAGTGATCGACGGAAGGAGTTTACCTTGATAGAATCATCTTAGAACTTCCTTTATTACAGACTTCCTTATAATTCATACTTTAGATACTTTCATCTTTTATTAAAGATATCATCTTTAATTTATTAGTACTTTCTTTATTAAACAATTTTAATAAACATTATATCAAATAAATACGATAATAAATCTCTTTAATTATTTTTATTTAATATTTATTAATATTTTATTTAATGGTCACTTCCTAATAATACAATTAGGGTAGCTGTGCATCATACGATTCTGCGCAGAACCAGTACGATCGTATACTATTTGGTCAGGAGTTTTATAATTGTATTTTTTAATAT
This sequence comes from Diversispora epigaea, assembly GCA_003547095.1. NCBI lineage: Eukaryota > Fungi > Glomeromycota > Glomeromycetes > Diversisporales > Diversisporaceae > Diversispora > Diversispora epigaea. Next base: position 415,264 of record PQFF01000248.1, on the reverse strand, counting down.
AGTCTACTTAAACGATTTAATAGTTAATACTAATATGGATGCGACATGATGATTATCTAATCTTTTTTCTCATAGTTGAATTATATAAATTATACGTTTATTTAATTTTTTGGGTGCATGGATTTAGGAAATGTTGTCANATTTTGGTTCTGAAAGTTGCTAGCAGTATTATTTAAATTTGTGTTTTCTGCCATTTTTTGATTATCTTTTTCAATGTTTTTTTGACCAGAAGTACTTCTGATATTATATTTATGTTTTTCTTTGCCCATATGAGCAAGAATATTGTAAAAGAAATAAATTTTATATATGTATTAAAGCCAAAAAACTATTATTTTGACTGTAGAAATTTTTGGTACAAGTGATCGACGGAAGGAGTTTACCTTGATAGAATCATCTTAGAACTTCCTTTATTACAGACTTCCTTATAATTCATACTTTAGATACTTTCATCTTTTATTAAAGATATCATCTTTAATTTATTAGTACTTTCTTTATTAAACAATTTTAATAAACATTATATCAAATAAATACGATAATAAATCTCTTTAATTATTTTTATTTAATATTTATTAATATTTTATTTAATGGTCACTTCCTAATAATACAATTAGGGTAGCTGTGCATCATACGATTCTGCGCAGAACCAGTACGATCGTATACTATTTGGTCAGGAGTTTTATAATTGTATTTTTTAATATAGTCTACTTAAACGATTTAATAGTTAATACTAATATGGATGCGACATGATGATTATCTAATCTTTTTTCTCATAGTTGAATTATATAAATTATACGTTTATTTAATTTTTTGGGTGCATGGATTTAGGAAATGTTGTCATAGTTGGTATAAAAGTTTTTAATTACGATATTATGATGCAATGTGTACAAGTGTATAAATAAAGATGGTTCATTAATAAAATTGTTGATTTTTTTAATTTTACTTTTGCTATATACACAATGCCGTGTTGTGTTGATACTATTGTTAGAATTAATCAAGTTCGTTTGACCGACAAAAAGGAAGCGAATTTAACTGTCGTGTGGGCAGTAGGCACATATCCAGTTGGTTCCGAGAATTGTGACATCGAATTGGTTTTATTTGTTCCACTCAATCGTTACGAGAGGGATCCTAATATTCAATCTGTTTTCAAGAAAGATGAATATTATTGTGTGGGCGGAAAGGTTGCAACCGGAAGTTACAATGGCAACTTTAGGTTAAAAGTAAAGTATAAAGATTTTTTTTTGTTTGTTTTGATTATAACGAAGGAAATAACAATTAAAATTTTTTATATAGATGACTGTTGCATCATCGACCCATCTTAAGATCGAGAAGGGTCCCGGTTTAAATAAATGTCCTTTAAAGGCTTCATTAGTTGGTATCATTCAGGATACGGCAAAAAAGGTTAATGATGAGAACGCAACGGTTAAAGTATTGGTAAAAGATTACGTTAGTCACAATTATACTTGCACGCAAAATCATTTTGGGGCCCCGAAATTGGTATTTTGAGGAAAAAAGTCGAAATAGTTTTTCATAGAAGACGAAATTATTTTACTTAAAACCCAAAATTTTTTGACCACCCAGATTTATTCTTTGATTAAAGATACATACAACTGGGTATTTTTTTTACTTCCATATATAAAATAGATTCTGCATAAATCTCAAAAAGTCGAAATATCTCAAAAATCCAAAATCAATTTTGGAAACATGTATAGTCACAATAGTGATTATATCGTTACAATTGTATTTCCTTACCATAATATCCGATTCAAGCACTTGATGAATCCTACTCAGCTAGATGAGTCATTACTCTTTGTTATTGGACAGTTAGAAGTTATTCAAGACGATTTATATGTATATGCCGTCGAGACTTCTTATATCGATATTCACATTGCAGATAAAAAAAAGTTTTTAATTCAAATGACTCCCAAACTACATCAGATTCATTTAAATCTGTTCGGTCATTACTCTTGAATGCTCACCAGGACGCAAAAGAAAATTCATCCAAAGTCCATATTAACGAGAATAGTAACAAAGGAGATGATGTTAATCAGCTTCCTACCGATTATTCAAATTCCGATGTTCGATTATCTAAACGTATAAAAGTTGAAAAGGAAGATCACGAGCAAATTGATTCTGATGTGATTGAAGATAAAAGTGTTTACGAATTAAATAAGGAATGTACAAATGAAAATGATGTATCAAAATCAAGTACCATTAATGAAAGTAGAGGGAGAGGGCGTAGTCATAAAAAGTGAATAAAGGAAAATTAATTGTACAACACAAAGCATGTAATACTTGTTCATTGATGTTTATTAAATATTTACAATCATTTCTTATATTGTTATTATTTATGTATCAAATAAAAATATTATTTTATAAATATTTAATAAATAAAAAAGGAATAATTTTATTATGAATTATTTTTTTATACAAATAATATTCATCAATATATTTTTATTAACACATGAAAAAGTATATTTAAATAATAATCTTTAAAAAATAAATAAAGAATACATGAACAAAAATAATGTATTAAAATTAAGTATTATTAATGAAAATAAACGAAAAGGATAAAGGTATGGGAATAAAGGAAAATCAATTGTACAATGCAAGGTAATACTTGTTTATTGGTATTTATTAAATAATTTTAAATGTTATTTGATAAATAATTTGTAATTATTTTTATATCATTATTATCAAATAGAAATAAATATTTAATAAATAAAAAATTATTATTGGATAAATTTTATTGTGAACTATTTTATAATAATTATTTATTAACAAAAGCAAAAAGTATATTTAAATAACAATTTGAAAAAAGTATAATCATTATGATATACGTTTTTATTATAGAATGTTTGTTTGTTGTTAGTAAGAAACAGAATAATCATATTTAATAAATAACTAAATAAAGTTAATTACTGTATGTAACATATTTTTTTGCTCTGTGTTAAGTAAGCAGATTATTAGTTAATGATGAACATTTTTCAAAACGTTCAAGTTCTTTTTTGAAGTCGGGACTAATTGTTATATTTAGTTTAGATTGGTTAAAAGGTCGAAGTATTAGTATATCCTTTAATCTTTGTACTCGAAATAACATCATATAAACGCCGGCTCCTATTTTTCCACCATCTAAATCCACAATTACCTTTTTTAATGTAGTACCTTGGCATTTAAATTCCGTGATTGCAAACATATGGTAGCGAAGGTATCTATTTTTATTTTTATTTTTAAATATGAAATTGGTTAGGCAGATGTACAGTGATGAAGGTATCTATTTTTTTTTAAAGATTAAAATAAAAAAGCAAAACAATACTTACTTTTCTCTCCTTTAAAAATATGGAATTAGTTGGGTAGGTGTGAAGGATCTATTTTATTTTTTTAAATAAAAAATAAAATTAAAAAGAAAAATGATACTATGACAATGAAAGTAAAATAAAAAAGAAATGATACTTCTTTCTTCTCTTCTTTTAGAAATATGGCAGTAAAGGATCTATTTTTATTTTTTTTAAAAAAAATAAAAATCAAAATACTTAGGAATATAGAATTAATAAGACTATGTATGTGAAATATGTAAGTGTTTTTTTATTATTATTAAAGAAAATTCATTATTGTGCAATAACTCTAAAGATTTGTGCAACACATTTTATTTGAAATAAAAATCCATGCAATTATTCTATGTATATTAATATATAAATTTATAATTTGATACAAATCTCAATATAAATTTAAAACTATTAAGTATATTTGATATTTAAAATAAAAGCAATATTTTATTATGTATATATAATTCATTCACATTTCCAACAATCTCTTTCCGGTGATTATTCAAACCATAAATTTGCGATAAACAAAAAATTTTTTCGGAAGTTCGACGCTACATAAAATAGGTTGAAACTTATAATAAAAAATCAAAGCTTAAGTATTCAGTACCGCCTAGTTTGAAGCAAGGGACTCTGCCAGACGAAACTGGGTGGATAATCTAATATACTGCTAAATACCTTTGTGGAGGTCTTTTATTGAGGGAAAGATATTTTCGGGCAAGAAGACGTTAACGAACTGGTCCTTAGGTAGCCTGCTCACATCGGTCAAAAGGTGAAGAGGAGTTCAGTAACGAACGGTCAGAAGCCTGAAATCTCTATTAAAGAAGTTCTTATAAAACCTCAACGGGAAAAATTTTTCAAAATAATGGCTGAATACTTTCTTTAATTACTGCGGCCAAAATAAAATAATAGGGAGAATACAAAAATCAGTTGGACCCTGATTTTTGTCACGTGGATTCAAATTCGCCCAAATAAGGGGTTTTAGGGAGGCATGCATGATCACTTGCCCGCATTTGGATTAAATAAACATTTTTTCCTGCGGTGTCTAAATAACATGTGCCAGACCATTAATTTTTCTATAATAGGTGAAACATAGGGAGGCATGTATGATCACTTGCCCATATTAGGTGGATTTTTATGGGGTCTAAATAACATATGTCAGACCAGTTATTTGTCAGTCACGTGGGGTGGAATGAGCTCAGGTAGTTTAATTGGCAAACAAGGAGAATTTTGGGTATGTGCCTGGTCACTTTTTGTAACGAGTGTATCGTTAAAAATAAACAGCAGACGTTAGACCCATTCAATTTTTCACCACAAAGGAGAAATTAATATGAGGGATGAGCTCAATGAATTTCTTTTGGTTTTATTTTTTGCAAATAGGGATGTTATTTTCTTTTATTTTTTATTTTTTTATGGGTTTTATTTCAGTTGGTAGGTAGAATTTTTATATAGGTCAATGTCAGTCAAGAAAGGGAAACTGAACTTTTTTTTTTTTTTAACTAAGAGTGCCATTCGGGCATGATCCCGGCAATCTTATACTCAGATTGGTCATGAGAGGATGGGGACGGGTCTTGGCAAGTCAGTTACCAGTACCAACTGGCAACAATGAGCCATGCGGTAGACTAGAATTTATTTTAGTTTTAGCAAGCTTCTATATGTAATTTTTTTGTTATAAAAGTTTACTTTTAAAAGGCTTGTTATTATCCCTTAAACTGTTTTGCGAGCAAATTTGCTCGCATTTTATAAAAATTAATGTAAATCATTTAATAACTTTTTCTAATTTCGGCCAATCATTTTGCCACTTTGTATAGATAATAATTAACACCTGATTACCATTTTTAACTAATTGTTTAGTCGGAACTAAACCAAAAAAATTTTGAAAAAAATTTTTAAAGTATTTTTTGTATTTTTTCGCACGTACGACATTTTTGATAATTTTTTTAATTTTTTTTAATATAAATTCATTTTTTTACTACTTTTTATAATGGAAACTTCAACTTTTGATGAAGAAAATAATGATACTTTGTATATTGCAGAATTAGCTCGTAATAATTATGAAAATTATGAAGAAAATGAATTAGAAAATGATGAAAATAATGATATTCAAGAAGAACTTCTTCAAAATACAATAGTGAGAGGTACCAATAGAGGCAGAGGTCAAGGTCGAAGTCAAGGTCGAGGTCGAGGTCAAGGTCAAGGTCGGGGCCATGGTCAAGGCTATAGTCAAGTCATGAAAAAACTCAACAACTTCCTCCCCTCCTTCTTTTAATAAATTTCAACACTTAAGACCTTTACATGAATTTACAGTAAATTTACCTGATGAATTCCAATCTTTTTCTTTATCACCTTATTTGATTTTTTCTCTTTTTTTTTCTTTAGAACAAATAAATACAATTGTAAAAATTACAAATAATTATGCCAAGTTAAAAGGTATAGGAGAAGGGCGTAAATGGGAAAATTTAACAATAAAAGAATTTAAAATTTGGTTAGCTATTTTAATATATTCTGGTATTTTTAAACTTCCTAGTATTAAAGATTATTGGAATAAGGATAATAAATATCCTGAACACAAAATAACTACTTTTATGTCATTATTGCATTTTGAACAGGTATATTTTTAATTTTTATGATAAATATTTGATAAATATTTAAACTAATTTGATTTTTAAAATTTGGATTAAGCGTTTTATACATATTTCAGACTGTTCTATTCCACCATTATATTGGTATTCCAAATTAGATCCATTGGCAAATCATATTCGAAAAGTTTCAAAATCAATTTGTATTCCATCATCTAATGTATCAATTGATGAAATGATTGTTCAATTTTCTGGTCAAAGTGTACATACAGTCAGAATTAAAAATAAACCAACACCAGAAGGATACAAAATACTTTCTCTATGTGATGCAGGATACACTTACACTTTTATTTTTACTTCAAGAATTCAAAATTATCATGAATTAGAACAACTTTAAATTTAAATAAAGTTGGTAATAAAGTTAACCATTTAGTTTCCCAATTACCTTTAAATAAATCATTTAATATATATATGGACAATTTTTTTTCATCTATTAATCTTTATCAACATTTATATAACAATAATTTTGGAGCCTGTGGAACAGTTCGCACAAATAGTACAAATTTTCCAAAAATTCTTAAAATTAGTAAAAAAGTTGATTGGGATACTTTATCTGGAGTTGTAAATAATAATGTATTAGCAGTTCTATGGATGGATAATGGGCCAGTTACTATATTAACAACTATACATGAAATTAATGGAAGTGAAAATAGAATTGAAAGAATATGACATCGTCCTCGAAAAACAAGTACAAATGCAACCAAAGTGCGTGCAATATTTGAAAATGCTAGTAAAAAAGCTTTACCAATTCCTTGTATAATTGATAATTACAATTATTTTATGGGTGGAGTGGATATTGCTGACCAGTTACGGGGATATTATGGTACCCAATTGCCAGTAAGAAGAACTTGGATGCCATTATTTTTTTGGTTATTAGATACTTCAATTATTAACTCTTATTTAATTTTTAAAAAAAGTGGAAAAAATACTAATCATAAAGATTTTAGATTACAATTAGTATGGGATTTAATAAAATCAAGTATGGAAGAAAATGAACTCTCAAAACTAAACATACAAGGTTATATTAAAGAATTAACACAACAATTTAAATTTATTCAAGTTGACCCAACAAAAAAACATCAATATGTAACAACAAATTTTGAACTTTCTCCAATAAGATTAACATCAGATGGTCACTTTCCTGAATGGAGAGAAGAAAGAAGTAGTTGTGTGTGGTGCAAATATTTAAATAAAAAAGCTCAAAAAAAAGCATTAAGAGATCCTTCACAATCACAATTATATTGTATAAAATGTAATGTAGCTTTATGTTGTAATAAGAATAGAAGTAGTTGTTTTAAAGATCATCATACTCACAAAGATGATAATAATTAAAAGTAATATTATTTATTTACTTTTTTAATAAAAATTCTCATGAACACTTATTTGAAGTAATGAAATTTGAATAATTGAAAAATTTTAATAGTTTCAATATGTAAAAGTATTTATATTCCTTATAAATAATCAAAAATTACATTAAGTAACCTTAATATTAAGAATATGATGCATCTTTATTAAAAGTTTCAGATTTGTTTCTTAAGAATTGAGCGAATAGTAAATAATTTTATTTAAAAATAAAATCGCTTATTTATTATCCAATTTACATTCTAAAAATCTCAAACTTTTACAGTAGATGCACTACGTTCTCAGGAATAAGGTTACTTAGTATCATTTTCTATGATTCATAGGTATACCTGCCACCCAAATTCAAAATCCAAATGCCGAAATCCCAAATGCCGAAATCCCAAATCCCAAATCCCAAATTATAATTAGTATTTTTTGCCGAAATCCCAAATCCCAAATCCCAAATTATAATTAGTATTTTTTGCCGAAATCCCAAATCCCAAATACTAGTAATTTGTGCATTTTGGCGTCCCAAATTCCAAATTATTTGGGATTTGGGCAACACGTATATTCATAGGAAATAAAAATACTTTTATATGTAACAAAGATTGACTGACATATAAAATTAATCCTAAAGAATATTAATCAAAAATAGCTACATATAAAATTATTTTTATTGCCTAAGAACTATTGAAAATGATACTAAGTAACCTTATTCCTGAGAACGTAGTGCATCTACTGTAAAAGTTTAAGATTTTTAGAACATAAATTGAATGAGTAATTGATATTTTTAGTATAAAAACGTTAATTATTTATCCAATTTATGTTCTAAAAATCTCAAACTTTTACAGTAGATGCACTACATTCTCAGGAATAAGGTTACTTACATCAGTAATTTTTATATAACGTTATATAACGTTCTATGGACGGAACGTTCGTATTGCGTTCTAGAACAACACCTACGTACTAGAACGTAACGTTCTAGTACGCTATAAATACGTACCGTTTATACTACGTTTAATGAACGGTGTATATATAACGTTATATATCGCCGTTTTAGAATGTATAACGAACGTTTCGTATTAATAACGTTGTATATCGGTGTTTATTATCGTTAGTCAGTACGGTACGAAATGTTCGTTTTTACGCGATATATAATGATATTTAAAGCATCGTTTAATAACATAGACGAGCAGAACGTATTTATTGTGATCTAGAACGTCGGATTAATTGCTTTAATATTTTTTTTATTAAATTTATCGTTAAATAACGTTTTTTAATTTAATTTATTCGTTTTTTTCAAAAATTACACTTTTTTTGAATATAAAATTTAATTTCAATCTTTATTATTCTCTTTTATTAACTATTATTTTACTTTTATTATAATTATTACATGAAATATATAAAAAAATATTATTTCGTTATGAATTTTTTAAAATATTAAAGTAATAAACATCATTTTTCATTCTATATCGCTTTCATCTATATTGTATTCATCCAAATTTATATCGTTTTCTTCATTAGAGTCAATATAAATTACGCCATCATCTTCGTTGTCTTCATTCATATTGTCATTGTTATCCTTTTCGAATTCTGAGGCGGATCCTGAGGATGATTCTGATTCTGATGATGAAATATAGATATTTCCATTTTCGATTTTATCCTAAATTATAACGATATTTAACGTTTTTTTTTGTTTTTCTGGTGTCTTCAATAAATTAATATAAAACTTACTATATATTTTCTGATTTTTGATTTCATGATTACGTCTTTTATTTGTATACCTCCATTATCGGGATCAAGAGTTATTTCAATTACTCCTACGGCAAACGCAAGGAGGTATTTTGTTTTCTTAGCGGGATTTGTAAAAGCTTTTTGTAATATTCTATTACACCATGTTAGTTTTTCATCGTCATCGTCTTCATTTATCTTTTTATGTAATTTTTTGAATGCTTTTCTAACTTCTTCTTTTTTTTTCCAATCCATTATTTCTTTTTCCGTCGCGCTGATATTAATACTTGGTAATGAATCTTCGCCAAAGGTAGAAAATATTGACGATTTAATTTTGGCAACAATATTGCCCCTCTTTGATCGAAGTTTCAATAGCAACTATATTATAAAACGTTATTTAACGTCATTTTTTATTAAATGTCATTTAATATAAAGTAAATTATTAATTAAATTATATACCTTACTATGAATACTTTTTTCAAAATACGAATTCCATCTTTTTTCCGAATATTTTGCAAGAAATCCGGGATTGGTCGAATTTATGTAGTTCTTTGTTTCTTTTTTTAATTTTTCTGAGTCCGGGTACATATCCGTTTCTATAAATGGTTCCGATACAATATTGGCTATCTCCTGTAAAAAATATTTATAATTAATTTTTATTTATATATATAGAAAATAAAGTATAACAAAATTCTTACATTTAAATATAATTCTTCTGATTTCTTCTGTTCTTTCGAATTATTTGAATTATTTCCATTTTTTTTTATTTCGGTAATGTCTTTTTTTATTTCAGTTATGTCTTTTTTTATTTCTAGTAGTGTATTCATTATTTTTNGATGCAGTAGTAGTTGATGCAGTAGTAGTTGATGCAGTAGGAGTTGATGCAGTTGGAGTCGATGCAGTTGGAGTTAACGTGGTAAGAGTTGAAGTGGAAGATTTTGATTTTGTTGGGATTGATTTTGATGTTGATTTTGATGTTAATTTTAAAGTTGATCTTATTGTTGCTATTGATCTTGATGCCGAAGTAGGAGTTGAAACTGACTTTGATGATGTCGCCGTTGCTTCTTTATTGTTATTGTTGATTTTGGATTTTCTTGTATTACGTGGCTTATGAATAAAATATATTTTTATTTATTACATTTTGAATATATAACGAAACATTTCGTTATATATATATATATATTATTATATTCTCTTCTTTAAATTATATTTTGACATTATTTTATCTCAAATAATATATTATTTTACTCTTTATATAGATTTATCCCCGCTTCTTTAACAAATAAATTAAATATTTATATTTACCATTATTTTTTCTCTTTCTAAAATATCTGCCTGTATGTGCGATATATTCTTTGGTGTAGTTAGTTGAAATTGAAAAAAAAATTTTTGAAAATTAAAAAAAAAGTATTTTTGAAATTGGACTTTTAGCAAAAAAAAATCGAGAATATTACGTTATATAACGTTTTTTTTCGATGAAAAATTTAATATATTTTTTTATTATATTTAATATACATAATGTAAATAAAGGATTTTTGTAATTACTTGGCATCATATTGTAAAATTATGAAAGTGAAACAAAAAAAAAGTAATTATTAAATGAGTGTATAAGATAAAAAATTTCGAAACTTAGTTCAAATTTTTCACTTAAAGTTATCCCTTCATTTTTTGTGGTAAGTAAACTATACATGTCGTCAAAACTATTGAATTGAGTCAGACGCAATTAAAATTGAGAAAAATTGGAGTTGAGTCAAGGCAAATTTTGATTTTTATTAGTGATTGACGCAATTAGTTGAGTCAGACGCAATTAAAAATTGAAATTTTAAGAGTTGAGTCAAGGCCAAATTAGTTTTGACGACATGTATAAAGTAAACAACCTTTATAAGGTAGGGGTTTAAATAATCGATAATGCAGATCATTCCTGATCATGCATATATAGATCTGCATAACAGTATAAACAATGGTTTATATGTAATACGGAATATTTTATTTTTAATCTGATTTTCTCACCGATTTGATAATCTATTCCCAACAAATTCCTTCTATAAAATGTATATATGGGGTTCCTTCCTTTAATGTAGTGAGGAGTAGTGAGGAGTATCATGTTATAAATTAAATTCCTTCTATATAACTTGTTTCATGGCATTTTCTTTCTTTGTTTGAGGTGTTATGTTATTTTCAAATAAATATGTTACGAATATTTTATGATTTATGAACTTCCTTTTGAAGAATTCTCATTATCTTTAATTAAATAAATGTTTAATATATTAGAAAAAAAATGATAATCATTTAACATATAACGTTGTATTACGTTTTAAATTAATAATAAACAAGTAATTTTCAAGTAATATTAAATTTCATTAAATAATGATTATAATTTATAACATTAAAGTATTTAAATGAACCAAATTCAATTCATTTTATTAATCATTCCTTCCAATTATTCATTTAATGATAACAATAGCTTTTGAATGTCCGTTTTGTAATCGTGTTCTTTCAAGCCGTTCTGCTTACAGTCAGCATGTAAAAAGATGTTCTGAAAATTATGATTCAAGTAGTTCTAGTAGTTCTGAAGAAATTCAAAATGAATTTGATATAATTACGCCTGAGCAAGATGTAATCAATATTAATGAAATATCATAAAATTTGTTATATAATATTATTAATTTTTTAATAATTCATTATTTATATAGGATAATAGCGAAGATAATCGAAATAATGAAATAATTTATATATCGGATGATGAACCTATGTTTAGTTCAAGAAGCAACGAAACCAGTGACATTATGCAAGGTGTGTGAAAATTTCTTATTATAATCTTTCGATTATTATCAAATATATGTAACCAATATAAATTATAAAGTTGAAATAGATGAACTTCCGCAAAGTATGAATAGCCTAACATTCGAAGAATTCGCATCCATACGATATGAAGAGCCTGCATCTGGAGAACCCGAATTTGAAACTGATGAATCCAAATCCAAATCTGATGAAACCGAAACCGAAACCGAATCTGAATCCAAATCCGATAAAACCGAATTCGAATCAGATAAAACTGATAATGAATCCGACGAATCTGAAGAATCCGAATCAGCAGAAGAAGAAACTGAAACCATACCAAAATTTCCAAACAATACCTATTCTGATTTAATGACATTAATTATCCAACATAACCTAAATAATAAAGCCGGAAACGCAATAATACGTTTTTTTAATAAACATTCAAACCTACCGACATCACCTCTTCCCAAAAACATAGAACAAGGAAGAAAACTAATGGATAGGATGAAATTAATTAACTTATTAAACAAAGAAAAAGTAATTTTAAAATATAATAACAAAGATTATATCATATATTATCGGCCTATAATAAATTGTATTAAAAACATTTTATCAATAAAAGATATACATAAATATATAACATTTAATTTTAAAAATGATCAGGTAATTAATTTTAACAATATAATATAATAAATTATTATTTTCTAACGTTATATACCGTTTTATAGACAAATAATAATAGAAATTACAATGAGCAATACACCTCCAATTGGTGGGCACGAACTGAAAAAACTTTACCAACTGGTTCATATCTATTATCAATCATATTATATTCTGACGCTTCAACAACTGACTCTCTTGGAAAAAATACCTTGCATCCAATTTTTGTAACTCTAGGCAATATCATAACATGGCGTAGAAATAAACCGGATGTAAAACAATTATTAGCATATCTTCCTATTATAAAAGCAAAAGATGATACTCAAAAAATATCCGAAGAACATAAAAATATAGTCCGTAGAACTTTTCATAAATCTCTCAAATTTTTGTTGTCT
>PQFF01000248.1:353984-386496 GCA_003547095.1 Diversispora epigaea | reverse complement strand
TTTGATTATTTTTTGATTATTTTTTGATTATTTTTTTATGATTTTTTGATTATTTTTTTATGATTATTTTTTGATTATTATTTTTTGATTATTATTTTCTGATTTTTTTTAATTATTATTTTTTGATTATTATTTTCTGATTTTTTGATTATTAGGTTCGCTGCCCAATAGTCATCGGCAAATCGAACCAGAGCTAATGCGTCGATTAATCAATGACAATAGAATAAATGAGATGATATATACTGAAAATAATACAAAAGGCCTAGAAATTCTTAATACTCGTCAATCCGTCGGATCTCTTTCAGAAATGGATCAATTTGGTCATGATGAAATGAGAAGATTCTGGATGTATTCGAGAACAATTCAAGAATCAACTATTTCTGGAAAAGAACCATTTCCGGGTGAAATGTTGAAACCATTTTCAGAAAATATTCCACTTTCGGCAGATGGAATTTTAGATCTAATGATTGCTTATTATAATGATACATATGAAAACTTGAAATTTCGGAAGCCATTTGAAACCGATTCTTTAAATTCAATAATAATTCCATTAAAAATAAACAAATATTGTCGCTGCCGAATTGGTTCCGAAATATTTGGTTCAACATTTTCACCTAGACACCAAAAAAGCTCATATATTCTAGCTAAATTTGCATCTGAAGATGATAGTATTGATATTTATCCGGGTCAAATTCAGTTCTTTTTTGTTCATGAAATAAGTACAAATAGAATAAATATGGAAAATCATTATCTGGCATATGTTCGTTGGTACAAAAAAATCAAGAATCGGTTCTATTTCGGCATAAATCAAGAACAAATGTGTAATGTCGAATTGTGGGATACTGAATTTTATCCTAAAAGCCGAGATTGTATTATTCCAGTCCATCATATTCTTGGACGATTTGTGCCGGTTAAGTATAAAATTTCAGATCGTAAAAATGCTAAAGAGTATTTGGCAGTAAATCCAATAAATAGAAAATATAATTTACGCTAAAAATTATCTTTCTTATTTTATTCCGAAATGATTAGAATTATATAATTTTATTAAAATTTTCATAAATTCAGAAATAAATCAGAAATAAATGATAAATCAGAAATTTTGCATTAAAATCATCCGAATTCAGTAATTTTTTTTCCGAAATGATAAAGATTTTATTAAATTTTCTAAATTTTGGCTAAAATTTATTAACAGTCAAATTTAAGATAAATTTTTGCGAATAGAGTATATTTCCGAAATTGACATTTCGACAGTAAAATAGCATTAAAATATTTTATTAAATTTCAGCATGAATTCGGAAATTCCGAAATTGACATTTTGACAGTAAAATAGAATTAAAATATTTTATTAAATTTCAGCACGAATTCGGAAATTCTGAATTTTAGTTTCAGAATTTCCGAATTCGTGCTGAAATTATTAAACGGTCGAATTTAAGATAAATTTTTGCAAAAAGAGTATATTTTCAAAATGTCCATTTCGACAATAAAACAGCATCAAAATATTGTATAAATTTCAGCACGAATTCGGAAATTCCGAATTTTGGTCGAAACTTAAAAATCACTTCAAAATTTTCTAAAATTTCTAAGAGCCAATTTTTTTTAACAATCAGCCGAAAGTTAACCGAATTTTGATATTGACAATATTGTGAATGAAATATGCTTATTTTATATATAATTCTTAAATGTCTAATAATCGGCAAGAAACAAGAATTCTTTTAATAAATTCTGAATTTTTGCCGAATTTTATTAATAAGCCGAAATATCATATTTTCGAAATGGATAAGCTGAATTTAGGCAGAATTATTCCGAAATTTTATATTTCCGAAATGTCCATTTCGACAACAAAACAGCGTATCAAAATATTGTACCAAATTTCAGCACGAATTCGGAAATTCTGAATTTTGGTCGAAACTTAAAAATCAACTTTAAGTTAAGTTTCGACCAAAATTCAGAATTTCCGAATTTTGGCTGAAATTTATTAATGGCCGAATTTAGGCTGATTTTTTTTGGCAATCAGCCGAAAGTCGGCCGAATTTTGATATAGCCGATTTGCCTCATTTCGACTAGTGAAAGGCTAAATAAAGAAAAGAAAAAGAAAGAAAAAGAAAGAAAAAGAAAATAGAAGGGTAACACCCAACTACAAGAAATTAACGTCCTCGTTGATTGTTAAATTCAGAAATTAATTCCATGGCATTTTTGAGGTTTGATAATGGCTCCCAGGTTGCATCGTGCAAGGGGTATCCTTTCCATTTAATTAAATAAAGAGGTTTATTGCGATAAAGTTTCTTATTGAGAATTGATTCAACTTCATATTCTTTTTCAAAGTCTTCTGTTATTTCAGGAGAAGGAGAAGAAGGTTGTTCAAATTCTTCAGTTGTTTGGTAAGGTTTTAATAAAAATACATGAAAAACAGGATGAATTCTCCAATTTGAAAGTAATTGTAATTTATAAGTAGTTTCAGAAATAATTTCTTTTATTTTGTATGGTCTATAGTATTTAGAAGTTAACTTTTGAGAAGATCGATTCTTTTCTACAGTATCTCGAATATTCTGTAAAGATAGGAGTACTTGTTCTCCAACATGATAGATTTGATATTTTCTATGTTGGTTGGCATATTTCCTTTGTTGATTCTAAGTATACATCAAGTTATTAATAGCTAATTTCATAGTATTATTCCATTTTAATACAAAATCATCAGTGGTGTTACCGGATAGAATTACCATAACAANGGTCGAATTTAAGATAAATTTTTGCGAAAAGAGTATATTTTCAAAATGTCCATTTCGACAATAAAACAGCATCAAAATATTGTATAAATTTCAGCACGAATTCGGAAATTCCGAATTTTGGTCGAAACTTAAAAATCACTTCAAAATTTTCTAAAATTTCTAAGAGCCAATTTTTTTTAACAATCAGCCGAAAGTTAACCGAATTTTGATATTGACAATATTGTGAATGAAATATGCTTATTTTATATATAATTCTTAAATGTCTAATAATCGGCAAGAAACAAGAATTCTTTTAATAAATTCTGAATTTTTGCCGAATTTTATTAATAAGCCGAAATATCATATTTTCGAAATGGATAAGCTGAATTTAGGCAGAATTATTCCGAAATTTTATATTTCCGAAATGTCCATTTCGACAACAAAACAGCGTATCAAAATATTGTACCAAATTTCAGCACGAATTCGGAAATTCTGAATTTTGGTCGAAACTTAAAAATCAACTTTAAGTTAAGTTTCAACCAAAATTCAGAATTTCCGAATTTTGGCTGAAATTTATTAATGGCCGAATTTAGGCTGATTTTTTTTGGCAATCAGCCGAAAGTCGGCCGAATTTTGATATAGCCGATTTGCCTCATTTCGACTAGTGAAAGGCTAAATAAAGAAAAGAAAAAGAAAGAAAAAGAAAATAGAGGGGGTAATACATAATCTGTTACATTTTCCCCAACTACAAGAAATCAATGTCCTCGTTGATTGTTAAATTCAGAAACTAATTCTATAGCATTTTGGAGGTTTGATAATGGCTCCCAGGTTGTATTGTGCAAAGTGTATCCTTTCCATTTAATTAAATAAAGAGGTTTATTGCGATGAAGTTTCTTATCAGAACTGATTCAACTTCATATTCTTTTTCAAGATCTTCTATTATTTCAGGAGGAGGAGGAGAAGGTCGTTCAAATTCTTCAGTTGTTTGGTAAGGTTTTAATAAAGATACATGGAAAACAGGATAAATCCTCCAATTTGAGGGTAATTGTAATTTATAAGCAGTTTCAGAAATAACTTCTTTTATTTCATATGGTCTATAGTATTTAGGAGTTAACTTTTGAGAAGGTCGATTCTTTTCTACAGCATCACGAATATTTTGTGAAGATAGAAGCACTTGTTCTCCAACATGATAGATTTGATATTTTCTATGTTGGTTGACATATTTCCTTTGTTGATTTTGTGCATATATCAAGTTATCAATAGCTAATTTCATGGTATTATTCCATTCTAATACAAAATCATCAGCAGTGGTAACATTTGTAGGATGAGGGAGTGAGGAGGGAGTTAAAAGGTGTTGTCCACAATCCAATTCAAATGGAGTGTAATTTGTTGAAAGTTGTTTCGAGTTATTATAGGCAAATTCTACAGCAGGAAGTAATTGATCCCAATTATCCTGTTTATAATTGCTATAGATTCGTAACATTTGTTCCATGGTTTGGTTTATCTGCTCTGTTTGTCCGTCGGTTTGGGGGTGAAATGCAGTTGACATAGATAATTTAGTATCTAGTTGTTTAAATAATGCTTTCCAGAATTTACTTGTGAATTTGGCATCTCGATCAGAGATTATTGTTTTCGGCAGTCCATGATATCGGAAGATAGTACTGAAAAATATCTCAGCTACTTCAGAAGCAGTAACATTTGTGGTTGTTGGTTGGAAATGTGCTCTTTTTGTTAAGCGGTCTACAAATACTACAATTGCATCATGTTTCTGTTTAGTCATTGGTAGTTGTACGACAAAATCCATTGTCACTTGTTCCCATCGTCTAGCAGGTGTTGGTAAAGGTTGGAGTAGTCCAGAAGGTTGATGGGTCCTTCCTTTATTTCGTTGGCATTCATCACAGGTTGTGACATACTGATAAACTGATCGTCTCATTTTTGGCCAATAATATTACTTCAGTTGTTTTCTCAATTCCAAGATGACCAGAAATTTTACTGTCATGATATTCTTGTAAAAGTATAGTTTTAAGAGTTTTGTTATTAGGAATTACCATCTGTAATCCTTTTATTAAATATAATCGTTTGTCGATTATTTCAAAAGGTTTAGCGAGAGCAAGATTCTTTTTATCCGCTTGTTGAGGTGATTGAAGAGTTAAGTATATTGGTCCAAAATAGTTATCCTTTTTATATTCTTCCATTAATTCATCGTCAGAAATGAATTGAGTTTATACGCTGCTAATATGAGCGAGAGAAGGTTGTCGTGATAAAGCGTCAGCTACTACGTTTGTTTTGCCTGGTCGGTATCATACTTTAAAGTCGTTAGCTTGTAATAATTCCATCCATCGAGCCTGTCGATGGGAGAGTTGGTGTTGACTTTTGATATATTCCAACGAAACATGATCTGTTTCTACAGTAAATGATTTCCCTTCAAGATATGGACGCCAAACTTTTATGGCATGAACTATAACTAATAGTTCTTTTTCATGTGTTGGGTAGTTAAGTTCAGCTGCAGAAAGTTTTCTAGATTCGTACGCAATAGGTTGTTCACCACGACCTTGATCTTGACTATACATGTTCCCAAAATTGATTTTAGATTTTTGAGGTATTTCGACTTTTTGAGATTTATGCAGAATCTATTCTATATATGGAAGTAAAAAAAGTACCCAGTTATGTATATCTTCAATCAAAGAATAAATCTGGGTGGTCAAAAAATTTCAGGTTTTAAGTAAAATAATTTCGTCTTCTATGAAAAACTATTTCAACTTTTTTCCCCAAAATTGCAATTTCGGGGCCCCAAAATAATTTTGCGTGCAAGTATAATCNAGGTTGTCGTGATAAAGCGTCAGCTACTACGTTTGTTTTGCCTGGTCGGTATCATACTTTAAAGTCGTTAGCTTGTAATAATTCCATCCATCGAGCCTGTCGATGGGAGAGTTGGTGTTGACTTTTGATATATTCCAACGAAACATGATCTGTTTCTACAGTAAATGATTTCCCTTCAAGATATGGACGCCAAACTTTTATGGCATGAACTATAACTAATAGTTCTTTTTCATGTGTTGGGTAGTTAAGTTCAGCTGCAGAAAGTTTTCTAGATTCGTACGCAATAGGTTGTTCACCACGACCTTGATCTTGACTATACATGTTCCCAAAATTGATTTTAGATTTTTGAGGTATTTCGACTTTTTGAGATTTATGCAGAATCTATTCTATATATGGAAGTAAAAAAAGTACCCAGTTATGTATATCTTCAATCAAAGAATAAATCTGGGTGGTCAAAAAATTTCAGGTTTTAAGTAAAATAATTTCGTCTTCTATGAAAAACTATTTCAACTTTTTTCCCCAAAATTGCAATTTCGGGGCCCCAAAATAATTTTGCGTGCAAGTATAATCTTGACTCAACACTGCACCCAATGCAAAATCTAAAGCATCTGTGGTAACAGTAAAGGTTTTGGAAAAGTCAGGTAAGAGTAATACTGGAGCAGATGTCAACTTATCCTTTAACATTTCGAACGCGCATTGTTGGTCTAATTCCCATTGGTATAGTTTCTCTTTATGTAGTAATGCAGTTAACGGAGAAGCAATCAAAGAAAAGTTTTTAACAAATTTTCGGTAATAACTAGCTAATCCTAAGAAACACTAGTCAAATGGAAAAAAATTGGATGGTTTTATTATGAGTAAGATTCCGATTGATGGCTAAATTTGTTAAGATTTATTAAATATAGGCAGTCGATTTTTTCCAATTTATAAATAGAAATTTCCGATTTATGAATTTTCATAAATAGGATGTCCGATTTATGCATATTTGTGCCATCAATAGGATTCCGATTTTTGTTCATTCAACCAGTGAAAGATCGTAATTCAGTTAGGTTCTTCAGTTCAACCCAATCCTTGATAGTTTGTATTTTGCGATTATCGATGTGCACTCCTTTATCAGACAAGAAATGTCCTAAGTATTCTACTTTGTTCCTAAATAATTCACATTTAGTCATTTTAGCATAGAGTTGGTGTTTTCTCAAGGTAAGCAAAATTTGTCGGAGGTGTTGATAATGTTCCTCTTTAGATTTACTATAAATTAGGATGTCATCCAGATAAACTACAACAAATTTATCCAAAAATTCACGAAAAATATCATTCATGAGAGTCATGAAAGTTGCAGGGGCATTAGTTAAGCCAAAGAAACTCATAGTGTCCATAACGAGTTCGGAAGGCTGTTTTATGAATATCTCCTTCATTGATACGGATTTAATGGTATCCGGAATATAAATCAATTTTTGAAAACCACTTAGATCCAGCAAGGCGATCCATTAAGTCTTCGATTCTTGGTAGAGGATATCTATTCTTGATGGTAAGCTTATTCAAAACTCTATAATCCACGCAAAGACGCAAAGTTCCTTCTTTTTTATGTACAAATAAAACTGGAGCACCAAAAGGCGAGACACTAGGACGAATAAATCCTTTTTGTAACATATCTGCTAATTGAATTTTTAATTTATTCATCTCCATTTGAAAGAAACAGTATATAGGACAGGAGGGAGGTACAGCTCTGGGAACCAGATTAATTGCATGATCCAGTTGGCGAGAAGGAGGTAACTTGTCAGGTAAAGCATTTGGAAAAATATCTGGAAATTCCTTTAGAATTTTTGTTACTTCAGGTACGGCAACATCAATAGTTGTTTTATTTCCTTCCTCGGTATTAGCTAAGTATACTGTAAATAATTCAGCCATAGGGCCAGTTCGGGCAAATTGATTTTTAGAAATAAAAATAGAATTGCATTCAGGTTTCCTTTTCAGCAAGGTTTCGTTTGCTACTTCTGTGATAAGATTTCTTCCTTTACGGAAAGTAAGAGTATTATTAGTTCAATCAATCATGGGGTTAGTGTCATATAGCCAGGGTTTTCCCAAGATAAGATCATATCATTGTAATGGTATTGCATATGCAATAATATTAGTAGAGTTACATGAATTCAGACAAAGATTTTTAATTGTCACCATCTTGTTAATAGTTTTATTATGGCCATCTGCCAATTGTACAGGTATATTTCAGATAGTTTGATATGGAAGGTTATATTGCTTGACAAATTTTTCATCAATAAAATTTTCAGTGGCTCCGCTATCTATCATAACCCAGATAGGTTTTCCTTCAATTTTGCCATTAATTTGCAAGAGTTGTTTTCGTGGTTCTTCTATGTTGTTATATTCCAAGTTAGAGTTACTGATATATTCTTCGTTTGGTTCAGATCATATTTGACTTCGTAAATCATTAATATTATCTTCCCAAGAACTTCCATTCTTCCGAGGTGTTTCGATATTGGAGACCTTTGATTTTCAATATGTTCAGGTTGATGGCAATAGTAACAAGTTTTTACTTGCGAGTTTCCTTGGTTTGTGTTGTTATAATTTCCTCGATTAAATCCTTTATTCTTTGCTTTATAAGAGGAGAAAGAGGAATTGTTAAACTTATTCTCAATTGCATCCAAATCCATTGGAGAAGGTCCATGATTATTATTTTGATTTTGGGGAGGAGCAGGGCGATTATAATTAGAGTTAACATTTGTTCGCATATGTTTATTGTTACAGTTTACAGTTCCACACATGGCGGCATCATATCGAGTTGCTAGGCCAATTGTGTAGTTGAGAGTTTCAGGTGCTTGATAAGANGTTATATTCCAAGTTAGAGTTACTGATATATTCTTCGTTTGGTTCAGATCATATTTGACTTCGTAAATCATTAATATTATCTTCCCAAGAACTTCCATTCTTCCGAGGTGTTTCGATATTGGAGACCTTTGATTTTCAATATGTTCAGGTTGATGGCAATAGTAACAAGTTTTTACTTGCGAGTTTCCTTGGTTTGTGTTGTTATAATTTCCTCGATTAAATCCTTTATTCTTTGCTTTATAAGAGGAGAAAGAGGAATTGTTAAACTTATTCTCAATTGCATCCAAATCCATTGGAGAAGGTCCATGATTATTATTTTGATTTTGGGGAGGAGCAGGGCGATTATAATTAGAGTTAACATTTGTTCGCATATGTTTATTGTTACAGTTTACAGTTCCACACATGGCGGCATCATATCGAGTTGCTAGGCCAATTGTGTAGTTGAGAGTTTCAGGTGCTTGATAAGAGTGTTCCATCTTCGTGGAAGATTTTAATCCTTCAATATATTGAGCTACTTGATCTAAATTGCTCATGTTTGTTACTTGTCCAACAATATTTTGGAATTGCGAAGTATAATCCCTTACACTTCCGGTTTGCTTTAATCTGCGAAGCTGTTGTCGAAGATATTGTTGATAATTAGGAGGTTGGAAAGAAAGTGTAACTTCGTTTTTAAAGGTAGTCCAGTCAGCCCATAGTACGCTTGCATTATTTCTGTGAGCTACCATTTTTTGTAAGTACCAATGTAAAGCGGCATCCTTCATACCAATACTTGCGTAATAACAACGAGTTGCAGCATCTGTAATCTTTTGAGCCTTGAAAATAGTTTCCACTTGTATTAACCATGCAGCTACGTTTTCTTTTGTTTCTCTTTTAAAGATAGGAATTGGAACAGCTATTCGAGGAGCTCCACCACCACCACCACCACCACCACTACCGCCACCTAATCCGTTAACAAGATTTGTCATTGTGGTGTTAAAGCCAGTCATGAATGTGTTAAATTGTCATGCGTCCATAATGTTAGTTAAAGTGGGAGTTATAACTTGTTGTTGTTGTTGTGGAGGAGGTATATATTCAACTACTAAAGGTAGTTCATGAGAGTTTTGTAATGAAAGGTTTAAAGCTGCTATTAAGTCTTCTTGTTCTTGTTCGTTGGTACCTTCGTCGTCGTCACTTATAGGAATAATATATTCGGTTGTTTCTGGTTGCGAATATGATGGTTCTGGTTGTGTTATGAATTGCGCAGTTGTTTCAGCTACTCGGGCGTCGTATTCTTCAAAAGTAAGTCCTTGTTCCTGGGCAAGAAATTCTCTTCTTCTTCGTCGTAGAAGTTCAAGTTGTTCTTCTTCAGATAATTCCCTTTCTTGAGGAGGAGTAGGAATAGGAGAAGTTTCTTCGGGTGTAGAGTTAGAGTCAGAGCTGTCATTGTTAGGGTTATTATCGTTAGGATTATTATTATTGTCTCTAAATAAATTAAAACTAGGCAGGAATGACATGTAAAATAATAGAGTTTAGTAGTTTAAACATCCCGCTGCTACCAAATGTAAGAATCCTCTTACGGCAGAAAACTACAGAAGCAAAGATAATTATTATACGCTCAATCCAGAGCAAGACTTAAGATATTAATTGATTAAATTAATAGGAGAACCTGTCCCCGCTTTATTGAATTCTTATGCCTTATATAAAAATACATATAATTATTAATAAATAAAAATAAATATAAATACATATTACTTAGGTTCATAGAACCAGGTCCGGACAAGGCAAATTCATAGAGATATAAATATAATATAAATAAAATATAAATGAAATATAAATAAATATCCTTTGACCCAAATAAAGTAAATAAGCTAATTAATACAACAGGTCAAAGTACCAATAATAATAAATATAATAAATATAATATAAACAAAAATGTAAATATAATCAATCCTAATTGATTGTCGGTTACGCCTAATTTCCCATCTATGCAATCTGAAACATTAGATAAATTGGTAATACATTTGATATCAGATTAACGTAATACACATAGATTATCATGCACATCTGCGTACAAAGGCTAAATAAAGAAAAGAAAAAGAAAGAAAAAGAAAGAAAAAGAAAATAGAAGGGTAACACCCAACTACAAGAAATTAACGTCCTCGTTGATTGTTAAATTCAGAAATTAATTCCATGGCATTTTTGAGGTTTGATAATGGCTCCCAGGTTGCATCGTGCAAGGGGTATCCTTTCCATTTAATTAAATAAAGAGGTTTATTGCGATAAAGTTTCTTATTGAGAATTGATTCAACTTCATATTCTTTTTCAAAGTCTTCTGTTATTTCAGGAGAAGGAGAAGAAGGTTGTTCAAATTCTTCAGTTGTTTGGTAAGGTTTTAATAAAAATACATGAAAAACAGGATGAATTCTCCAATTTGAAAGTAATTGTAATTTATAAGTAGTTTCAGAAATAATTTCTTTTATTTTGTATGGTCTATAGTATTTAGAAGTTAACTTTTGAGAAGATCGATTCTTTTCTACAGTATCTCGAATATTCTGTAAAGATAGGAGTACTTGTTCTCCAACATGATAGATTTGATATTTTCTATGTTGGTTGGCATATTTCCTTTGTTGATTCTAAGTATACATCAAGTTATTAATAGCTAATTTCATAGTATTATTCCATTTTAATACAAAATCATCAGTGGTGTTACCGGATAGAATTACCATAACAAAAACATATAATTATTATATTATTTAACCCTATATTTTATTAGAAATAATTATTTAACAAATGGAAATATAAATATCAAGATAGTAATTTTATTAATAACAATTAGTAACATGTAAATAGGAAGACAAATAGTTTAGTTACACAAAATGTAAGTAACACAAGTCACATGTTCACGTGACATAGTTACACAAATATTATATAACTATTATTAATTATCATTAATTAGTATTACTTAGTATTAATTATTATTACATAGTATTTATTAGTATTAATTATTAGTATAACATATATTCTATATTTAGTAAGTTATATAATAAATATATTAACCAATAATAATAGTGCACAGTAATGTATTTGTTTATAAAAAGGGAACTTATTCGATTTGGTTCCTTCAGCTTTTAGTTGCTCAGCTTTTTAGCTCAGAACTTTTAGTTTTTAACTTTAAGTTCAAGAAAGTTGGAAAATAATATTATAATTATAAAAATATAATACCAGTACGATCACATTTTATGTGTAACATGAAATGTGGAGGGATGGATGGATTCAACTTATTTGATGTCGCTTATGCTGATTTTTACAATTTCCTTTTTCAGTAGGAGTTAAGATTTTCGTTGCAAACTTCTTTTTTAGGTAGAAGTTATGATTTCATTTTTTTGTTAACAGTTATTACGTGAAATGTATGTAAATCTTTCTGTAACATATGTAAATCTTTCTGTAACGTATATATGTGTCATCGTGATTGTATTTTTTGTTTGTTAATTTATATAAGTTACTTGTTTGTTCGATTAATATGGTAATTTTGCTGAACAACGATCGGTGCTTAATTGTATAAATGTAGCTTAGTAGAAATTATGATTTCGTGAATCTTTTATTAACGTAAGATGNAGAACTTCCATTCTTCCGAGGTGTTTCGATATTGGAGACCTTTGATTTTCAATATGTTCAGGTTGATGGCAATAGTAACAAGTTTTTACTTGCGAGTTTCCTTGGTTTGTGTTGTTATAATTTCCTCGATTAAATCCTTTATTCTTTGCTTTATAAGAGGAGAAAGAGGAATTGTTAAACTTATTCTCAATTGCATCCAAATCCATTGGAGAAGGTCCATGATTATTATTTTGATTTTGGGGAGGAGCAGGGCGATTATAATTAGAGTTAACATTTGTTCGCATATGTTTATTGTTACAGTTTACAGTTCCACACATGGCGGCATCATATCGAGTTGCTAGGCCAATTGTGTAGTTGAGAGTTTCAGGTGCTTGATAAGAGTGTTCCATCTTCGTGGAAGATTTTAATCCTTCAATATATTGAGCTACTTGATCTAAATTGCTCATGTTTGTTACTTGTCCAACAATATTTTGGAATTGCGAAGTATAATCCCTTACACTTCCGGTTTGCTTTAATCTGCGAAGCTGTTGTCGAAGATATTGTTGATAATTAGGAGGTTGGAAAGAAAGTGTAACTTCGTTTTTAAAGGTAGTCCAGTCAGCCCATAGTACGCTTGCATTATTTCTGTGAGCTACCATTTTTTGTAAGTACCAATGTAAAGCGGCATCCTTCATACCAATACTTGCGTAATAACAACGAGTTGCAGCATCTGTAATCTTTTGAGCCTTGAAAATAGTTTCCACTTGTATTAACCATGCAGCTACGTTTTCTTTTGTTTCTCTTTTAAAGATAGGAATTGGAACAGCTATTCGAGGAGCTCCACCACCACCACCACCACCACCACTACCGCCACCTAATCCGTTAACAAGATTTGTCATTGTGGTGTTAAAGCCAGTCATGAATGTGTTAAATTGTCATGCGTCCATAATGTTAGTTAAAGTGGGAGTTATAACTTGTTGTTGTTGTTGTGGAGGAGGTATATATTCAACTACTAAAGGTAGTTCATGAGAGTTTTGTAATGAAAGGTTTAAAGCTGCTATTAAGTCTTCTTGTTCTTGTTCGTTGGTACCTTCGTCGTCGTCACTTATAGGAATAATATATTCGGTTGTTTCTGGTTGCGAATATGATGGTTCTGGTTGTGTTATGAATTGCGCAGTTGTTTCAGCTACTCGGGCGTCGTATTCTTCAAAAGTAAGTCCTTGTTCCTGGGCAAGAAATTCTCTTCTTCTTCGTCGTAGAAGTTCAAGTTGTTCTTCTTCAGATAATTCCCTTTCTTGAGGAGGAGTAGGAATAGGAGAAGTTTCTTCGGGTGTAGAGTTAGAGTCAGAGCTGTCATTGTTAGGGTTATTATCGTTAGGATTATTATTATTGTCTCTAAATAAATTAAAACTAGGCAGGAATGACATGTAAAATAATAGAGTTTAGTAGTTTAAACATCCCGCTGCTACCAAATGTAAGAATCCTCTTACGGCAGAAAACTACAGAAGCAAAGATAATTATTATACGCTCAATCCAGAGCAAGACTTAAGATATTAATTGATTAAATTAATAGGAGAACCTGTCCCCGCTTTATTGAATTCTTATGCCTTATATAAAAATACATATAATTATTAATAAATAAAAATAAATATAAATACATATTACTTAGGTTCATAGAACCAGGTCCGGACAAGGCAAATTCATAGAGATATAAATATAATATAAATAAAATATAAATGAAATATAAATAAATATCCTTTGACCCAAATAAAGTAAATAAGCTAATTAATACAACAGGTCAAAGTACCAATAATAATAAATATAATAAATATAATATAAACAAAAATGTAAATATAATCAATCCTAATTGATTGTCGGTTACGCCTAATTTCCCATCTATGCAATCTGAAACATTAGATAAATTGGTAATACATTTGATATCAGATTAACGTAATACACATAGATTATCATGCACATCTGCGTACAAAGGCTAAATAAAGAAAAGAAAAAGAAAGAAAAAGAAAGAAAAAGAAAATAGAAGGGTAACACCCAACTACAAGAAATTAACGTCCTCGTTGATTGTTAAATTCAGAAATTAATTCCATGGCATTTTTGAGGTTTGATAATGGCTCCCAGGTTGCATCGTGCAAGGGGTATCCTTTCCATTTAATTAAATAAAGAGGTTTATTGCGATAAAGTTTCTTATTGAGAATTGATTCAACTTCATATTCTTTTTCAAAGTCTTCTGTTATTTCAGGAGAAGGAGAAGAAGGTTGTTCAAATTCTTCAGTTGTTTGGTAAGGTTTTAATAAAAATACATGAAAAACAGGATGAATTCTCCAATTTGAAAGTAATTGTAATTTATAAGTAGTTTCAGAAATAATTTCTTTTATTTTGTATGGTCTATAGTATTTAGAAGTTAACTTTTGAGAAGATCGATTCTTTTCTACAGTATCTCGAATATTCTGTAAAGATAGGAGTACTTGTTCTCCAACATGATAGATTTGATATTTTCTATGTTGGTTGGCATATTTCCTTTGTTGATTCTAAGTATACATCAAGTTATTAATAGCTAATTTCATAGTATTATTCCATTTTAATACAAAATCATCAGTGGTGTTACCGGATAGAATTACCATAACAAAAACATATAATTATTATATTATTTAACCCTATATTTTATTAGAAATAATTATTTAACAAATGGAAATATAAATATCAAGATAGTAATTTTATTAATAACAATTAGTAACATGTAAATAGGAAGACAAATAGTTTAGTTACACAAAATGTAAGTAACACAAGTCACATGTTCACGTGACATAGTTACACAAATATTATATAACTATTATTAATTATCATTAATTAGTATTACTTAGTATTAATTATTATTACATAGTATTTATTAGTATTAATTATTAGTATAACATATATTCTATATTTAGTAAGTTATATAATAAATATATTAACCAATAATAATAGTGCACAGTAATGTATTTGTTTATAAAAAGGGAACTTATTCGATTTGGTTCCTTCAGCTTTTAGTTGCTCAGCTTTTTAGCTCAGAACTTTTAGTTTTTAACTTTAAGTTCAAGAAAGTTGGAAAATAATATTATAATTATAAAAATATAATACCAGTACGATCACATTTTATGTGTAACATGAAATGTGGAGGGATGGATGGATTCAACTTATTTGATGTCGCTTATGCTGATTTTTACAATTTCCTTTTTCAGTAGGAGTTAAGATTTTCGTTGCAAACTTCTTTTTTAGGTAGAAGTTATGATTTCATTTTTTTGTTAACAGTTATTACGTGAAATGTATGTAAATCTTTCTGTAACATATGTAAATCTTTCTGTAACGTATATATGTGTCATCGTGATTGTATTTTTTGTTTGTTAATTTATATAAGTTACTTGTTTGTTCGATTAATANTTAATTATTATTACATAGTATTTATTAGTATTAATTATTAGTATAACATATATTCTATATTTAGTAAGTTATATAATAAATATATTAACCAATAATAATAGTGCACAGTAATGTATTTGTTTATAAAAAGGGAACTTATTCGATTTGGTTCCTTCAGCTTTTAGTTGCTCAGCTTTTTAGCTCAGAACTTTTAGTTTTTAACTTTAAGTTCAAGAAAGTTGGAAAATAATATTATAATTATAAAAATATAATACCAGTACGATCACATTTTATGTGTAACATGAAATGTGGAGGGATGGATGGATTCAACTTATTTGATGTCGCTTATGCTGATTTTTACAATTTCCTTTTTCAGTAGGAGTTAAGATTTTCGTTGCAAACTTCTTTTTTAGGTAGAAGTTATGATTTCATTTTTTTGTTAACAGTTATTACGTGAAATGTATGTAAATCTTTCTGTAACATATGTAAATCTTTCTGTAACGTATATATGTGTCATCGTGATTGTATTTTTTGTTTGTTAATTTATATAAGTTACTTGTTTGTTCGATTAATATGGTAATTTTGCTGAACAACGATCGGTGCTTAATTGTATAAATGTAGCTTAGTAGAAATTATGATTTCGTGAATCTTTTATTAACGTAAGATGTGTGTCATCGTGACTATACATGTTCCCAAAATTGATTTTGGATTTTTGAGGTATTTCGACTTTTTGAGATTTATGCAGAATTTATTCTATATATAGAAGTAAAAAAAGTACTTAGTTATGTGTATCTTTAATCAAAGAATAAATCTGGGTGGTCAAAAAATTTTGGGTTTTAAGTAAAATAATTTCGTCTTCTATGAAAAACTATTTCAACTTTTTTCTTCGAAATTGCAATTTCGGGGCCCCAAAATAATTTTGCGTGCAAGTATAATCGTGACTATGTTTTTTTTAAGTCTAGCCGAATTCCTTTTTAGTAAAAATTATAATGGTTATTGCACAAATGTAAATTATGTGTTTTATCTAATTATTGTTTGACTTGAGGCTTTCTGTTTGTCGTATTTCGCGAGAACATTTCACTTATAAATATTTTATAGTTTAATATTTCCTGTTATTTACGTGTGTAAAAATGATGGTATTTGGTAATTTCATATGAATTGTTCGTTTGATCAATTTTTTATTGTAATTTTGCTAAATGATGATCAATACTTGATTGTATAAATATAGCTTTCGAAGTTTCGAGTTGTTGAAAAAGAATAATAAGTACTAGTTTTTGATTATATTAGGGTTGAAGTTTTAATCCTGGATGATTTCGAGTTTTGTGAGATTCTATTTGGTATAAATTGCGATTTCATAATAATTATTATTACATAATTTGTATGTAAATCTTTCGTTTAAATAAATATATATATCATCGTGACCGTATTTTTTATTTAATAATTGTTTAATTTGAGACATTTTGTTTGTCATGTAAAAATTTGTAATAAATTTTGTTTCACAAGAATGTTTTATTTTATAGTGTAATATTTTCCTTTTATTTGTATATGTAAAAATGGTGTTTGGTAATTTTATACGAATTACTCGTTTGATCGATTTCTATTGTGATTTTGTTAAACGATGATCAATATTTGACTGTATGAATATAGCTTTCGCAGTTTCGAGTTGTTGAAAAAAAATAAGTACTAATTTTTGATTATATTAAGAACGATGTTTAAATTTTTGATGATTTTGAGTCTATTCTTTTGTTATAATTTTTTATTTGTGTAAAATAAAGATGTTATTGTGTTTGTATTTTTTTTTGATAATTATTATTTAATTTAGATGTTGTGTAAAAATTTGTAATAAGGATTAATTTTTTACTTGTTGATTATTTATTAAAGTAGTATTTTTAATATTATTTATTATCCGTATACGATAAAAATATCATTGTGACTATTTTTTTTCTTAATTGTTTGTGTCTTATAAGAGTAGTGTGTGTATTTAAAAATGATATGTAATATATCTAGTATTTATTTTTTTCATCGGAATTACTTGTTTAATTAAATAATATTTAAATTTTGCTAAACAATAATCGGTGCTTAACCATGTAAATATAGTTTTTGAAGTTTCGAGTAATTATGAAAAAATGAAATGTGCTAATTTTTGATTACATTAGGAATGAAACTATAGTTTCGGACGATTTTAAATCAAAACGTAAACGGCAAAAGGCTATTAGACGTGCGGATGTGAATTACCGTCAATGTGAACGAGAGCAACAACGTAAACGACGTGAAATTCAACGTACTAAAAGACAAAAAATTTGTATCGAGAAAGACGTTCACTGGTCGAATGAACAAAAATCGGAATCCTATTGATGGCGGAAATATGCATAAATCGGACATCCTATTTGTAAAAATTCATAAATCGGAAATTCCTATTTATAAATCGGAAAAAATCGACTGCCTATACTTAATAAATCTTAGCAAATTTAGCCATCAATCGGAATTTTATTCATGATAAAACCGTCCTATTTTTTTCTATTCAACCAGTGGTTTAAGCAATTGAAGCACAAATTCCGTTACGTGTTCTAGAATTGAATAACGAATTTGATTTATTGAAGGAACGATATGCGAATTGGCCACAACTGGTTAATAAAATTGTTGCAAATAATGCGTTAGCTGAATTTCGTGATAATACTAGCTGTGATTCGCTTAGAGAATTGACTTGTGCAGTTTGTTCTGGTTTATTTTCGTTCAAATATTTAAATACTGTTTCTGTGCAAGAAATATGTTTACCATTACTTGAAGTCAATAAATATCTTGAGAAGTCATTTTTTGAAATAGACTTTGTATATGGACACCCTTATATAGATAGGAGTGGTTATAAGATTTTGTTTGATAGAAATAGATTTGTTAAAAATGATGATAATGAAAATCCTTTTGATCTTCGATTATGCAATAATTGCAAACAATCATTAAAAGCAGGCAATACTCCAATTTTTTCGTTAGCAAATATGTGGATTGGAACAACTCCGCAGTGTCTTCAGGGATTAACAATACCAGAACAACTTTTGATATCCACGGGTTACATATGTATAAACCTTATTCAACTTAATAATCGGGGACATACACATCATAAATTGAAAAGCCATGTAATTACATTTACACAAGAACTGACTTCACTTTCCAAGATTTTATCTTTGCCTGTATATCGGTTATGTGATCATTTGAAAGTGGTATTTGTTGGAGATGGACAACCGTCGGATGAACAATTAAAGAAGATATTATGTGTGAGAAAGAACAAGGTTGCTGTAGCTTTGGAATGGTTAATAAACCATAATGTTTTATACAAGAATGTTAAACTTGATGAAACAGCGTTAGAATCATTACTGGAAAATGGAGTTCCGACTGCTTTGTTGGCAACAACTGTAGTAGTTAATATTGATTCCGAGAAAATAGAACATTATACTGGATATACAATGGATCCAATTGACGAGTATGATATGAATAATGACTTGGACGATATTAGCGATAAAGAAATAAGTAGTGAAAAAAATATATCTAGATTATATGATCCTATCACTGAATTAAGAAATTCTGGTGTAACTTATACTGATAATATTCCTATCTCTGAACAAGAACGTACTCTGAGGGTACTTGAAAAAATAATACAAGAGTTAACCGACGATAAACAAATTTGTTCTCGTACGATCCTAATGCCACATTCGAATGTACCTAGAAATGAATATACAGATTTATCTCTTTTACCTGCTGCATTTCCTACTCTATTTCCCTACGGTGTTGGTGGTCATGAAGATAATTTTCGTAAACACCATGTACCATTTAAACAATATGTTAAACATCTATTACGAGTTCATGATTCCAAATTTAGACATCATCGTTCGTTTATTTTTGCTACATTTGATATGTTACGAAGAAGAGAAATTGCATTGGGAACATATTTGATAACAAAACAATCGAAATTCAAACAATCAGCCGAATTAATTTCAAAACTTACACCGAATGATATAAAAATTGCAATTGAACAAATACATAATAATCAACCTATAGTGAATAGAGCAGTGCTTGAATTGACAAGAAATGTAAATGTTGTTGGTGGAAAAATTATGGGTTCACATCAATCGCGGATTCTTCTTCGTAATGAAATTCATGCTGTTATAATACGGGATGGTTCACCTTCGTTGTTTATAACAATTAACCCTGCAGATCTTCACAGTTCGATTGTAATGATGTACGCAGGAAAAGAAATCGATATTAATACTTTACTTCCGGAAGATTTTCCGACTGCAACTGAAAGAGCTAAACTAGCTCACATCGATCCAACTGCAGTAGCAAAGTATTTTAATGTTGTAATAGAAAAAACGATTAAATTTATTATTGGTTATAAAAAACCTGAGGGTGGAGTCTTTGGTGAAATAAAAAATTACTATGCGATAACAGAATATCAAGATTGTGGTACACCTCATTGTCATATGTTAATTTGGCTTCATGGTGCCCCTAATTCTATTGAACTACGAGATCATCTTAAGTCTGAAGATTTCGGAAAACGGTTAATAATTTATTTAAGTGAAATTATTAAAGAAGATATTAGCTATCTTTTTCCTAATAATAAAGATTTTTTAACTGACGAAATGTTAAATGTTGAATACAAAACTCCTAAAACTAGTTTGGAAAAAAAAATTCATCTATCAATTTTACCTATTCCAGATCCACGATCTCCAAACTTTGATGAAAATTTTCGTCTTGATGTTCTCAGAATTGCAAAACGTACGCTATTTCATAGATGTACCAAATCATGTAAAAAATATTATCGTGGTCGAACATCTAACTGTCATTTTGATTTTCCACGTGAGTTAGTAAAAGTACCTGGAAAAATTTATCCCGAACTTGGAATTATCACCCTTCAACGTTTTAATGCTTATATTAATAATCATAATCCTTATATTACTGCTAGTTGCCGTGGAAATAATGATATTAGATTTATTGCAACTGTTAAATTAGCACTTGCATACATTTACTATATCACAAATTATATAACAAAAACTGATGCAAGCACTCATAATTCGTTTCTCTTGTGTGCAATGACTTTGAATAAATTTGTTACTAAAATATCAAATCCAATCGAATTATCAAAGGAATTTGTACCGAGATCACGAAAACTTGTTACAATGTGTCTTAACAAGATTGTAGAACAAACAGAAATGACTGGACCTCAAGTGTCAGCATATCTTTTGAACATTAAAGATCATTACACACCAAACAAATTTGTTTCAATATATCTCAATTCTTTTGAAACATATTTAACTTCACGATATCCAATTGAAAACTTGCCTGAATCGTTANATAATTTATTTAAGTGAAATTATTAAAGAAGATATTAGCTATCTTTTTCCTAATAATAAAGATTTTTTAACTGACGAAATGTTAAATGTTGAATACAAAACTCCTAAAACTAGTTTGGAAAAAAAAATTCATCTATCAATTTTACCTATTCCAGATCCACGATCTCCAAACTTTGATGAAAATTTTCGTCTTGATGTTCTCAGAATTGCAAAACGTACGCTATTTCATAGATGTACCAAATCATGTAAAAAATATTATCGTGGTCGAACATCTAACTGTCATTTTGATTTTCCACGTGAGTTAGTAAAAGTACCTGGAAAAATTTATCCCGAACTTGGAATTATCACCCTTCAACGTTTTAATGCTTATATTAATAATCATAATCCTTATATTACTGCTAGTTGCCGTGGAAATAATGATATTAGATTTATTGCAACTGTTAAATTAGCACTTGCATACATTTACTATATCACAAATTATATAACAAAAACTGATGCAAGCACTCATAATTCGTTTCTCTTGTGTGCAATGACTTTGAATAAATTTGTTACTAAAATATCAAATCCAATCGAATTATCAAAGGAATTTGTACCGAGATCACGAAAACTTGTTACAATGTGTCTTAACAAGATTGTAGAACAAACAGAAATGACTGGACCTCAAGTGTCAGCATATCTTTTGAACATTAAAGATCATTACACACCAAACAAATTTGTTTCAATATATCTCAATTCTTTTGAAACATATTTAACTTCACGATATCCAATTGAAAACTTGCCTGAATCGTTACTTTCAGAGGATTCAGGTACTGATGGTAATGAAGACGAATTAGATCAAGAAAATAATAATAATTATGATTCAATTGATAATGAAATATTTACTATAATAAATTCCGGTAAACAAATAAATGCAGCAAATTTATGAATAGATTATATGTATCATGGCAAACAACTCGAAAACATGTGTCTTTATGATTATGTTTCGATGATTCATAAAATAAAAATCAATGAAAAAGAGTTAAACAAACTCAGTAGACAAAAAAATCGTGAAGGATATGCAACTAGAGTGGATCGATTTTTATTTTTGGGTGGAGAAAAAAAATGTGATGAAAATTGTGACCATAATACAATATATCCGCAACATTCAACACATATACAGATTCACTGGTATCGTGAAAATGAAAGAATACCCATACTACATGGAAAGAATATACTGTCTAAAGAGGATTTGAAAAGTAAAGAACATTATGGACTCTATATTCTTTTATTATTCAAACCATGGACAACCGCTGATGATTTGATAACCAAATACAGTTCTTGGTATGAAGCTTGCAATGCTTTTTTACAAAATTCAAATCTGTCAACACGGCTTCAGTTTATAATTAAAAATATTGAACTTTTGCATCGATGTTCAGAAGAAACAATGTTAGATCGTCGTTTACGTCAACTAGCATATAAAGATCCAGAAATTGCGAAAATTCAATGAATAGAAAGATCGGTAATAGGTTATGACAATACCGGTGATGCGGATTTACTAATAGATCAAAATAACTTTAATAATAATAACTTAATTTCACTGAATTCATATGAAATTATGCGTACTGGCTTACATGATACAAAATTTGTTGATGATGCCATGCTTCATTTATATTTAAAAAAAAAATTTATTGATGAAAAAAAAATACAATCGAATGTTCGAAAAGAAATTAATACTTTGGATAATGATGAACAAGTACAACCTTCGTGTGAAAGTGATGATTACTTAATTAAAATATGGCAAAAAATAATAACATCGAGAAAAGATTTTAATAATAATATAGATTTTGATAAAAATCACATTTCACAACTTACATCTTATCAAAAAAAATCAAATAATTTACAATTAATATTTCAAGAAATATCGATCGATCTTAACGATGAACAAAAAAAAGTTTTTTCTATTGTCTGTAATTATCGTGAACAAAACTATCCTGGTAATTGTAACAAACCACCCCAATTATTAATGTATATATAAGTGGTGCCGGAGGTACAGAAAAATCAAAAGTTATCAAAACTATTTGTGAATATTTTGATCGAATTGGCCAAAAACAATCACTCGTTCTTTGTGCACCAACCGGTGTTGCTGCTTCAAATATTGATGGATGTACGTTGCACTCCTTATGTGGTTTCAAATTTGATGATGATGATAATAGTTATAAATATAACTTTTCCCAGAAAATACCAAAAAAATTACTTCAAGAATGTTGGGCGGATATAGAATATCTCATTCTAGATGAAGTTTCTATGATGGGACAAAAGCTTATAACAAGACTACATGCTTGCATCAAAGAAGCAAAAAACTTTCAAAATGATGATATACCTTTTGCTGGCCTAAATATAATATTTGTTGGAGACTTTTTACAACTCCCACCAGTACTTGACCATCCGTTGTACCGATCTAATAATATTGACGAAACCATAAAATTATATAGAAATCGGATACAGAATAACGATATAATTAATACTCAAACATTAATTAATACTAATGGTAGAGAATTGTGGAAATCAGTAAAACATGTGGTAATTTTAAAAAAACAAATGCGTCAAATTAATAATTTACCATATGCAACCATGTTGAATAATTTACGCCTTGGCCATTTAACACCGACCCAATACAAAACCCTTTCTGATCGTATAGCAACAGAAGACAAATTAAATTCTCCCGAATGGAAAGATGCCGTGTTCCTGGTTCGAAGAAATGATTTATGAGTACAAATCAATTTCAATGCTACGATCGAACATGCAAAAAACCATAACCAACCAATTTATTATGTATTTGCTGAAGACACATACAAAAACAAACAAGTTAATAACTGTATACGACAAAAATTTTTAAGTGTGTCGGACACAAAATCAAATGCACTATGTGGTATATTGCTGTTATCGATAGGTATGAAAGTAGCTCTAACAATCAATATTTGTACAAATGATGCTATGGTAAATGGTGCCCAGGGTATACTTCGTAAAATTGTATACGATGTTAGTTCGACAGTAGAAGAAAGTATAAATAATAATGGAGAAAGGATTATTATTTTTAATAAACTTTCTAAATACGTAGTGATAAAACTCTTAAATAATAAACTGGGTTTATACAATAATCTACCACCAAATAATATACCAATTTATCCAATTAAACGAAGATGCAAGTACATATACAAAACAAGAAATGGATCAAATTTGACTCTTGAATTTCAAAGAACTCAATTGCCTATTACACCTGCGTTTGCTCAATCAATCCTGTATTTCTAAAGGAAAGAAGTAGATATCATTTTTTTTTTTAAAAAAAAAAAATAAAAAAAGATTCTTTGCTGCCATATGTCTGTCCAACCAATCCCATTTCCTAAAGGAGAGAAGAAGTAAGTATCATTTTTTTTTTTTTATTTTAATTTTTTTTAAAAAAAATAGAATAAAGATAAATACATTCATCCAAAGATTCTTCGCTATTATACATTTTCTAAAGAAGAGAATAAGTAAGTATTATTTTTTTTTTCTTTTAATTTTTTTTAAAAAAAATAAATAAAAATAAATACCTTCGCTATCCATTCATCCAAAGATTCTTCGNAGAAGAAAGTATAAATAATAATGGAGAAAGGATTATTATTTTTAATAAACTTTCTAAATACGTAGTGATAAAACTCTTAAATAATAAACTGGGTTTATACAATAATCTACCACCAAATAATATACCAATTTATCCAATTAAACGAAGATGCAAGTACATATACAAAACAAGAAATGGATCAAATTTGACTCTTGAATTTCAAAGAACTCAATTGCCTATTACACCTGCGTTTGCTCAATCAATCCTGTATTTCTAAAGGAAAGAAGTAGATATCATTTTTTTTTTTAAAAAAAAAAAATAAAAAAAGATTCTTTGCTGCCATATGTCTGTCCAACCAATCCCATTTCCTAAAGGAGAGAAGAAGTAAGTATCATTTTTTTTTTTTTATTTTAATTTTTTTTAAAAAAAATAGAATAAAGATAAATACATTCATCCAAAGATTCTTCGCTATTATACATTTTCTAAAGAAGAGAATAAGTAAGTATTATTTTTTTTTTCTTTTAATTTTTTTTAAAAAAAATAAATAAAAATAAATACCTTCGCTATCCATTCATCCAAAGATTCTTCGCTGTTATATGTCCGCCCAACCAATTTCATTTTTCTAAAGGAGATATTATTTCTCTTTTTTTATTTTAATTTTTTTTAAAAAAAATGAAACCTTCGCCATCCATCCATCTAATTTTATGTTCTTAAAATATCCTAAAATAAATTCTTTTTTTTTTAATTAAATAAAATTAAATAATAATAATCCTAAAATATTATACCAAAGTACCAATCCGGATAGGTCTTAAACGGATCCCATCATTGAATTAATTATAATAGATAATAAATAGTTTGGAGATTTTTCATGAAAATCGCTCCTTTTCAGGAAAAAAGAAAATGATCTTCAAGTTTTCTGATAAATAAAAGTATGAAAACAATTATTTATTTTTTTTCGCAGATTTTTTTGATTCAAGAGGTTCGTAACCATAGTGTCAAACTGCTGCATTAAGGCTAAAAGTTATGAGATGCACTTTGTGGATAATCAATTTGTTCCTTTGATGATCACCATTTGCTACATTAAGCCTAAAAGCACTTTGTGGATGATCAATTTATTCCTTTAACAATTACTTTTTTTATTTCATTTGTTTTTTTGATAAAAAATTTTTTATTTTTGTCAAAGTGAATTAAAAAAATAAATCCAAAAAATATGTATTTGCTCTTACAAAATAAAAAATGTATATTGATATGAATTTTTTGTTTGTAAAAAATATAAATTTTTAATAATTGATTATATAATAAAGGTGATATTATGTAATCAAGTAAGGTGTATTTATAAATAGTTTGGAGATTTTTTAATGAAAATCGCTCCTTTTCGAGAAAAATAGGAAATGATTTTCATATTCTAGAAAAAAAAAGGAAATGATCGATCTTTGCATTTTTGAAAAATGAATTTGATTTTTCAAATAATAAAAATAATAACAATGAAAAATAAAAAATAATTATTTTTTTTTATTTTTGTACATTTAGAAATTTTTTTGATAAAAGAATCTATAATCATAGTATCAAGTTGCTGCATCAAGCTTAAAAGTTATGAGATGCACTTTGTGGATGATCAATTTATTCTTTTGACAATCACATATTTATTTTCTAAAAAAAGCTTCGATCAATTATTTTGTTATTTAATTAATATTTTCGAAAAAATCAATTTACTATTAGTATTAGATAATAAAATAAAAAAACAATTGTTTTTTATTTTCATTTTGTTTCTTTGATGATCACTCTATATAATTTTTAAAATAAATTTTTTTATTTTTGATAAATAATAAAATGACAAAGTGGATTGCAAAAAAAATATAATATCGATCAATATTAATACTTATTATTATTAAAAAGCTATATATACATTTTATTGTTGTTCGTAAAAATGTAAATTTTTAATAACTGTTTATATAATATAGTAATAGTAAAGGTGATATTGTCACAGGAGTGCAGAGTATTTCGAACAATTTCTCAAATCAGTCTCACAGTTTGCATCACACAAACAAATAATAATACGCTCTATCTGCCAGTAGGTCAAGCAATCAATCGATCTAAACTTGCCTATCTCGAAACAGATAATAAATATATAATAAATAATAATAATAATCAAATAATAATCAAATTAATCATGAAGGCACAGTGAGTAAGGTGGAGTAAAAGTAGTAACGCAGTATCAAACAATATTTAATAATATTTCGCAATATTACGACACAAAATATAAGTTTATTAAAATATAAAGTATAAAGTTTTAAAAGCAAAGTATCATTTAACAACAGAAATATTACAGCGTGACGTATCTTTCCTGTTCCTGAATGAAGTTTACTTTTCTATATAATATTTAAAGTATTTCGAATTATTCTGAATTATTTCTAACTTTGTTATTAAAAATATATCTATCT
This sequence comes from Diversispora epigaea, assembly GCA_003547095.1. Classification (NCBI taxonomy): domain Eukaryota; kingdom Fungi; phylum Glomeromycota; class Glomeromycetes; order Diversisporales; family Diversisporaceae; genus Diversispora; species Diversispora epigaea. Next base: position 359,783 of record PQFF01000248.1, on the reverse strand, counting down.
CTCCCTAACTAACTACTAACTTACTTCTGACAACAGTCGTATTTATACCTTCTCTTTTGTTTACATTTCATCTTTGTACTTCATACTTCATCCTTGTACAGCATTTCTCATCCTTCATCCTCGTACAAGGATGACAATCACCTGAAAGTTCATCTAGTGTCACAAAATGTTATCCCCCGTGACATTTCACCTGATTACCAATTTACTTCGCCACAATATTAAATAATCAAGTAAATGATATATTTTTTTACGCCGATTGTCATTATATTTACTGAAATCAATATATGTATTTATTTATAAGTGGTATATTTTCTATTTTTTTTTTTTCCCAACGGAGCCATGCTCCAATAAATTTTTTATTAATAAAATTATAATACAAGTTTGTACATAAGATTATAATATATCTATTGAAACTGACTAAAATAAGCTATGCTAGATTTACCGTCCGGCCCATCGTTGCCTAAGTTATTAAGCTTAGGAACTGATGGCCATGTCCCCATCAGAAAAAATTTTTATTTTATATAAATTGTTTCCTTTATAAGTAAAAGTATTAAGAAAAATTTCATTTGTAAAAAACTCTAAATCCTCCTCTTTCTGTTTTTGTTTTCTTTGAAAATTTATTTTTTCCATCATTTTTGATATATGCAAATTTCCCTCTTTTATATTTGATGTTTTGTCAATCTGTATTTTTGTCCTTTTATCATTCCTTATTTGTCTTGTTCTTTTATCTTTATTAGTTATGCCATTCTTTATCTCCCATTCAATAACCTTATCACACCTTTCTTTCCATATCTGTTTAAGTATTTTCTGAAACTCTTCTAAAACATCTATGATTATTTTATTTGCCTTTGCTTTTTTGTTTCTACAAATCTTTTTTACTTTTGTAACTAAAATATTGGGTATAAAGCCTTTAATAACATCAAAAAAACTTAAGTCTGAATAATTTTTTAATAAAGTATAATCCTTCTCATATGTATAGTTTAGAATATCAACTTCACTTACAACTTTTTTAATTATTTTAATGTCTATACCAGGTTCTTCCTTCTTGATTTTTTCAATTAAAATCTCTTTGAATTTATTAGTTAAGTTCTTTATTGGATCTATTTGCCCTTTTCGTTTGCACATGAAAACATGCATATTATCTTCTTCCACCAATTTCTCACATAATATACATGATGAGCTGCTATATAAATTTGGTTTATGTATATATCTTTTTGAAAGAGTTGGCAATTCTTCACACAACAGTTTTAAAGCAAAACTTCTTTTATTTGAATCTTCTTTGTTTGTAATATCTGATGTTATCTTACTGGGATGTTTGGTCTTGAATGTTAAATCCCAATCTATTTCTCTACATTTTGTATTAGTCATTATGTATTTGAATCTTTCCTGATATTTAAAATTCAACATCAATTTAAGTCTATTAATTTCTTTAATTGTGTCTTTGACAGGTGTTTCTATTGGAATAAATTTCCATATTGGTATGAAGCTACGGTCCGTTATATTGTTGTAATTCAGAGATATTGTTGTGCCTTCAAAAATATTATTTGTGATGCCTTCTATAAATCCTGGTATTTTAGCTAAGGAGTCCGCGATTTCATTGTATTTATCTCCTGAGTGTGCTTTGACTTTATGACAAATTATCTTTAGTCTTCTTTCCTGTACAATATCATTTATCATTTGTAAAATTACTGGATTATTATTCTCTGTCCATATCTTTCTTGTATTTNAACTTCACTTACAACTTTTTTAATTATTTTAATGTCTATACCAGGTTCTTCCTTCTTGATTTTTTCAATTAAAATCTCTTTGAATTTATTAGTTAAGTTCTTTATTGGATCTATTTGCCCTTTTCGTTTGCACATGAAAACATGCATATTATCTTCTTCCACCAATTTCTCACATAATATACATGATGAGCTGCTATATAAATTTGGTTTATGTATATATCTTTTTGAAAGAGTTGGCAATTCTTCACACAACAGTTTTAAAGCAAAACTTCTTTTATTTGAATCTTCTTTGTTTGTAATATCTGATGTTATCTTACTGGGATGTTTGGTCTTGAATGTTAAATCCCAATCTATTTCTCTACATTTTGTATTAGTCATTATGTATTTGAATCTTTCCTGATATTTAAAATTCAACATCAATTTAAGTCTATTAATTTCTTTAATTGTGTCTTTGACAGGTGTTTCTATTGGAATAAATTTCCATATTGGTATGAAGCTACGGTCCGTTATATTGTTGTAATTCAGAGATATTGTTGTGCCTTCAAAAATATTATTTGTGATGCCTTCTATAAATCCTGGTATTTTAGCTAAGGAGTCCGCGATTTCATTGTATTTATCTCCTGAGTGTGCTTTGACTTTATGACAAATTATCTTTAGTCTTCTTTCCTGTACAATATCATTTATCATTTGTAAAATTACTGGATTATTATTCTCTGTCCATATCTTTCTTGTATTTATTTGTTTTGTAATTATTTTTATATTTTGTATAGCACATGCGCTATCAGTATATATTATAACTTTGGACCTTTTTGGCATTACTATCAAAGCCGTAAATATTGCCATTAATTCTGCCCTCGTTGATGATAGAAAATTTTTTATATTACCACGAAAAGTTAGTCTTTCATAATCTTTTACTTCTGGTATAACCCATCCAAAACCCATGATGTTTTCTGTTAAAGTTGTTTCTAAAGAACCATCTGTATATACTTTAACCTGTTTTTTATTTTTAAGTTTTTCTTTGATATATATAAGCTCTCTTATGTTCTCATCCTCACAGTTTATCCATTTTTGTATTTCATGATATTCACTTTTTCTCTGATTATCTTCCTCATCTATTATGTTTAATGGAATATTTAATGTTTCTTGAACATCTTCTTCATAATTTTCCATTATAGCTGTCGCCCTGTATAGATCTTTAACATTCATTCTTATCCTATTCTTGAAAGATTTTGTCAGCGTGTTGGATGTAGATTTCTTTGAATATATTACTGGAATCTCAATCTTATCTTCTTTGTTTTTGTCTAGTCTATATACACATTCCTCATTGTTTTCCTTTGTATTTATCTCACAACCTTCACATGGTAAAAGTACTGATGTGGGTTCCAAGTTTGTTGTTACAATATTATAATGTTTCAATTTTTGTGTATTTCTCTTATCAATTACTTGTTTTCCCCTTTTATACTCTTTCCTATTATTAATTCATTATTTTCTTTGTGTGCGATCCATAGTTTTTTTGTGGATACATGTTTTTTTGTTAAGTTATTAAAGGTATTAAGATTATGTGCATAAAGATTTCTTAACTTGTCTTGTATCATGTTAGTTATATAATCTTTTTTTTGGTCAATATAAGTATACCATCCTGGTGGCTTCCCTCTCTTTGGACGTGTAGTTTGAATATGATGCCAATCCAGTATGTCTTTAAAATTTAAATTCATTATTTGTTCTACAAACATTATTCCATTTTCCCTTAAGCCTTTATGTAAAAATTTTTCTTCATATCCCAGGTCTTCTCATAATTGTTTAAATGTATATTTGCCCCCACTAGGGATTGTAATTATTGATTTTCCTTTGTATGTAGATTCCTATACAATTAATTTTTCTTTTGCTTTGCTTATTATCATTGCATTTAGATTAAAATTGTCTTTTATCTTATATATCAAATTCTTATCAAATATCAATTTATCAGTCCATAACCAATTTTGAAATTGTTGTAATCTTATCTTTGTTGATTCTCCTAATAAATCATCCCTATTTATTCTATCGTTAAAATTTTTTATATGTAATTGTAATTGTCTATCTTCAATATCAAATATATTATATCCTTCTTTCAAGTGAAAGATACTGTTAATTGCTGTTTGTGCAAATCCAGCTTTATGTTTAAACGTCTTAAGACATATTGAGTTTATTTTCTTACACATACTTGTATTTAAGTAAACATTATTTAAAAGATATTCTATTGCTGGAAAAAGCACGTGATTTATTATATATCTTGCTCCTTTATCTGTTATTTTTGCCCTTTCTACCATTCTACATATGTTTCTAGCTTTCTCTNATTATATGATAGTATATATGGAAAATAAAGAAAAAAAATATAATAAAAATAAGAAAAAAATTTTTAAAAATAAGAAAATAAATAAAAAAAAAGAAGAAAAGTACCTATTCAATCTATTAATGGGAAGGAGCTACAAAGAGTCCAATAAAGGAGGTTACGGGCCATATTCTGATGAAAAAACTTTTAAAATATTTACACAGAATATAAGAGGAATAAATGATACTCTAAAACAGATTGATTGGCTTAATTTTTGTATTGAAAATGAATATGATATTATTGGTTTAACAGAAACATGGGTAAATAAAAATAGTAATAACAGTAAATATGTATTTAAAGATATAATAATAAATCAAACACTGCATAGAGAAAATGAATATAGTTATATATGGGCTGATAGTGAACAACACTGGTAAAATCGGAATCCTATTGATGGCGGAAATATGCATAAATCGGACATCCTATTTGTGAAAATTCATAAATCGGAAATTCCTATTTATAAATCGGAAAAAATCGACTGCCTATACTTAATAAATCTTAGCAAATTTAGCCATCAATCGGAATCCTATTCATGATAAAACCGACCTATTTTTTTCCATTTGACCAGTGAATATATCCTCCACAAAAGAGGAGATAAAGAGTCCCCTTGCTCTATTCCCATTTTTGGATTAAAAGGGTCTGTGAGACCATGGAAAGTAATTACTCTATTAGATCTTGTTACTGTTAGTTTATGTATAATTTCAATAATATTGTTAGGTATTTTAATTCTTTCCATGCTTTTTTTGAGTATATCATTATTGATAGAATCGAAGGCTTTTGAAATATCTTGTGATAGAATCCATATTTCTTTTTTATACTCTTTTGCTTCTTCTATACAGGTTAAGAATATGTATTGGTCCTTGTACTGAGCCTTCTGGAAGACCCGCCCAATTATTTTCATTTAAAATTTTTTGTTTTGTCAGGACTTTACTTAATCTATTGTAGATCCCCTTAGAAAAAATTTTCCTTGCTGTTTCTAGTAATGTAATTGGTCTAGTATTCCACATATTTTTTTCCCAATCTTTAGGTTTTGCAATTGGAAAAATATACCCCTCTACCCACTCATGGGGTATTTCTCTACTTTGTAATATATGATTAAAAATATTAATTAAGAGTTTTAAAGTTTCTTCTCCCATGTGTTTCCACAGTTCATTTGTTATCATTGTCGGACCTGGTGCTTTTTTGTTTGGAGTTTTCCTCAACTGTAAACTTTTTATTTATGGAGTTGTACCATTCATCTTTAATGTTTCCTTTAACTTTATATATGTCTTCCCAATCTCTGTATTTGTCAATTGGGTCTATATGTTTCTCTGTTATCCAATTTTTAAAGGTATTCTTAATTTCTTGTTTTATTTCTTCAGGATCTGTGATAACTTCTGTTTCGCACCCAACTTTCCTAACTATACTATCTGTTACTATCTTAGGCTTCTCTCTTTTTAAAACACTATTTAAGTAATTCTTTTTATTTTCTTTAAAATTTTTTTGACGATTTAGTATATTCTCAATAATTGACTTGTGTTTTGTTTCTTTAATTTCATTTCTAAAAATTTTCCTTAAGGAATAATATGTTTGTCGAGTATTTACTATCCATTTTGTGAGCTCTTCATTACTTTTTATTAAAGGATTTTCTATTATAAAATTATATTTGTCTTCAAGAATTTTAATTTTTTCTTCTACTTTTTGTGCTATTTGGGGTTCTATATT
>PQFF01000248.1:330765-352630 GCA_003547095.1 Diversispora epigaea | reverse complement strand
GATCTATGTTGAATTTCCAAATTATATTTTATATGTTCTTCTATTTCATCCTCAAATTTCTTCCAAACTTTGTTAGATGTATTTTTATAATTAAATGATATTCTATTTATATTTTCTGCATTTTTGATTCTTCTTCCATTTTGATATTTGTCTTGAAAAAGGTCAAATTTTAAATTTAATAAAACTCCTGAATGATCACTTTGTGCTATTGAGCATGTGTCTATTATTATAGTATTTAACATGTGATCCAGTATATTATCTGATATCCAGATTTGATCTATTCGACTTTTTATATCATTTGCTTTATTTCTCCATGTGAAATCTTCTGTTTGGTTTTCTGTTTGGGTATTTGTTTTTAGAGCTTCTTTATAAATTCTATATGCATCAGTATAGCTATTATTTAGCAGATATCTCAGAATATGACTTTCTGGTTTGTTTGATCTTAAATTTAATGTTATATTCTTATTAAATCTATCTAACCTTGGATTGGGTGTTGCATTGAATTCTCCTATTACAATTGAAAAATATGTTTCTCTATCTCGGTGCTCCTCAAGCTCATTAATTATCCATTTTGAAATATGGGATCTTTCTTTGCTTTCTGTTGCATTTGCTGGGTAATATATAAGAATAATTTGCATTTTGATCTTTTTTTTAAATGCCATCTTGATTGATATAATATTGCCTTTATATTTTTTAGTTTTATAAATGTGTTTTGCCCATTTACTCTTGATTATTAAACATAGACCTGAACCCTTAGATTGCACTGGTCAAATGGAAAAAAATAGGACGGTTTTATCATGAATAGGATTCCGATTGATGGCTAAATTTGCTAAGATTTATTAAGTATAGGCAGTCGATTTTTTCCGATTTATAAATAGGAATTTCCGATTTATGAATTTTCACAAATAGGATGTCCGATTTATGCATATTTCCGCCATCAATAGGATTCCGATTTTACCAGTGTTGTTCACTATCAGCCCATATATAACTATATTCATTTTCTCTATGCAGTGTTTGATTTATTATTATATCTTTAAATACATATTTACTGTTATTACTATTTTTATTTACCCATGTTTCTGTTAAACCAATAATATCATATTCATTTTCAATACAAAAATTAAGCCAATCAATCTGTTTTAGAGTATCATTTATTCCTCTTATATTCTGTGTAAATATTTTAAAAGTTTTTTCATCAGAATATGGCCCGTAACCTCCTTTATTGGACTCTTTGTAGCTCCTTCCCATTAATAGATTGAATAGGTACTTTTCTTCTTTTTTTTTATTTATTTTCTTATTTTTAAAAATTTTTTTCTTATTTTTATTATATTTTTTTTCTTTATTTTCCATATATACTATCATATAATATTTATATAAAAAATGTATTAATTAAACCCCATAATATATATATACCATATCTAACATATTCCAAAAATTATCCCTATTATTTAAAGTTAATGAGTTACTATCTTGAAGATATAACTCCTTTTTTTCTCCAGATTTTTTTAATTTATTAAACAAAGATAAGATTCCCAACACTTGGGAATTCTGGCTCTGGTAATTTTCCCATTTCCACAAATTCTTTTGGTAAGTAACGAAAAAAATAATATGTTTTTAATACATTTACAGTTTCATTATATTGTTTTTGAGTTTTAATAGGTAAATCTATTTTCCAATCCTGTCTGTTTCTGTGTTTTTCTTGTAGGTCTTTTATTGTTGTTTCTAAATTGGGTAACAAAGGCTTTCTCACATAATCTGAAATAATCCATTTGTCTGGTAATAGCTTAAATTTGTAATACTTTCTTAATTTTTTTATCTCTGTTTTTAAATTAATTCTTCTAATTGGTAGTTTAATTCCAGAACCTGCTTCCACTGCCTTCATATCTTCAGGTAATGGTATTCTTCTATCTAATTCATAATTTATCCATTGTTTCCCTAGAGGCACTTCATAGTCATAGAGTGGGTATAAGAAACGAGATAATTCTCTTGCTTCTACAATACAGGTTGCTGGAACTTTAATTTCTTGTGGTATTTGAATTTGTTTAGGTGAGGTTGGTAGATTTGATCTTTGATAAAAGTAATTTTCTGGAAGTTTTTCAAAGTTATAATGTGTACCTAATTCTCTTAATAAGTCTTTAAATGAATAATCTTCTGTTCCTCCCCTTTTCCATGGTAGATATTTGTTGCAATTTAAACTTATATCTTCTGGATTCTCTGGTAAATTTGGCTTTTGTGACTTTTTTATGGATGGTAAGTTAAAATAATACTCTGGTAATTTCTCTGGTATTTTGTAATATGATTTAAGCTGAAATCTGATTGCGTTTAGATTTTTTAATTTTCTTGGATCTGTTATAGGAAAGAGGTTTCTCACTTCCCTTCTTAAATCCTGCCAGTTTTCTGGCAATGTTGGTTTGGAAACAAAGTAACTCTCTGGAAGTCTATCGACATCATAATACTGTTTCAAAAATGCAACAATTTCTTTAATTGTTTGTCTATTCCTAATTGGTACTGTATGTGGTAACCCATCAAAAATTCTCTGTGGAAGTTTTGAAAAATCCATTGGTAATTGTCTTCTTTCTACTTTAGCAACTCTATTGCAATATTCTCAGACTTTGTCAAAGTTAAAATCTGCTTTGGATGGTCTTTCTCCTCTCTCAAAAAGTAACCAATTTATATGTATTATTCGGTTTGCTAAAGATCTTCTATCCAATTCATTTAAGTTAAAACTCCTTAAAGCTTTCCATGCAAAAATTATACGTATATTCTGTCTAATTTTTCTAATATTGTCAGTTCCAATATTGAAATCTATTTTATGTTTATCCTTATATTGTTGTANTTATTTTCCATATATACTATCATATAATATTTATATAAAAAATGTATTAATTAAACCCCATAATATATATATACCATATCTAACATATTCCAAAAATTATCCCTATTATTTAAAGTTAATGAGTTACTATCTTGAAGATATAACTCCTTTTTTTCTCCAGATTTTTTTAATTTATTAAACAAAGATAAGATTCCCAACACTTGGGAATTCTGGCTCTGGTAATTTTCCCATTTCCACAAATTCTTTTGGTAAGTAACGAAAAAAATAATATGTTTTTAATACATTTACAGTTTCATTATATTGTTTTTGAGTTTTAATAGGTAAATCTATTTTCCAATCCTGTCTGTTTCTGTGTTTTTCTTGTAGGTCTTTTATTGTTGTTTCTAAATTGGGTAACAAAGGCTTTCTCACATAATCTGAAATAATCCATTTGTCTGGTAATAGCTTAAATTTGTAATACTTTCTTAATTTTTTTATCTCTGTTTTTAAATTAATTCTTCTAATTGGTAGTTTAATTCCAGAACCTGCTTCCGCTGCCTTCATATCTTCAGGTAATGGTATTCTTCTATCTAATTCATAATTTATCCATTGTTTCCCTAGAGGCACTTCATAGTCATAGAGTGGGTATAAGAAACGAGATAATTCTCTTGCTTCTACAATACAGGTTGCTGGAACTTTAATTTCTTGTGGTATTTGAATTTGTTTAGGTGAGGTTGGTAGATTTGATCTTTGATAAAAGTAATTTTCTGGAAGTTTTTCAAAGTTATAATGTGTACCTAATTCTCTTAATAAGTCTTTAAATGAATAATCTTCTGTTCCTCCCCTTTTCCATGGTAGATATTTGTTGCAATTTAAACTTATATCTTCTGGATTCTCTGGTAAATTTGGCTTTTGTGACTTTTTTATGGATGGTAAGTTAAAATAATACTCTGGTAATTTCTCTGGTATTTTGTAATATGATTTAAGCTGAAATCTGATTGCGTTTAGATTTTTTAATTTTCTTGGATCTGTTATAGGAAAGAGGTTTCTCACTTCCCTTCTTAAATCCTGCCAGTTTTCTGGCAATGTTGGTTTGGAAACAAAGTAACTCTCTGGAAGTCTATCGACATCATAATACTGTCTCAAAAATGCAACAATTTCTTTAATTGTTTGTCTATTCCTAATTGGTACTGTATGTGGTAACCCATCAAAAATTCTCTGTGGAAGTTTTGAAAAATCCATTGGTAATTGTCTTCTTTCTACTTTAGCAACTCTATTGCAATATTCTCAGACTTTGTCAAAGTTAAAATCTGCTTTGGATGGTCTTTCTCCTCTCTCAAAAAGTAACCAATTTATATGTATTATTCGGTTTGCTAAAGATCTTCTATCCAATTCATTTAAGTTAAAACTCCTTAAAGCTTTCCATGCAAAAATTATACGTACATTCTGTCTAATTTTTCTAATATTGTCAGTTCCAATATTGAAATCTATTTTATGTTTATCCTTATATTGTTGTATAAATCCTCCTACCAAATTTTCAAAAACTTCGATATATTGTGGTTTCTCATCATGTCTTCCATAAAATCTTTTAAAAAAGTGTAAATCTATTATACCTTCATTTATTGTTTTAATTAAGATATGATCCTCTTCGCTTGTTTGTAATTTTTTCTCACATTGGAACAAAGCCTCAATATACTGTACTGTAAGGGAAGTATTACTAAATACCTTAGGTAAAATTTTATAATTGTCTAAATCTATTGATTGATCTTCATTTTCTTGTTCTACAAGTTCTTGTGTGACTGTTGCATCTTCCATTTCTGTATCTGAGATTTCTGTATTTGTCTGTGTTAAAATTCCCTCCATACTGTCCACAAAATCTTTTACATTTTGTGATAATATTACTGAATTATCCTTACTATTTTCATTAACATTATTATTGTTGTTATGCATGTGTAAATNATTCATTTAAGTTAAAACTCCTTAAAGCTTTCCATGCAAAAATTATACGTACATTCTGTCTAATTTTTCTAATATTGTCAGTTCCAATATTGAAATCTATTTTATGTTTATCCTTATATTGTTGTATAAATCCTCCTACCAAATTTTCAAAAACTTCGATATATTGTGGTTTCTCATCATGTCTTCCATAAAATCTTTTAAAAAAGTGTAAATCTCTTATACCTTCATTTATTGTTTTAATTAAGATATGATCCTCTTCGCTTGTTTGTAATTTTTTCTCACATTGGAACAAAGCCTCAATATACTGTACTGTAAGGGAAGTATTACTAAATACCTTAGGTAAAATTTTATAATTGTCTAAATCTATTGATTGATCTTCATTTTCTTGTTCTACAAGTTCTTGTGTGACTGTTGCATCTTCCATTTCTGTATCTGAGATTTCTGTATTTGTCTGTGTTAAAATTCCCTCCATACTGTCCACAAAATCTTTTACATTTTGTGGTAATATTACTGAATTATCCTTACTATTTTCATTAACATTATTATTGTTGTTATGCATGTGTAAATTAAATGGTTTTGTTTGTATTACCTCTTCTGGTATTAAATTTTGTGTAATCTTTCCTTTTTGTATTCCCATTTGTTGTGTCGTGTCCTTGTTTATCGTATTACTACCCTTTGTTGATCTAATTCAGGGTTAAGTTGATTTTCCTTTTCCAAATTATTATCTGTTTGATTTTTATCCTCATCATATGCTTCTTCAAAAAGTGCATACTCTTCTGAAGATATGGGATATAAATCACTTACAGTCTTAAATTCTTCCCATTTTATGTATCTGCTGTTGATTCCAAATGTACCTATTGTTCCAATTCTAACTGTAACAATATTTTTCTTTTTGTTGCGAATAAAAAATAATGTAATAAAGTCTGCTGGTCTTGTTTCTAAAGCCTCCTTTACTTCAGTTTCATTATCATAGTATTCTTTTGAAAAAATATATTTCTCAGGATATTTGCTCATTGTGGGTAGTTGGATAAGGTTTTTTGTTGCACCCTTAATAATTAAAACTTCATCACTCTCTGTTGGTTTTAAAAATAATTTCACTTCTATTTGATTGTTATCTTTGGGTTCTAAAACTTTTGCTCCTATGAATTTATATTCAAGGTCTCTTTCTCCTGTTGGAGGACTCTTTCCTCTTAACCACTCCATTAAAATGAAAATGTTAATATGCTCTATTGACTGTAAAAATTTAAAATTTACTGCGTATTTTTAACAAAAATTTGATGTGCGGGAAAGAGTTCCGGTATATTTTCTATTTGAAATATATTTTTAATAAAATAATAATAAATCAAATAATATGTTTTATTAAATAAAGTTTTAATAATTACACATTTTTATTTCAAAAATAAACGCCAATTTTATTAAATATTATATAATTATGTTCATATCATCAATTTTATTTATTTATAAGTGGCGTGATTAAATTTTATAGAATAATTATGATTATATTTTTATTTTATTTATAAGCAGCACATATTTTATTTAATATTATTGTATTTTCTTGATTTTTATTATTATTATTATTTATTATAGGAAGAAAATTGTACTTATTGCTTTATTTTTTTTTTAATTAAGCACAAAAAAATTCGTATTTAATATTATAATTCCAAATAATATAATTACATTGTTCTTAATAAATTTTTATTGAGAAATCAAACAAAAATTAATTTCTTATTTTACTGGTTTTCCTTTTTTTTCAATATTTCAACTTAAATTGCTATTCATGTTATTATAAAATACATACNATTTGAAATATATTTTTAATAAAATAATAATAAATCAAATAATATGTTTTATTAAATAAAGTTTTAATAATTACACATTTTTATTTCAAAAATAAACGCCAATTTTATTAAATATTATATAATTATGTTCATATCATCAATTTTATTTATTTATAAGTGGCGTGATTAAATTTTATAGAATAATTATGATTATATTTTTATTTTATTTATAAGCAGCACATATTTTATTTAATATTATTGTATTTTCTTGATTTTTATTATTATTATTATTTATTATAGGAAGAAAATTGTACTTATTGCTTTATTTTTTTTTTAATTAAGCACAAAAAAATTCGTATTTAATATTATAATTCCAAATAATATAATTACATTGTTCTTAATAAATTTTTATTGAGAAATCAAACAAAAATTAATTTCTTATTTTACTGGTTTTCCTTTTTTTTCAATATTTCAACTTAAATTGCTATTCATGTTATTATAAAATACATACAAATACTTGTTAAAATTTAATGTTTATTGTCAAGAAAATACAGGAATAAATAAAATTAATTTCGGGATTAACAAAAAATATATATTTTTTTTTAATTGATGATTATTATAAAAATGTAATGTGCAAATTAATTTTTTCAATTAAATAAAAAATAATAAATCAAATAATAACATTGTTTTATTAAATATTAAATAAATAATATAATTTGATAAATTTTATTTTTAATAATTACACATTTTATTTCAAAAATAAATGCCAAATTTATTAAATAGTATTATATAATCATGCATGTCATCTATTTTATTTATTTAGTGGCTAATAATTAATATGATTTATATATTTTTTTATTTATAAGCAGCACATTTGTTTATGCCACAGTATTTTATTTAATATTTTATTTTTTTATTATACTATTGTATTTTCTTGATTTTTATGATCATATGTACATTTTTATTTACATGAACAAATTATTATAAAGAAAATTGGATTTATTGCTTTATTTTTTTTAATTATTTATTACTTGAGTGCAAAAATTAAATTTTGTATATAATATTATAATGTATTCTTATTTCAACATGAGCAAATATAATAAATAAAAACCTTTTGTTTGAAAAATCATCAGATTGTCATTTACATATTTATTGTAATGAATAATATAATTACATTGTCCCTAATAAATTTTTGCTTTTTTTTTTGATATTACAACTTAAATTGCTATTCATGTGCTGATTGAATTATTATAATTTATGTAATATTTATTTGTCAAGAAAATACAGGAATAAATAAAATAAATATTTTATATAAAAATTATTAGATTATTTATTATCATAAAAAATTTGTGAACTAAATTTTCATCTAAGAAACAAATTAATTAATTTCAGGATTGAGAATAAATGCATAATTTTTTTTTATTATTATTTTTTTTAATTGATGAATTTGAATAACCAATTTATTAAACAATAATCAGTTATTGTATTGTCTTAAAATTACTTGAATATTAATTTAAAACAATTTAATTTTACAATTTTAATTATTTTAAAGTAATAAAAAATAAATTTAAAAATGGATGTATTATTAGATAACCATAACTTTTCTAGACATAAAAATTGAAATATAACTTACCTACACACAAAATTTTGTTCATTATACAAAAATGTAATGTGCAAATTAATAATTCTGCAATTATTAAAATCAAGGCTTGAAAAATAATACCAGAACATCTGAATAAATAATATTACATAAAACATCTTATTTATAATTAATATGTTATGAATAAATAGGAACAAATTTTATTTATTCTTATTGTTATGATTAATAAATTTGAAAATACTTTGTTATATCAGATTATTTATTTAGATAACCTAACATAATTAAAAACATCTGAATAAATAATATTACATAAAACATCTTATTTGCGATTGATTAAATAATGCTTTAAATAAATTGATGAATTTGAAAAATGTCAACTACTTTTGAAATTTTAGTATATATAAGTTTACAAAAGGAAACATTTGCATCTGGCATAGTTAATGGAATTGCTTTATACAAATACTTAATAATAAAACATCAAACATAAATAAATGGAAAAATATACAATATTAATTTAAAATTCAAACTTCCCCAACCTTGAACTCTTGTTTAATAAATAATTTAATAAAATAATTTAATAAAATAATTTATTCGATTTACTTTTTTTTTTTTATTATAAAATAAAATAATTTTTTTTTCAAATAATTTAAATATTACCGCGCTCATGATCACTGATAAAATTTGATTTAATTTTTTTTATATAAATTAATAGTTTTTTTTATTTATTTTTTTTGTCCGTCTATCCAATTATATCCTCAGATTTTGTGTATCTCTCTATAAAAAAAATCTCCATATTAATATATGATAATTTTAATTAGTCTATTCTCAAAAAAATCGGCTGACTTATAGCCATTTCGACTTGGAACAAATGCGGCTAATTATTTCCCCAAAATGATACTCCTATAATTTTTATTTTGTGCTAAAATGAAAATGATCATTAGATCTCATGGACATGTGAAAGGTGCAAATATTTAAGAAAAAACTAGACAGGTGTGATATGTGGCTTTGGTTCACGCCCTGTTTAATAATTATAAATAAATGTAAAAATTTATATTAAACATTCGTGCAAATGTATTTTTTTCAAATTTTGACAATATAAACAACCTTTTCACCCAGTTAAGAGTTGAAAATTAGATTATCTGATAATGTGTCTTAGTTTTGAAAATTATGGTGTGGCATTGAAGTGAATAAGATAATTCTTTAATTGGAAAGTGACTATCAATTCTTGAAGTGGCTATTATCTGGCTGTGTTTGTAAAAAATTGGATAATTCTAGATTGTTATGATAACCATGTTTTCTTATTTAAGTGACCATTGTTCATAATTTTTCTTCCTCTTTTACTCCTATTTTATTTTTATTTTTATTTTTATTTTTATTTTTATTTTTATTTTTACTTTTATTTTTACTCTTTTCTATTCTTATTCCATTTCTATTTATATTTTTTTTTGTTTCGAATATATTTTAGTTTTAGATACATTTATATTTAATTTTAAATTTATATATACATAATAAAATGTTATTTTTAGTAGAATTTAATATTAATTTTACTTTTATTTTAAATATCAAATATACTTAATAGTTTTAAATTTATATTTTGAAATTTGTATCAAATAAATTTACATGTAAATATATATAAATAAAATAAATAAAATATTATTTTTAGTAGAATATAAATAGAATATAAATGTATATATATATATATATATAAAATAAATACTTTATTTGGCAAATATTTTAAGAAAGAAATTGTTTATGTAGTATTGCTTTTTATTTTTCAAAAAAATATATCCGGATTTGGGTCATAAAAGCAAGCCTTTGTATTCTCAAAATTATTGTTGTACAAATGCATGCAAAACTAAATTTATTTGATAATGTGACCGTTGGCAATATTTTTTTTAGATTTTAAAGAAAATGAAGAAAAAAAATGAAAGGAATGAAAAAAATTGAAGAAATAAAAGATACTGGAGAAATAAAAGAAATGGAAGTTAAAGAAATAGAGGAAATGAAAGGAACAAGAAAAACGGAAGAAGTGAAAGATATTGGAGAAACAAAAGAATTGGAAGAACCGAAAAATTTGGAAAAGTAGGCATATTGTTATAATAAGCTTATTTTACAACTATAATTTATTACCTATAATAATTTGGATATATAAAATTATATTCCTAATCAATTATAAACTAATCAATACAATATAAATTATGTTACAGTTTGTAAGTATTTAGATTCATGATTATTGAAATCAATGTTTCAATTTACTTAATTTAATTAATTTAATTCGATATCATATAACAATTCTCTAATTAATTATCATAAACTCATCAATATAAATAGTGGGTAAGTATTTAGATTCATGATTATTGAAATCAATGTTTCAATTTACTTAATTTAATTAATTTAATTCGATATCATATAACAATTCTCTAATTAATTATCATAAACTCATCAATATAAATAGTGGGTAAGTATTTAGATTCATGATTATTGAAATCAATGTTTCAATTTACTTAATTTAATTAATTTAATTCGATATCATATAACAATTCTCTAATTAATTATCATAAACTCATCAATATAAATAGTGGGTAAGTATTTAGATTCATGATTATTGAAATCAATGTTTCAATTTACTTAATTTAATTAATTTAATTCGATATCATATAACAATTCTCTAATTAATTATCATAAACTCATCAATATAAATAGTGGGTAAGTATTTAGATTCATGATTATTGAAATCAATGTTTCAATTTACTTAATTTAATTAATTTAATTCGATATCATATAACAATTCTCTAATTAATTATCATAAACTCATCAATATAAATAGTGGGTAAGTATTTAGATTCATGATTATTGAAATCAATGTTTCAATTTACTTAATTTAATTAATTTAATTCGATATCATATAACAATTCTCTAATTAATTATCATAAACTCATCAATATAAATAGTGGGTAAGTATTTAGATTCATGATTATTGAAATCAATGTTTCAATTTACTTAATTTAATTAATTTAATTCGATATCATATAACAATTCTCTAATTAATTATCATAAACTCATCAATATAAATAGTGGGTAAGTATTTAGATTCATGATTATTGAAATCAATGTTTCAATTTACTTAATTTAATTAATTTAATTCGATATCATATAACAATTCTCTAATTAATTATCATAAACTCATCAATATAAATAGTGGGTAAGTATTTAGATTCATGATTATTGAAATCAATGTTTCAATTTACTTAATTTAATTAATTTAATTCGATATCATATAACAATTCTCTAATTAATTATCATAAACTCATCAATATAAATAGTGGGTAAGTATTTAGATTCATGATTATTGAAATCAATGTTTCAATTTACTTAATTTAATTAATTTAATTCGATATCATATAACAATTCTCTAATTAATTATCATAAACTCATCAATATAAATAGTGGGTAAGTATTTAGATTCATGATTATTGAAATCAATGTTTCAATTTACTTAATTTAATTAATTTAATTCGATATCATATAACAATTCTCTAATTAATTATCATAAACTCATCAATATAAATAGTGGGTAAGTATTTAGATTCATGATTATTGAAATCAATGTTTCAATTTACTTAATTTAATTAATTTAATTCGATATCATATAACAATTCTCTAATTAATTATCATAAACTCATCAATATAAATAGTGGGTAAGTATTTAGATTCATGATTATTGAAATCAATGTTTCAATTTACTTAATTTAATTAATTTAATTCGATATCATATAACAATTCTCTAATTAATTATCATAAACTCATCAATATAAATAGTGGGTAAGTATTTAGATTCATGATTATTGAAATCAATGTTTCAATTTACTTAATTTAATTAATTTAATTCGATATCATATAACAATTCTCTAATTAATTATCATAAACTCATCAATATAAATAGTGGGTAAGTATTTAGATTCATGATTATTGAAATCAATGTTTCAATTTACTTAATTTAATTAATTTAATTCGATATCATATAACAATTCTCTAATTAATTATCATAAACTCATCAATATAAATAGTGGGTAAGTATTTAGATTCATGATTATTGAAATCAATGTTTCAATTTACTTAATTTAATTAATTTAATTCGATATCATATAACAATTCTCTAATTAATTATCATAAACTCATCAATATAAATAGTGGGTAAGTATTTAGATTCATGATTATTGAAATCAATGTTTCAATTTACTTAATTTAATTAATTTAATTCGATATCATATAACAATTCTCTAATTAATTATCATAAACTCATCAATATAAATAGTGGGTAAGTATTTAGATTCATGATTATTGAAATCAATGTTTCAATTTACTTAATTTAATTAATTTAATTCGATATCATATAACAATTCTCTAATTAATTATCATAAACTCATCAATATAAATAGTGGGTAAGTATTTAGATTCATGATTATTGAAATCAATGTTTCAATTTACTTAATTTAATTAATTTAATTCGATATCATATAACAATTCTCTAATTAATTATCATAAACTCATCAATATAAATAGTGGGTAAGTATTTAGATTCATGATTATTGAAATCAATGTTTCAATTTACTTAATTTAATTAATTTAATTCGATATCATATAACAATTCTCTAATTAATTATCATAAACTCATCAATATAAATAGTGGGTAAGTATTTAGATTCATGATTATTGAAATCAATGTTTCAATTTACTTAATTTAATTAATTTAATTCGATATCATATAACAATTCTCTAATTAATTATCATAAACTCATCAATATAAATAGTGGGTAAGTATTTAGATTCATGATTATTGAAATCAATGTTTCAATTTACTTAATTTAATTAATTTAATTCGATATCATATAACAATTCTCTAATTAATTATCATAAACTCATCAATATAAATAGTGGGTAAGTATTTAGATTCATGATTATTGAAATCAATGTTTCAATTTACTTAATTTAATTAATTTAATTCGATATCATATAACAATTCTCTAATTAATTATCATAAACTCATCAATATAAATAGTGGGTAAGTATTTAGATTCATGATTATTGAAATCAATGTTTCAATTTACTTAATTTAATTAATTTAATTCGATATCATATAACAATTCTCTAATTAATTATCATAAACTCATCAATATAAATAGTGGGTAAGTATTTAGATTCATGATTATTGAAATCAATGTTTCAATTTACTTAATTTAATTAATTTAATTCGATATCATATAACAATTCTCTAATTAATTATCATAAACTCATCAATATAAATAGTGGGTAAGTATTTAGATTCATGATTATTGAAATCAATGTTTCAATTTAATTAAGTTAATTCAATATCATATAGCAATTCTCTAATCAAGTATCATAAACTAATCTATATAAATTATATTATATTACAGCGAGTGAGTATTTAGATTCATAATTATTAAAATCAATGTTTCAATTTAATTAATTTAATTCAATATCATATAACAATTCTCTAATTAATTATCATAAACTAATCAATATAAATAGGTAGTGAGTATTTAGATTCATAATTATTGAAATCAATGTTTCAATTTAATTAATTTAATTCAATATCATATAACAATTCTCTAATTAATTATCATAAACTAATCAATATAAATAGTTAGTGAGTATTTAGATTCATAATTATTGAAATCAATGTTTCAATTTAATTAATTTAATTCATTATCATATAACAATTCTCTAATCAAGTATCATAAACTAATCAATATAAATAGTCGGTGAGTATTTAGCTTCATAATTATTGAAATCAATGTTTCAATTTCATTAATTTAATTCAATATCATATATCAATTCTCTAATCAATTATCATATACTAATCAATATAAATTATATTACAGCGTGTGAGTATTGAGATTCATAATTATTGAAATCAATGGTTCAATTTAATTAATTTAATTCATTATCATATAACAATTCTCTAATCAAGTATCATAAACTAATCAATATAAATAGTCGGTGAGTATTTAGCTTCATAATTATTGAAATCAATGTTTCAATTTCATTAATTTAATTCAATATCATATATCAATTCTCTAATCAATTATCATATACTAATCAATATAAATTATATTACAGCGTGTGAGTATTGAGATTCATAATTATTGAAATCAATGGTTCAATTTAATTAATTTAATTCATTATCATATAACAATTCTCTAATCAAGTATCATAAACTAATCAATATAAATAGTCGGTGAGTATTTAGCTTCATAATTATTGAAATCAATGTTTCAATTTCATTAATTTAATTCAATATCATATATCAATTCTCTAATCAATTATCATATACTAATCAATATAAATTATATTACAGCGTGTGAGTATTGAGATTCATAATTATTGAAATCAATGGTTCAATTTAATTAATTTAATTCATTATCATATAACAATTCTCTAATCAAGTATCATAAACTAATCAATATAAATAGTCGGTGAGTATTTAGCTTCATAATTATTGAAATCAATGTTTCAATTTCATTAATTTAATTCAATATCATATATCAATTCTCTAATCAATTATCATATACTAATCAATATAAATTATATTACAGCGTGTGAGTATTGAGATTCATAATTATTGAAATCAATGGTTCAATTTAATTAATTTAATTCATTATCATATAACAATTCTCTAATCAAGTATCATAAACTAATCAATATAAATAGTCGGTGAGTATTTAGCTTCATAATTATTGAAATCAATGTTTCAATTTCATTAATTTAATTCAATATCATATATCAATTCTCTAATCAATTATCATATACTAATCAATATAAATTATATTACAGCGTGTGAGTATTGAGATTCATAATTATTGAAATCAATGGTTCAATTTAATTAATTTAATTCATTATCATATAACAATTCTCTAATCAAGTATCATAAACTAATCAATATAAATAGTCGGTGAGTATTTAGCTTCATAATTATTGAAATCAATGTTTCAATTTCATTAATTTAATTCAATATCATATATCAATTCTCTAATCAATTATCATATACTAATCAATATAAATTATATTACAGCGTGTGAGTATTGAGATTCATAATTATTGAAATCAATGGTTCAATTTAATTAATTTAATTCATTATCATATAACAATTCTCTAATCAAGTATCATAAACTAATCAATATAAATAGTCGGTGAGTATTTAGCTTCATAATTATTGAAATCAATGTTTCAATTTCATTAATTTAATTCAATATCATATATCAATTCTCTAATCAATTATCATATACTAATCAATATAAATTATATTACAGCGTGTGAGTATTGAGATTCATAATTATTGAAATCAATGGTTCAATTTAATTAATTTAATTCATTATCATATAACAATTCTCTAATCAAGTATCATAAACTAATCAATATAAATAGTCGGTGAGTATTTAGCTTCATAATTATTGAAATCAATGTTTCAATTTCATTAATTTAATTCAATATCATATATCAATTCTCTAATCAATTATCATATACTAATCAATATAAATTATATTACAGCGTGTGAGTATTGAGATTCATAATTATTGAAATCAATGGTTCAATTTAATTAATTTAATTCATTATCATATAACAATTCTCTAATCAAGTATCATAAACTAATCAATATAAATAGTCGGTGAGTATTTAGCTTCATAATTATTGAAATCAATGTTTCAATTTCATTAATTTAATTCAATATCATATATCAATTCTCTAATCAATTATCATATACTAATCAATATAAATTATATTACAGCGTGTGAGTATTGAGATTCATAATTATTGAAATCAATGGTTCAATTTAATTAATTTAATTCATTATCATATAACAATTCTCTAATCAAGTATCATAAACTAATCAATATAAATAGTCGGTGAGTATTTAGCTTCATAATTATTGAAATCAATGTTTCAATTTCATTAATTTAATTCAATATCATATATCAATTCTCTAATCAATTATCATATACTAATCAATATAAATTATATTACAGCGTGTGAGTATTGAGATTCATAATTATTGAAATCAATGGTTCAATTTAATTAATTTAATTCATTATCATATAACAATTCTCTAATCAAGTATCATAAACTAATCAATATAAATAGTCGGTGAGTATTTAGCTTCATAATTATTGAAATCAATGTTTCAATTTCATTAATTTAATTCAATATCATATATCAATTCTCTAATCAATTATCATATACTAATCAATATAAATTATATTACAGCGTGTGAGTATTGAGATTCATAATTATTGAAATCAATGGTTCAATTTAATTAATTTAATTCATTATCATATAACAATTCTCTAATCAAGTATCATAAACTAATCAATATAAATAGTCGGTGAGTATTTAGCTTCATAATTATTGAAATCAATGTTTCAATTTCATTAATTTAATTCAATATCATATATCAATTCTCTAATCAATTATCATATACTAATCAATATAAATTATATTACAGCGTGTGAGTATTGAGATTCATAATTATTGAAATCAATGGTTCAATTTAATTAATTTAATTCATTATCATATAACAATTCTCTAATCAAGTATCATAAACTAATCAATATAAATAGTCGGTGAGTATTTAGCTTCATAATTATTGAAATCAATGTTTCAATTTCATTAATTTAATTCAATATCATATATCAATTCTCTAATCAATTATCATATACTAATCAATATAAATTATATTATATTACAGCGAGAGAGTATTTAGATTCATAATTATTGAAAACAATGTTTCAATTTAATTAATTTAATGCAACATCAAATAATAATTCTTTAATTAATTATCAATAATATTTTTAGTAATCCTGGAAAATGTAGTAAATGTCAAAATAATATTGAAAAAAGTTGGTGCCATCCATGTAATGCTAAACGATTTCAAAAAGAATTTGGTAAATGGACAAGTGAAAATAGAGAAATTGATGAACTTATTCAACAAATACAATTAAATGCAAATAAATATCAAGAAATTATTGAATGGATTCCATTTGGAAGACTTGAAAATGTAGCATACCTTGCTAAAGGGGGTTTTGGTACAGCATATAAAGCAAATTGGCTTGACGGATTTATTTATTCTCATAAAAATCAAAAAAAAAAATGGTATGAATTTGGTAAACAAGTTGTTTGGAATAGGTATGGTAAAAAAAATGTTTGCTTGAAAAGTCTTAGTAATCTCACAGATAACATTGATTTCTTGCAAGAGGTAAATATTTCATATTATTAAAATTTTACCATACTAACATTATATTTCAAATATAAATTAAATATATTTTATTTATGCTAATAAACATTTTAGATTAAAAATCAACTTAAACTTCGAGGTAAAAATGCAATTGCTATATATGGTATCACTAAAAATCCAACAGAAAATGAATATATGATGGTTATGGATTATGCAGAATATGGTAGTCTTCGAAACCTGTTGAATGACAACTTTAAACAATTAACTTGGAGAAGAAAATATAATATTTTATCAAGCATTGTAATTGGACTTACAAATATCCATGAAATGGGCTTAATGCATAAAGATTTCCATTCTGGTAATATAGTTAATCAAAATTTAACTCTAAGTTATATTACTGATTTTGGACTATGCAAACCAGTTACAGAAAATAATCCAGAAAATATTTATGGTGTAATTCCATACATGGCACCTGAGACATTAAGTAGAGGAGAATACACTCAAGCATCTGACATTTATTCTTTTGGTATGGTTATGTTAGAAGTTCTAACTAGTTATCAACCATATTATAATATTCCACATGATGCAACTCTTGCAAAGGATATTTGTGAAGGGCTTAAACCTGAAATTAAGTGTGAAATTCCTAAATTTCTCAAAGAAATAATGGAAAAATGTTGGAATTTTGAACCTCTCAATCGTCCAACTGCTGAAGAATTGAAATCGCAACTTGAGAAATATATTTCTGATGATATTTCTGATGATAATGAAATAAGAAAACAAGTAAACAAACAAATTAATGATGCAAATAAATCAAACAAGAATTCTATTCAATATGATCCAAATGAAATGCATCCAGAAGCAATATATACAAGTAGACATTTGCCTTTTGTAAAATCAAAAAATTTTGAGACACTTAGTAAGTACATATATTTCTTAACAATAAACAATAATTTTTTATAAAATATTTACATTAATTATTATTTAAGATACAAAACAATGGGATTTTGTAATTCCTGATGATATAAGTGAGTATTATATTTTTTGAATTATTTGTTTAATATACTTACTTAAATAAATTAACAATATTTAAATTTTGTGTAGTTGAAGAAGTTGAAGAAAATGAAATTCAAGAAAATTAATCTTTGAGGGAATTTATTATACAACTTTGATATTTTTTCTAAAATTATTTATTTATTTTACTATATTTTATATCTTTTTTGTTTCATTTGATCACTGGAATTATAGAGTATGGCTTTTATTTAAATTAAAACAGACCAGTATGTAATCATTTAAAACAAATTACTATTGTTTTGATATTCCAAAAATCAAAATAGTCATAATTATTTATTATTGTGCTTATAAGTTTATAAATTGTGCAAAAATAAATTGAAAATTGACGAGTTAATTTTTTTTGACTTTTATAATTGATACATAAATGGACAATACATCAAAAATAATAATATTTTTATTGCTATCAATAAAAAAATAAAATATAATAAATGTACAATTATTTTTTAAAAAATTAGTGAATTTTGAATTTTTATGATAAAAAATAAAATTATTTTTATTTTTATATAATTTTATAACAAAATATAATATTTATAATAAAAAGTAAATTAATTTATTTTTATATAATTTACAATAAAATATANTTGAGGGAATTTATTATACAACTTTGATATTTTTTCTAAAATTATTTATTTATTTATTTTATTATATTTTATATCTTTTTTGTTTCATTTGATCACTGGAATTATAGAGTATGGCTTTTATTTAAATTAAAACAGACCAGTATGTAATCATTTAAAACAAATTACTATTGTTTTGATATTCCAAAAATCAAAATAGTCATAATTATTTATTATTGTGCTTATAAGTTTATAAATTGTGCAAAAATAAATTGAAAATTGACGAGTTAATTTTTTTTGACTTTTATAATTGATACATAAATGGACAATACATCAAAAATAATAATATTTTTATTGCTATCAATAAAAAAATAAAATATAATAAATGTACAATTATTTTTTAAAAAATTAGTGAATTTTGAATTTTTATGATAAAAAATAAAATTATTTTTATTTTTATATAATTTTATAACAAAATATAATATTTATAATAAAAAGTAAATTAATTTATTTTTATATAATTTACAATAAAATATAGTATTTATAACAATAATTTTATAGTAAAATATATACCCTAAAAAAAGTACATGTTTTGTTATATTATTATTATATTATAGTTGTAGAAATATTCATAAAATTAAAAAAATAGTCTTTGTATTTTATAATTGTCTTGTTTTTAAAAATAATGTATGAAATATCTGGTCACTAATATGTTCATATTAGTAAGTACTTGATAGATAATTGTCAATTATTATAAAATTTACTTATCAATATCCATTTTTGAAAAATCTTCGTCATAATCTTCTATAAATCGTGAACCTTCACACATTTTTTGTTTCAATAGATTTATCAATTCATTACGTCCCATTTGGCATCAAAACAAATATTTCTACTTGTTAATTCTTTTTTTTAATTTTTTGATAGACCACTTTCTTAAATCCCAATTGTTAGTATTGGATAGAATACTACAATATATATAAATTTATTTATAATAATTTGTAATTATAAATTCAAATAAAAATAATAAATTAAAAAGTGTTATTTAATTTGAACAGTGTAATAAATCTTATTATTTAATGAAATGCTAATAACAACTTGCCTGAAACCCGATATAATGGCATTGTCCATATTCAGGTCACAAAAGCTCTGTTTTGATAAATTTACTTGGAGAAAATTTTTTTATTTCTCCAAAATCAGGAAGACCACACGCACAGACATATCCTGCAAATGAGCAAAGGTATCATTTTTGAGAGACCTGTGGTTATTTTTTTGATATATCAAATACTTGGTTTCTTTTTTGATATATTTTAAGTTATTTTTTTGATACGTTATTTTTTTGATATGTTATTTTTTTTGATATGTTGTTTTGTATATACATATTTTAGTCAACGTCAACTCATTTTTCTTGCAACATTTCTCCTTTAACTAAATCCTCCGTATTTATTTTTCAATTTGTTAAAATATTTAAATTTTATATAGTTTATATTCTATATTTTATTTCGAAATTTGACATTTTCTAGCGATCAAAGCTTTCAAAGAAAAAGATTCTTTTTTGTAAGATAGATGACGAAATTGACATGGTGAGAGTTTAGATGAGTAAAGTTTAGTTTTTACTTCATAATAGACAATCAATAAAATAATTTTATGAAACTTAATATAATTTATTTTAATAATAATAATATTATTATTAAACTTTTTGAAAAGGATTTACTTTCTTTGTAAAGATCAATGTTGAAATCTCCATGGTGAAAGTTTAGGTAAACAGAGTTTATTTTTTACTTTATAATAAACGATCAACAAATAATTTTATGAAACTTAATAACTTATTTATTTTATTATTATTATTATTATTATTATTAAACTTTTTGAAAAAGATTTACTTTCTTTGTAAAGATAGATGATGAAATCGACATGATAGTTAGGTGAATAAAGTTTATTTTTTTACTTCATAATAGACGATCAATAAAATAATTCTATGAGACTTATTTCTTTTTTTATTATTAATAAACTTTTACTTTCTTTGTAAAAATAAATGATGAAATCGAATAGAGTTTATTTTTTTTGGCTTTATAATAGACAATCAATAAAATAATTTTTATGAAACTTAATGTAACTTATTTATTTTTTTATTATTAATAAACTTTTTAAAAAATTACTATACTATATCTAATGTTTTTTCATAATATTCAAAACATATTGACGTGCAGTATGTAATTTTTGAGCAAATTCTGGATCATTAGTTTTATATTGAGATTGTAGATTAGTAACTGGTTCGGGTTCTTGTGTTGTACACCAACCTGCCAAAAGTATCCGGACAGCTGTTTTTTTTCAAATTTATTAATAAATTTCAAAGGTAAATTGTGGCACAAAGAATGATTTAAATTGCACAAACTTTTTTTTAAAAGAATCTCCTGATCAAGGGCTATTATATGATATCTTTTTTATTAAAGTTAAATGCTTGCTTGTCTGAAAATCGTGTCTTAAATAAAGTTAACCAGAAATGTCAAATCAAATTGTTAATCGTAATGTCTCTCGATTTCAATAACTATCCATCGGAAGTATAAACTATCTTATAAGAAATTGTAGCCCTGGAATAGAGCTATAATTTTTATTAGTACCATATTTGCTGTTTTCTAGTGAAAATCGGAACATTACTTAGACACGACTAAAAATCGGATGAAATTATTGTTGATCATTTATCATTTAAAGAAAATTATCAATTGTTATCGCATAGAAAACATTATTTTTTGCAAATAAAATCTTAAAAGTGACACTAAGTAAACTTGAAGATAATGTTATTGTGCATCTGTAGTGAATATTTCAGATCTTTATCAT
>PQFF01000248.1:315237-330036 GCA_003547095.1 Diversispora epigaea | reverse complement strand
GAAATAGAGTAAATAGTTATTGATTAAACTTTAGAAAATAATTGCTAATTTTTTCTTAAATTCTAAATATATAAGCTTGAAACTTTTATAGTAGATGCAAAGTAATATTTTCTTCAAGATTACTTAATATCGCTTTTAGGATTACATTAGTATATAATAAAGTTTTCTATGTAAAAACGATTGGTAATTTTCTTTAAACAGTAAAATGATCGACAATAATTTGTTTCCAAAACCGTTGACAATCTTTTACTAAAATTCCATTTAATTTCAAATGCTAATTGTAGCACAATGAATAATCTAAATTACATAAACTTTTTTTTAAATGAATCCCATGATCAAGGGCTATTATGTAATACTTTGTTTGTTAAAATTAGGACACTTTTTTATACAGAAATTTTGTTTTAAATAAAATTAATCAAAAATGTCAAATCAAATTATTAATAGTAATGTCTCTTGATTTTGATAAATATTTATCATAGATACAAACTATCTTATACGAATTTGTAGCTAATAACAAGAGCTACATCTTTTATTATTACCACTTTAAACATTTTCTAATAACAATTAAATGTTTATTTAGTCACAAATAAAAATATTTATTTGTTTATAAAAAAAAGAATTTAAATAACAAATATTTTGATAAAGTAATCTTTTTAAATAAAATTTTTATAATATAAAAACAAAAAAAAACTTATAAGTGCATACAAATATTTTTAAAAAGAAATGTAAATTAAAAAAAAAGAATAAATTGTGTAAAAATAAAAAATTAAAATTTAGTTATAATTATAAATTTTAAATAAAAAATTTAATATTTGGTTGGATGACCCTTGTTTTTTATAGCATCAGCAACTCTATATCGCATACTTTTTATTAATTGAATAAGTCGACTTTCATCAATTTTATACCATTCTTCTTGTAATGCTGCAAAAAATTCATTTTTATTTTTTGGAATGGGTTTATATCTTCTAATTCTTTTTTCAAGTTCATCCCATAAATTTTCAATTGGATTAAGATCAGGACTTTGAGCTGGCCAAGGAAGTCTTTCAATTGAATTATCTTCTTTCAATTTTTTAGTCCGAGCTGAAGCATGACAAGGTGCATTATCATCTTGAAAAATATGATTTTCTATACCTAAATTATTTAAAAATGGAATCAAATGTTCTTTAAGTAATTCTATATATTTATCAGAATTAAGTGTACCATCAACTAAAACTAATGGACCTAATTTATTATTACAAAAACATCTCCAAACCATAATTCCAATTGAATTTTTAACTGTAGATTTCAAACATTCAATTTTATATCTTTCATCTTTTTTACGCCATACCCAATTTCTAGAATCATTATTAAATAATTCAAATCTTGATTCATCACTCCATATAATATTTTCCCATTCATGAATCCAATTTTTTCTCATATTACACCAACCAAATCGTTTTTTCTATTTTGTTCAGAAATAAATGGTTTTTTCTTTGCAGCATGTCCACTATAACCTTCTTCACGCAAAACTCTTTGAACTGTTCTACTAGAAACTGAAAAACTCAATGATGTATTAAAATTTTCAGTAATTTCAACTAATTTTAAATTTCTATTGGCTTTAACATTTTTTACTAATTGCCTTTTGTCTCGATCAGTTAATATTTTTGGTCTACCTGATCGTGGAATAGTAGAAGTCAACCCTTGCTCATTATATTTTTGTACAATATCTCCTATTGTTGACCTGGGATGACCTAATAAACCATTAATTTTAGTATATGAAAAGCCTCCTTTGTATAAACCAACAATTTCTCCACGCTCAAAATCAGTAAGTTCTTTTCTTTTAGGCATAATTTTAAAATTTTTATAATAAATAAATAACAAAAATATGTTTTAAAATTTATTTTATTAAATTAAAGACTGTATTTTTTATATTGAAATTGTATATTGTATTTATTATAGTTGTATAATAAACCACTATACAAAATAAAAACTAACAATATGCAGTTTTAAATTTAAGAATAATTATATTTGTGCCTAAGTAAAGTTTTAATTTTTATTAGAAACTGTTAAAAGTGATAATAATAAAAGTTGTAGCCCTTATTATTAGCTACAAATTCGTATAAGATAGTTTATATCTACGATAAATATTTATCAAAATCGAGAGACATTACTATTAATAATTTGATTTGACATTTTTGATTAATTTTATTTAAAACAAAATTTCTGTATAAAAAAGTGTCCTAATTTTAACAAACAAAGTATTACATAATAGCCCTTGATCATGGGATTCATTTAAAAAAAAGTTTATGTAATTTAGATTATTCATTGTGCTACAATTAGTATTTGAAATTAAATGGAATTTTAGTAAAAGATTGTCAACGGTTTTGGAAACAAATTATTGTCGATCATTTTACTTTTTAAAGAAAATTACCAATCGTTTTTACATAGAAAACTTTATTATATACTAATGAAATCCTAAAAGCGATATTAAGTAATCTTGAAGAAAATATTACTTTGCATCTACTATAAAAGTTTCAAGCTTATATATTTAGAATTTAAGAAAAAATTAGCAATTATTTTCTAAAGTTTAATCAATAACTATTTACTCAATTTCCATGATAAAGATCTGAAATATTCACTACAGATGCACAATAACATTATCTTCAAGTTTAGTTAATGTCACTTTTAAGATTTCATTTGCAAAAAATAATGTTATCTATGCGATAACAATTGATAATTTTCTTTAAATGATAAAATGATCAACAATAATTTCATCCGATTTTAGTCGTGTCTAAGTAATGTTCCGATTATTACTAGAAAACAGCAAATATGGTACTAATAAAAATTATAGCCCTACTCCAGGGCTACAAGTTCTTATAAGATAGTTTATACTTCCGATGGATAGTTATTGAAATCGAGAGACATTACGATTAACAATTTAATTTGACATTTCTGGTTAACTTTATTTAAGACACGATTTTCGAACAAGCAAGCATTCAACTTTAATAAAAAAAATATCATATAATAGCCCTTGATCAGGAGATTCTTTTAAAAAAAAATTTGTGCAATTTAAATCATTCTTTGTACCACAATTTACCTTTAAAATTTATTAATAAATTTGAAAAAAAACAGCTGTCCGGATACTTTTGGCAGGTTGGTGTAAACTGTATTTCGGGAACAATAATAATTGATTCACTATTAATTTTCCAAGTTTCAATAAAAGATAAATCTGTTATAGTTGCAATAGAGTTTATCTTTGATTTCTTTGGGTCAGAATTAATAGTTTCTTTATAATGATTCTATAAATAAATAAATTTAAATTATTTGTAATTATAAAATTTTATACAAAAATACATTACAATAAATTATCTCTATTTGTTTACTATTTGTTTTTCTTTTTCTTGTTGATGAAATCTTTTGAGGAATTGACGACTTTGTTTTCGTGGCTTTGCAGATGATCCAGTATTAATTGATTTTCGTTGACTTAACTCTATTGGACCAAAAGGATCTATGCAAACATTTGATCGTTTTATTGGAGAATAAAAGATTTTTGTTCCCATATTATTACAATTAAGAAAATTAATAATTTTTTGATTTTGTATTTTAAATATATTAATCAATAAAAAATATTAAATATTAAAATACCTTCAATATTAAAAAGACAAATTATTTCTTCATATGCTTCATCTATAGATCCAAGGTAGATTAGGAGGTACTACTCTTTCCTTGTTTTTGAAGTAATTAACAAAATTTTTCTTTTTTTCTTCTATCACATTTGAATCATTTACTTGTGCCTTTGAAAAAATTCTTGCTGCATGACAATGCTTACAAACATCATGAAATGGACCATTCCAAATACAATCTAAGCATAATGGGCATTCACCAGTAACAATATTGGTAATATAGTATCCATCTCTCAATTCTACATTACAATTTTTTGCAAGTTGTTCTGTCATTGGTTTAAGATAATCAATATTATCTTTTTCTAATTCTACAGTTTCTTCATTGTAATCAATTATGATTTTAATAATAATTAAGATGATTAGATTGTTCAACAAATCCTAAAAGAAAATACAATCTTCCTTGATTCAAACGTCTATTCATTTCAGATGTTATTTTAGGAGATTCATTTTGCTATAATGAAATATATATTAATTTATATAATAAATTTACATTAATAATATTAATATACAATAAATCTTTTAATTAACTTACTTGTTCAATAGATTGTGCATTAAAAAGTGTAACAAGACCAGTTTCATAAGTTATTTGTCTTGTTCCTCTTTCATTTAAATTTTCACATAATAATTTTAATCCATAAAGTCTTTCAATAAATGTAACTACTATTTGTTTACCTGATAATCTAGATTCAATTGTACGATTAATTCTTTCCGTATAATTATTAGTTGTCATTGGATTTGAATTAGATGCATTAGGAAGACAACCTGCATCAATAAATTGTAATTGTTTTGGTTTTGTATAAATGACCTTTCAAAATAATTTTTCTTTCTTCTATTAATTTCTTTATGCTTGAATACTAAATGATTTTCTGTGTGACAGCGACAGGATATTTTAACCAACGTGCAAGACTCTCTTCACTTAAAATAATAAAATTTTGGATCTTCAAAATGTGCAACTGCTAAAGATTAGTTAGTACTACTCATTATAACATCATAATCTAAGAGTTTTGGATATTTTCTTTTTTTTGTTGTTGTTGTACAGCGGTAAAATGTATAAAATAAAAAATCATATTTAATAACTGTTACTCGTGTGGGTAAAAACAGAAATTATGGTGACAAAAATAAATCTCAAATTGAGGATCTATTGGAATTATTGAGATGCCTGAAGAAACACTTGAAAAGAGACCATTATAAGAATAGAATAAGATTTAAAATAAATTTAATTGCTAATTAGTTTTGATGATGAATAAATATAAATATTTTTCAAAAGAGATCATCGTTAGTTCAATTTTGAAAAATAAAGCTACAAAAAAAAAATCCTAACATAATCCCAAATTTTAACAAATTTAATTCGGCATCATCATCAGAAAGGGTTTCTTCTAATAACGACAATTACAATCAACTTTATAATTGTTATTATTTCTTTAAATATTATTTATAGTATTGGATATTCTTCCGAAAATTTTTTCCCAAAGTGCCTAGAATATTAGTGAAATTATTGTAACCTTCGAGAACCAAGTAAGGCAAAAAAAAACAAAATCAAGAACTCCCAACAATCTCAGCTAAAAAATCTCAATAGCAACAACAGCAAAACAAGAGGGTGTGGGAGGTTGAGAAAAAACTTCATCAAAAAACAACAACAAAATAATAATCAAAATAATTAAAAGAGAGGGCAAGGAAACCCAAGAATGAAATTAATTTCAGAATTATTATGAAGGAGATCATCTTACATCTAGAAGACCAACCAAAGGAAAGAAAAAAATTACATTGGGTCCAAATTTTATTCCATTAGAAATTACCATCACTATCATCATCTAATAATAGTGATGAATTAGGTGAAAAAATAATTAATCTTGATGGTGATTATATGATAATAATAAGCAAAAATGAAAAGGGTTAAAAGTGGTGGTGGAGGAAGGAATGAAATAATTTTATATTTACCATCAATCATCATTAAAATTATATCATCAACATTACCAATATTACCACACAGCAGTTGATTAATAAATTCATCATCATTATTATAATACCTACCAATTGTTGTTGTTAATTCTCTGAATGAATGAATGTATTATAATTATCAACAACATCATCAACGACCTCAGCATCATCGACATTAATCAACAAAATTATTATTATAATCAAACAATGTATGGAGGTTATTTCCCTATTAAGCTACATGTGCCATCATCACTTAAATAACGTAAGTAATACTAAATAATGTAATCAAAATTTATCCTAACAAGAAATTTTAATTTAAATGATTCTGATAAATCTGGGAATGATGGTGGCAATATTTATCATCATCTTCTCATTCGTCGTCAACAACATTGTGTAACCCCGAACTCAGAATCTAAACCATCATTTTTAAAATTCTTTTCTGAAAAGATGTAATAATAATAATGATGATCCACTTTGAAACTTTAGAAGAATAGGTACAAAAAATGAAATCAAAGAACTTAACATAAGTAATAATATTAAAATTAATAATATTAAAAGTAGTAAAATTATTATTAAAGTAATAATAATTAAAAATGATGATTATGTAATGGTTATTATTAAATATCTGTTTATTAATCACAAAAAAAAAGTAGTATACATATATTCATTCTATGCTAATAGTCATTTCCTGTGGTATTTTTATGAATTTTATTTTAATGTAAATATATTGCTAAATAATAAATAATAAATTTTAAGCACCAGTCGATTCTTTCCATAATTCACATATTCCGTCAACATCTTTAATATTTGATTATCTTAAGTATACACTTTAAAGAGATATATTATAGTAAGTTAGTAGGATTAATAAATAATTGTAACAATAATTTTAAAAATAATCATTGGAGTGTTATAATAGAATGGATACCTTATGATAGATTTAAAGATGTTAAACAAATAGGTAGAGGTGGATTTGGAACAATACATTATGCTAGAAGGATTGACGGACCAATTGATGAATGGGGGATATTGAAAATCAAGATGAAGTTAAGTAGAAGTGGCATTAAAAAAGTTTGATAATTTTGTGAATTTAAACGATGTCTTAAATGAGGTGAATATTTTAATTAATATTTAAATTTAATTTTCAAATTATTATATTACGTTTTAACTATAAATTAAAAATGTTTATGTTATTAGATGTCATTTCACTTAAAAACATACATTAGATCTTATAATATCCTAATTCGATTTTATGGAATTACACAAGAACCAGAAATACACTCATATATGATGGTTTTATATTATGCGACAGATGGAAATCTTCGAGAATATTTAAAAATTAATTTTAATAATTTTAACTGGGAACAAAAACTAGATAGTCTATGGTTTTTATCTNATTTTAAGCACCAGTCGATTCTTTCCATAATTCACATATTCCGTCAACATCTTTAATATTTGATTATCTTAAGTATACACTTTAAAGAGATATATTATAGTAAGTTAGTAGGATTAATAAATAATTGTAACAATAATTTTAAAAATAATCATTGGAGTGTTATAATAGAATGGATACCTTATGATAGATTTAAAGATGTTAAACAAATAGGTAGAGGTGGATTTGGAACAATACATTATGCTAGAAGGATTGACGGACCAATTGATGAATGGGGGATATTGAAAATCAAGATGAAGTTAAGTAGAAGTGGCATTAAAAAAGTTTGATAATTTTGTGAATTTAAACGATGTCTTAAATGAGGTGAATATTTTAATTAATATTTAAATTTAATTTTCAAATTATTATATTACGTTTTAACTATAAATTAAAAATGTTTATGTTATTAGATGTCATTTCACTTAAAAACATACATTAGATCTTATAATATCCTAATTCGATTTTATGGAATTACACAAGAACCAGAAATACACTCATATATGATGGTTTTATATTATGCGACAGATGGAAATCTTCGAGAATATTTAAAAATTAATTTTAATAATTTTAACTGGGAACAAAAACTAGATAGTCTATGGTTTTTATCTTTTAATTTGATAGGCATTCATGAATCCATCCTGGAAATATTTTATCATCCGATTTTGAAGATTCATTTTTTTTAAAGATTTCAGATTTTGGATTAAGTAAACTAATGGAGGAAAATCCAAATAATACCGAAAAAAAGAATATATTTGGTGTATTTCCATATATTGTTCCAGAGGTATTAAGTGGAGAAAAAGAATATACAAAAGCTGCTGATGTATATTCATTTGGATTTATTTTTTATGAAATAGTTACAGGCTTTCCTCCATATCCTGATATACCACATTATAAAGATTTAGCAATGAAAATATGAAATGGATTACAACCAAAAATTCCATAAATTAATTACAGAACGAAGAAAATTTTGAAGGGAACTTGAAGAATTAACAAAATCTACATCTGCTATAAGTATTGGTGAGTGTAAATTATATTATTTGTGTTTTTTTTAAAATTAAAAAAAAAAAAATATTAGTTTTAATTATATTTTGGCGATTCTGGACAAGTTGATTTGTATATGTCTAATTTTTAAATTTTATTTGACATTATATATATTATTTGTATTTTTAGTATTTTACTTATTAAAATATAAAGCATCATTTATTAGTTTTTTTTTTTTGATATTATAAAATCTTAACGCAAGGTGTAGTGTAGAAATTCAATTTGATTGGTTTGCAGTTTCGATTTTATAAAAATAGGAAATAATAATAAAGGAAATACGAATTTATCACAAAATCGATTAAGTATTAAAATATTAAAATATAATATTTCAACGATGTAGCATTATGGTGCACGCGTTTTTTAATGTCAATATAAAAATTAATTATGTGACATGTACAAAAAAAATTACCAAAAATATTAAAGATTGAATGTCAAATTTTTTAATTATATATTAAAATCTTTAAAAATATCATATAAGACTTTTTTTATAATTATTCATAATATGATAAAAACAAGGAAATAAAAAAGAAGACTAATACTATTGGTTATGATTAATTCATTATTCACCAATTATTCAGTTGTCAACAATAAAAATAAATAATAATAAAAATAATAAAACTAATAAACTTGACAATTGTTTTTACCCTAAAATGTTTGTATTAGACTTGAATACTTTTTAAATGTATTTGAAAAATGTTTATTTGAATGTTCAAAAAAAAAAAAGAATCATGAATTTATACTCATTCTTTTTTCTTTTTTAAAAAATTTAAGGAGACACGTATTAATTAATTTATCTTCGATCTTAATTAAATTGTGTCAACAAGATTTTTTCCGTTGTTCTTCTTCCGATAGTTGGAATGAACTTTGAACCTTTTTTCGAATTCAATTATTTTCTGCAAATGATGGATGTTAATACAAAGAATAAAATAAATGAGATTTAGAAATCAATAAATTAATAAAAAATAAATAAATAATAATTTTATCTCAATTAAGGCACGTCTTTCCAATATTCATCATTAAATCTTGGCACGCATATAATTCTTGTAGACGGGATGCTTCTTGTGAAAGTAATTCGTATATTTTGTCAGATGATTCCAATAATAAATTAAAATTATCTAATTGTTAAATAAGTTAAGAAATTTGATATTAAAAGGTAATATTATAATAATAGTTATAAATGTTAATTTTGTTTACTTACTTTTTTGCAAGCTCGAAAAATCTATCACGTTCACGTTCACCAAACATTTATACCAAAGATCAACCAATTGTACTATAAAAAAATAATAAATAGTGATAAATAATAAATAAATAAAAAATAATAAATAATAAATAAATAACAATAAATAATAAATAATAATAATAAATAATAATAATACCTCTTCAATGGCTTTGTGAATAATAGCTCTCATAATTTCTTTTAAATGTTCAAACTCAAGATTTAACTAAAATATAATAAATAAATAAAAAATAATAATAATAAATAATAATAATAAATAATAATAATAAATAATAATAATAAATAATAATAATAAATAATAATAATAAATAATAATAATAAATAATAATAATAAATAATAATAATAAATAATAATAATAAATAATAATAATAAATAATAATAATAAATAATAATAATAAATAATAATAATAAATAATAATAATAAATAATAATAATAAATAATAATAATAAATAATAATAATAAATAATAATAATAAATAATAATAATAAATAATAATAATAAATAATAATAATAAATAATAATAATAAATAATAATAATAAATAATAATAATAAATAATAATAATACCTCTTCAATGGCTTTGTGAATAATAGCTCTCATAATTTCTTTTAAATGTTCAAACTCAAGATTTAACTAAAATATAATAAATAAATAAATTAACAATAAATAAAATCAATAAATAAATAAATAAATTGATTAACAATAGAACATACTTTCTCTTAACACTCTTCATCCAAATTATCATCACAGAGTTGAATCCTTTTTTCCACGGAAGTTTTAAATTACCAGATAAATGTTTTACATCTCAAGATTTCCTTTTTGAACTTGATAATAATTTTCAAATGATTTCACTTTTCCTCTCAAAATTTTTCAATTAATCGAAACTTATCCTTAATCCGGCGGGTAAATCTATTTGATAATATTGAAATTCTTGATTCATAAATTCTTGATTCATAAATTCTTGAATTTGTCAGGTTAGTTGGGGTCAACCAAATCATCTGATTCATCTCTTATTGGCGAATAAACAAAACCATTCCTTTATCTAAGAAAAAAAATATAATTATTTGTCCATACCAAATTTAGTATTAATATTTTCCCAAGCGAAATATTTTGAAACAAAGAAACGTGACGTGAATTCCTTTAAAAATTATTTTATTCACATTAAAATTAACAACAGAATCAGAAAAGACTACAAATGGCAAATAGATTAACCGTTGCATTGAAATCTCCTATTATTATTGTCATTATTGAAAAACTGTCCAATTTCATTTATTACCCACTTGGTCACATAAGTTTGTTCTTTTCTTTGTTCTGAGTTTGATAGATTATACACCATTATGATTTTAACTTTTATTTTCTTTTTGAAAGCTAAACTTATACTTAAAATATTTCCTCATACATCTTAGTTCTATATGTTTTGCCCATTTCTTTTTTATTATAATTCCTACTCCTGAACCATTTGTTTGTAGTCCATTGGCCCAAATATAAGTATATTTGGTTTGAACATTTTTTTGTTTCATTGATTAGGTTATTTTTAAAGATATATTTGCAACTTTCTTCTTTTGCCCATGTTTCTGTTAGACTTACTATATCAAAATCTTTTTCTATACAATAGTTTAACCAATTTATTTGTTTAGCTATACTCATTATTCCTTTAATATTTTGGATAACTATTCTCATAAATTTATAATTGTTATTTTCTTTTTCTACATCTATAATATTGTTATTTATATTAATGTTTGAGTTTAATATTTGATTATTATTATCATTATTAGTTCCACTAATTGTATAAATTTTTTTTATTAATATCCTATTATATTTTTATATAGTAGAAAAGTCTTACGTCATTTTTAAATTATCCTGAAATATAAAAATTAGCCTAAAATCAATTTAAATGTTATATAATAAAGATATAATAATAATTAGTATGATACTATGTTATGGCCCACAATATATAGACTCTACACTCTTGAAATTTGTATTTATTATGTGCATGTGTTAGCTACTTTAAAAAAAATTATTTATATGGGGTGTCTAGGATAATATTTGATATACCAGAAAAATATTTTTCCATTAACGCAATAGCTTGAATAGAAATAAAAAAAATAATTTCCGTCCAAACACATCATGAATATCATAGTATTTGATATAAAGAATATTAATTACTCGAAAGTATTAAGTTTTTACAAAGAAGGACAATTACTTGAAGAAAATGGTTTATACCATTTTATAAAAAAATGATTTTATTTATTTAAAAAGAGTAACAAAAATTTTTATGTGGCACATAAAACAACGATAAATAAGAATTTAATTGCACAGCAAATATATTAATTTTTGTTAATATATTATTAATTCATGATCCATATAATATAACATTTATTAGCAAAACGTAATCCAAAAAAATGTAAATTTAACAAATAAAAAATTTTGCTTAAATATAAAATTATTACTAAATCAAAGGAATTTATCTTGATTCTAAAAATATCCAAATAACATATTTTACTGGTCATATTATTAATTTTTATTATTTATTTTAAAAGATCTTACTTAGTTTGTCGAAAGTTGGACTCCAAAATAATAAAAAAAAACATATTAAATTAATAGAATTTCTGCACTAACTACCTTTTTCAAAGTCATAAATGTAGTATACACAAAGCTACTGCCTTTTATAATTAAAAAAATGAAGATTAGAAAATCTAGATTTTTTATGTAGTAATTACAGTGGCTCACAAAATTACTGCAACACTTTAAAAAAAAATTTCAAACTAATATAACTCAAGAAATATAAATCTTATAACAATAAATTTATATTTATTAAATAGACTTGGTTCTATATTTTATATCAATATAAAATCTATTATAAGTTAATTAAAAAATTTTAAAAATATATTTATTTATTTAAAATTTCTATGTTGCATTATATATGTGATTTTTTTAAAACATTTAAATTTTTTAATTTTCTAAAAAAAAATAAAATAAATATAATAAAAAAATATATATATTCTAATTTTTTATTGTATATTACCACCTTGTATACCCTCCCCTTGCCTTAATCACATCTTGTATTCTTTCTGGCATTGAATTGATCAACTTAGTACAAACACTAAGATCAATATTATTCCACACATCTTGAATATTTTCCCACAACTCATCTTTCTTTGTAACTTTTACAGGAAGTTTCCTCAAACATCTGTCTACCTCATCCCACAAATGCTCAATAGGATTTAAATCTGGTGATTGAGCTGGCCACTCAAGTACCTCTATGTTATTTTCTTCAAACCACTCCTTTGTAAGTTTAGCAGTGTGTTTGGGGTCATTATCCTGTTGAAAAATGACATCATCTTTATTTAGATTATACCAAGAGAGTGTNGAACTCGAATTGCCGTTGAAGCTTCGTTGGACGTTATTAAACGAAGCGCCTTCCGTTCATCTCGGCCGGTAAGTAGTCGAGGACGTCCTGGTCTTGGTTTATTTTTATAGCCACCTGTTAATTCTACTCTTTTTTTTATTCTGTAGACGGTGGTATGGTGGATTTTTTCGACGTGGGCGATGTAACGGGTGGAAAGTCCTTCTTCAAGAAGTGCAATAACTTTAGCTCGTTTTTCGGTAGATAATTGTGTCATGTGGTTGTTTTTTAAATAAAATTTGGTTTATTGTGATTGGAGGAAAAAATTATTCTAATATAGTAAGGACGGTTTTTTTATTTTTTTTAAGTTTATTTTTTAATGATAAAAATTATTTAATAAAACCGCAAAAAAATTGCAACAATAAAATAAACAAAATCGATTAACATCAGGTGACACAAGATGATAATCGTGATAATCACTATTTTAAAAATAATTTAAATATTAAATAAATATAAAAATATAAAAATTTTTTAAAAATTTTATTAAAATTAATGAAAAAAAAAACAATAAAAATAATTTTTTGAATGTTGCAGTAATTATGTGAGCCACTGTAAACAGGTAGCTAAATAAAAAAAATTGATTATATTACATAGTTTCTTATGAAATACAAGAATAAAACAACTTTATTTTATTCCGATTTCTATTTTTGGTTTTCTATTATCAAGGATTACTGGAATATCCAGGAGAATTATTTGCATATCCAGGATTGCTAACATATCCAGAATTACTAATAGAACCAGGGTTGTTGACATATCCAGGGGAATTATTGGGACTATTTAAATATCCAGGATTATATCCAGGATTATTATTGGGATTATTGGATTATATCCAGGATTATTATTATCAACATATCCAGGATTATATCCAGGATTATTATAATCAACATATCCAGAATTATATCCAGAATTATTATTATTATCAACATATCCAGGATTATTAACTTCAATACTTGCCATATCTTGGTTTGCATTATTGATGTCATTGGAGTTATCATCATTTGTAATAGTTTCATCATTAGTTTTCCCGTTTTTTCGTTTTTCGCCAGAAATAGTATCCTCCTATCCCTCCTATAACAAGTAACCCAATAAGACCAAGAGAAACGCCAAGTATAATTTTTTTTTTTTTGATTTTGATTTTTTAGAACCTTTCGGAGACAAGTCATCTGTGTCAAAAGCCAATACAGTATCATCATATTCAGCATACCCGGTGATTGGGTCAACACCTAATTATGTAAAAATAAATCAATATTAATATTAAATCTTATCTTAGAAATAAAAGTAAACATGTTATTTACCAAATGCAATATACATTTGTTCTTTATAAATAGTTGCTGAATGACCACTAAGGGATCGATGAGTGTTATTATTATTATCACTACTTGGAATAGACCATTCATAAGATGAAGATCCTATCTTTAATATTGCTACAGTAAGATTAGGTTCTTTATATGAAAATGATGAATTCGAATAAGTACGACCACCGTAAATAATAAGACGATTGTCACTCGCTAGAAATTATAATTTAATTAATTAAAAAAAAAATCAGAAAAATTTCTTCAAAAATTTAGTATTAATCTTATTCTTACTTAATACAGCGGTATGATCGATATGACCATCGATATTTGCACCTCGCGCAACCTAAAAAATAAAGAATTAAAGATTTATATGATTTTCATGACTTTATTAATGTTAAATATTTTATACTTACAGCTGTAGACCATTCAAATGAATTGGTATTAAAAAGCAAAAGCTAAAGAAAATAAAAGAAAAAAAACGTAATGATAAGCAATAATCTATTTTTTGTTATTGTGTAAACTGAAATTTAATTAATTTAATTACTACAATATTGACTATTGATTTTTCCTCCAACCACAATAATAAGACCATTCGATAATAATGTTACAGTAGAATACTCTCTTGATATAAATCCCTGATAAAATTCTCCAGGAACATCTCCAGAGAAGTTCAAGTGTGACCAAGACATCATATTAATGTCAAGTTTGAGAAAAGTATAATTAAAATAATCCGAATAATAATAATAATAATAATAATAATAATAATAATAATTATAATATAATAATAATA
>PQFF01000248.1:272532-314829 GCA_003547095.1 Diversispora epigaea | reverse complement strand
TAATATGATAAAAACAAGGAAATAAAAAAGAAGACTAATACTATTGGTTATGATTAATTCATTATTCACCAATTATTCAGTTGTCAACAATAAAAATAAATAATAATAAAAATAATAAAACTAATAAACTTGACAATTGTTTTTACCCTAAAATGTTTGTATTAGACTTGAATACTTTTTAAATGTATTTGAAAAATGTTTATTTGAATGTTCAAAAAAAAAAAAGAATCATGAATTTATACTCATTCTTTTTTCTTTTTTAAAAAATTTAAGGAGACACGTATTAATTAATTTATCTTCGATCTTAATTAAATTGTGTCAACAAGATTTTTTCCGTTGTTCTTCTTCCGATAGTTGGAATGAACTTTGAACCTTTTTTCGAATTCAATTATTTTCTGCAAATGATGGATGTTAATACAAAGAATAAAATAAATGAGATTTAGAAATCAATAAATTAATAAAAAATAAATAAATAATAATTTTATCTCAATTAAGGCACGTCTTTCCAATATTCATCATTAAATCTTGGCACGCATATAATTCTTGTAGACGGGATGCTTCTTGTGAAAGTAATTCGTATATTTTGTCAGATGATTCCAATAATAAATTAAAATTATCTAATTGTTAAATAAGTTAAGAAATTTGATATTAAAAGGTAATATTATAATAATAGTTATAAATGTTAATTTTGTTTACTTACTTTTTTGCAAGCTCGAAAAATCTATCACGTTCACGTTCACCAAACATTTATACCAAAGATCAACCAATTGTACTATAAAAAAATAATAAATAGTGATAAATAATAAATAAATAAAAAATAATAAATAATAAATAAATAACAATAAATAATAAATAATAATAATAAATAATAATAATACCTCTTCAATGGCTTTGTGAATAATAGCTCTCATAATTTCTTTTAAATGTTCAAACTCAAGATTTAACTAAAATATAATAAATAAATAAATTAACAATAAATAAAATCAATAAATAAATAAATAAATTGATTAACAATAGAACATACTTTCTCTTAACACTCTTCATCCAAATTATCATCACAGAGTTGAATCCTTTTTTCCACGGAAGTTTTAAATTACCAGATAAATGTTTTACATCTCAAGATTTCCTTTTTGAACTTGATAATAATTTTCAAATGATTTCACTTTTCCTCTCAAAATTTTTCAATTAATCGAAACTTATCCTTAATCCGGCGGGTAAATCTATTTGATAATATTGAAATTCTTGATTCATAAATTCTTGATTCATAAATTCTTGAATTTGTCAGGTTAGTTGGGGTCAACCAAATCATCTGATTCATCTCTTATTGGCGAATAAACAAAACCATTCCTTTATCTAAGAAAAAAAATATAATTATTTGTCCATACCAAATTTAGTATTAATATTTTCCCAAGCGAAATATTTTGAAACAAAGAAACGTGACGTGAATTCCTTTAAAAATTATTTTATTCACATTAAAATTAACAACAGAATCAGAAAAGACTACAAATGGCAAATAGATTAACCGTTGCATTGAAATCTCCTATTATTATTGTCATTATTGAAAAACTGTCCAATTTCATTTATTACCCACTTGGTCACATAAGTTTGTTCTTTTCTTTGTTCTGAGTTTGATAGATTATACACCATTATGATTTTAACTTTTATTTTCTTTTTGAAAGCTAAACTTATACTTAAAATATTTCCTCATACATCTTAGTTCTATATGTTTTGCCCATTTCTTTTTTATTATAATTCCTACTCCTGAACCATTTGTTTGTAGTCCATTGGCCCAAATATAAGTATATTTGGTTTGAACATTTTTTTGTTTCATTGATTAGGTTATTTTTAAAGATATATTTGCAACTTTCTTCTTTTGCCCATGTTTCTGTTAG
Organism: Diversispora epigaea; assembly: GCA_003547095.1. Taxonomy (NCBI): domain Eukaryota; kingdom Fungi; phylum Glomeromycota; class Glomeromycetes; order Diversisporales; family Diversisporaceae; genus Diversispora; species Diversispora epigaea. The sequence goes on along the minus strand of PQFF01000248.1, from coordinate 312,937 downwards.
ACTTACTATATCAAAATCTTTTTCTATACAATAGTTTAACCAATTTATTTGTTTAGCTATACTCATTATTCCTTTAATATTTTGGATAACTATTCTCATAAATTTATAATTGTTATTTTCTTTTTCTACATCTATAATATTGTTATTTATATTAATGTTTGAGTTTAATATTTGATTATTATTATCATTATTAGTTCCACTAATTGTATAAATTTTTTTTATTAATATCCTATTATATTTTTATATAGTAGAAAAGTCTTACGTCATTTTTAAATTATCCTGAAATATAAAAATTAGCCTAAAATCAATTTAAATGTTATATAATAAAGATATAATAATAATTAGTATGATACTATGTTATGGCCCACAATATATAGACTCTACACTCTTGAAATTTGTATTTATTATGTGCATGTGTTAGCTACTTTAAAAAAAATTATTTATATGGGGTGTCTAGGATAATATTTGATATACCAGAAAAATATTTTTCCATTAACGCAATAGCTTGAATAGAAATAAAAAAAATAATTTCCGTCCAAACACATCATGAATATCATAGTATTTGATATAAAGAATATTAATTACTCGAAAGTATTAAGTTTTTACAAAGAAGGACAATTACTTGAAGAAAATGGTTTATACCATTTTATAAAAAAATGATTTTATTTATTTAAAAAGAGTAACAAAAATTTTTATGTGGCACATAAAACAACGATAAATAAGAATTTAATTGCACAGCAAATATATTAATTTTTGTTAATATATTATTAATTCATGATCCATATAATATAACATTTATTAGCAAAACGTAATCCAAAAAAATGTAAATTTAACAAATAAAAAATTTTGCTTAAATATAAAATTATTACTAAATCAAAGGAATTTATCTTGATTCTAAAAATATCCAAATAACATATTTTACTGGTCATATTATTAATTTTTATTATTTATTTTAAAAGATCTTACTTAGTTTGTCGAAAGTTGGACTCCAAAATAATAAAAAAAAACATATTAAATTAATAGAATTTCTGCACTAACTACCTTTTTCAAAGTCATAAATGTAGTATACACAAAGCTACTGCCTTTTATAATTAAAAAAATGAAGATTAGAAAATCTAGATTTTTTATGTAGTAATTACAGTGGCTCACAAAATTACTGCAACACTTTAAAAAAAAATTTCAAACTAATATAACTCAAGAAATATAAATCTTATAACAATAAATTTATATTTATTAAATAGACTTGGTTCTATATTTTATATCAATATAAAATCTATTATAAGTTAATTAAAAAATTTTAAAAATATATTTATTTATTTAAAATTTCTATGTTGCATTATATATGTGATTTTTTTAAAACATTTAAATTTTTTAATTTTCTAAAAAAAAATAAAATAAATATAATAAAAAAATATATATATTCTAATTTTTTATTGTATATTACCACCTTGTATACCCTCCCCTTGCCTTAATCACATCTTGTATTCTTTCTGGCATTGAATTGATCAACTTAGTACAAACACTAAGATCAATATTATTCCACACATCTTGAATATTTTCCCACAACTCATCTTTCTTTGTAACTTTTACAGGAAGTTTCCTCAAACATCTGTCTACCTCATCCCACAAATGCTCAATAGGATTTAAATCTGGTGATTGAGCTGGCCACTCAAGTACCTCTATGTTATTTTCTTCAAACCACTCCTTTGTAAGTTTAGCAGTGTGTTTGGGGTCATTATCCTGTTGAAAAATGACATCATCTTTATTTAGATTATACCAAGAGAGTGTTCCTAAAAAATCTTCTGTAAGTATTCTTCTATAAAGTTCACTATCCATCTTCCCATCTATCTTACAGAGGTTTCCTACACCAAGTGAAGTAAAGCACCCCCATACCATAATATTCCCACCTCCAAATTTCACAGTTGGTTTTATATGAGAGTCTCTTAAAGGTTCTCCCACTTTCTTCCAACAATACTCTTTCCCATCACTACTAAAAATATTAAATTTACTTTCGTCTGACCAAATTACCTTAGACCAATCTTCAATTGTCCAATGGCGGTACTTCCTCGCGAAGGCAAATCGCCGATTTCGATGTGTCTTCTTAAGGTAAGGCTTTTTAATCTTTGTTCTTGCTACTAATCCGTTTCTTCTAAGTGTTCGCCGTATGGTTTCGGTGGACACCTTAATATTTTCCTCCACTTCGAGCTGCTCTCGAACTCGAATTGCCGTTGAAGCTTCGTTGGACGTTATTAAACGAAGCGCCTTCCGTTCATCTCGGCCGGTAAGTAGTCGAGGACGTCCTGGTCTTGGTTTATTTTTATAGCCACCTGTTAATTCTACTCTTTTTTTTATTCTGTAGACGGTGGTATGGTGGATTTTTTCGACGTGGGCGATGTAACGGGTGGAAAGTCCTTCTTCAAGAAGTGCAATAACTTTAGCTCGTTTTTCGGTAGATAATTGTGTCATGTGGTTGTTTTTTAAATAAAATTTGGTTTATTGTGATTGGAGGAAAAAATTATTCTAATATAGTAAGGACGGTTTTTTTATTTTTTTTAAGTTTATTTTTTAATGATAAAAATTATTTAATAAAACCGCAAAAAAATTGCAACAATAAAATAAACAAAATCGATTAACATCAGGTGACACAAGATGATAATCGTGATAATCACTATTTTAAAAATAATTTAAATATTAAATAAATATAAAAATATAAAAATTTTTTAAAAATTTTATTAAAATTAATGAAAAAAAAAACAATAAAAATAATTTTTTGAATGTTGCAGTAATTATGTGAGCCACTGTAAACAGGTAGCTAAATAAAAAAAATTGATTATATTACATAGTTTCTTATGAAATACAAGAATAAAACAACTTTATTTTATTCCGATTTCTATTTTTGGTTTTCTATTATCAAGGATTACTGGAATATCCAGGAGAATTATTTGCATATCCAGGATTGCTAACATATCCAGAATTACTAATAGAACCAGGGTTGTTGACATATCCAGGGGAATTATTGGGACTATTTAAATATCCAGGATTATATCCAGGATTATTATTGGGATTATTGGATTATATCCAGGATTATTATTATCAACATATCCAGGATTATATCCAGGATTATTATAATCAACATATCCAGAATTATATCCAGAATTATTATTATTATCAACATATCCAGGATTATTAACTTCAATACTTGCCATATCTTGGTTTGCATTATTGATGTCATTGGAGTTATCATCATTTGTAATAGTTTCATCATTAGTTTTCCCGTTTTTTCGTTTTTCGCCAGAAATAGTATCCTCCTATCCCTCCTATAACAAGTAACCCAATAAGACCAAGAGAAACGCCAAGTATAATTTTTTTTTTTTTGATTTTGATTTTTTAGAACCTTTCGGAGACAAGTCATCTGTGTCAAAAGCCAATACAGTATCATCATATTCAGCATACCCGGTGATTGGGTCAACACCTAATTATGTAAAAATAAATCAATATTAATATTAAATCTTATCTTAGAAATAAAAGTAAACATGTTATTTACCAAATGCAATATACATTTGTTCTTTATAAATAGTTGCTGAATGACCACTAAGGGATCGATGAGTGTTATTATTATTATCACTACTTGGAATAGACCATTCATAAGATGAAGATCCTATCTTTAATATTGCTACAGTAAGATTAGGTTCTTTATATGAAAATGATGAATTCGAATAAGTACGACCACCGTAAATAATAAGACGATTGTCACTCGCTAGAAATTATAATTTAATTAATTAAAAAAAAAATCAGAAAAATTTCTTCAAAAATTTAGTATTAATCTTATTCTTACTTAATACAGCGGTATGATCGATATGACCATCGATATTTGCACCTCGCGCAACCTAAAAAATAAAGAATTAAAGATTTATATGATTTTCATGACTTTATTAATGTTAAATATTTTATACTTACAGCTGTAGACCATTCAAATGAATTGGTATTAAAAAGCAAAAGCTAAAGAAAATAAAAGAAAAAAAACGTAATGATAAGCAATAATCTATTTTTTGTTATTGTGTAAACTGAAATTTAATTAATTTAATTACTACAATATTGACTATTGATTTTTCCTCCAACCACAATAATAAGACCATTCGATAATAATGTTACAGTAGAATACTCTCTTGATATAAATCCCTGATAAAATTCTCCAGGAACATCTCCAGAGAAGTTCAAGTGTGACCAAGACATCATATTAATGTCAAGTTTGAGAAAAGTATAATTAAAATAATCCGAATAATAATAATAATAATAATAATAATAATAATAATACGGGTTAACAAAAAAATACATATTTCCATTATTATCTGATACACCATTTATCCCAATGTAATCATAATACCCATACTCATGAATAGGTGCATTGGAAGTTTCTACTACGAACCATTTAGAAGTTTTGGTATCTAATCTATAGGCTTGACTTAGATTCATACCATTATAACTATAATAAGAATCGTATAAATAACCTCCAATCAATAAACAAATATTTTCATCTTTAGGATGAACCACTGAAGAAGAATGGTAAGCATAAACGGGGACATCGTCAACGGCAGTATATTCTGAAGTATCTACATTAAAATAATATGCATCATTCAAGCTGACATAATCATCTAAACCCCTCAAAATAATAAATCTTGGAGCCAACAAGAACGCTACTTTGATATTCTCGTGAACTTGGTTTATAGCAAAAAATGGATTCTACTAGCAAATTTATAAAGAACAATATAAGAAAAACATTAGACGATTTTGAATTCATTTTTAAAAAGAAACTAGTGTGTGACCCATCACTTTGCTATTTTATAGTCAGTCATTATTATTTTTATTATTATTTTTATTACACAACACAAGATATGCAATTTGTATTATTATTTATTATTTATTTATTATAAATATTAGAATCGTATTATTATTATTTCACCCAAGATTTTCATAATATTATGATTATTTTGCACAGAAGAATTACTTGGAACAAATATTGATTTACATACCGCATAAATTATTATATTGATATTTATATATAAAAGTAACTTCACTTTAGCTATCCCCTTTTTCGGAAAGAATGCACAAATATATTTCGAACACTAGCGTTTATTGGTTCAGTAAAATAACTAAAAAAATCGTGTAAAAATAAAATATTAAAGAAGATCGCCAAAGTCGAAATACATTAGTTATAATACTTGTGATAAACTTTTTTTCTATTCGTAATTTATTAATTCATTAGAAATATCCAATGTGTTGTTCTTTGTAGGAAGATATTATGACGTTATTTTTTTTTTAACGTAGTATAGATTTTCGTCCTAACGTTTTATCTGTTTCTGGAAAGTCACGATGTATTGCAAACATAATAAATGCAATGTGAGTGGTGAATCTTACGAAAAAGTCCTTGAAAAGGATATTTAAAAAATTCGCCACTATACTCTTTTTTTGGTAAGAAAATCTTGCCGAAAACGATCAAAAGCATAGGTGGATTTTTATATCTTCGATATCTATATCTACTCGATATCTACTCGATATCTATTCGATATCTACTTGAATACGATTACGATTACGATTACGATTACAACGTGCCACCCACCCTTCTTGAATTAGCGGTTCTTTAAATACAAAAAATATATGTGATACAAAAATTATTTACCTGTGAAATACTGGAAATCCCAAAGGGTAACCTGTTAAACTAGTATTCCGTTGTGAAAAAAGAGTAATTAGTTAAAGTTAAAATTTTTATGACCTGAAAATACATTTTTTCATCACAATCAAAGTCATTAAAAGTTAAAACTCGACCTTCTAATAAAACATGTAGATTAATAGATTTTCTATCTAAAAATCTGAAATATTTTTTCCACTATACTTTTATGTCCCTTTGTTAACACATAAGTATTACTCCTTATTTAATATTTAAGTTCCAAATTCTTGTGCGATTTGAAAGTTTAACGAATGCGAGACATCTAACTATGTAAATAATTAGCTCCTTTTTTGATTTTAATAGTATCGTTATCAGTTATGTGGGTTATATTATTATTTTTTTTATTAAAAAAGCATTTATTGTTTGTTATTACAAACGTATTGTTAACTTTATATATTTAGATATTCTGTGCTAAAATTAAAGGTGAAAGAAAAGAAGTTTTTAATATTATTTATAATTTTAATTCAAACTTTTACAATTGTGTATTTAAATACTGTATATAAGTTAATAAAGACTTTCAAATACATGCGTTTATAAAAAAATATGATTTACTATNACCTGTTAAACTAGTATTCCGTTGTGAAAAAAGAGTAATTAGTTAAAGTTAAAATTTTTATGACCTGAAAATACATTTTTTCATCACAATCAAAGTCATTAAAAGTTAAAACTCGACCTTCTAATAAAACATGTAGATTAATAGATTTTCTATCTAAAAATCTGAAATATTTTTTCCACTATACTTTTATGTCCCTTTGTTAACACATAAGTATTACTCCTTATTTAATATTTAAGTTCCAAATTCTTGTGCGATTTGAAAGTTTAACGAATGCGAGACATCTAACTATGTAAATAATTAGCTCCTTTTTTGATTTTAATAGTATCGTTATCAGTTATGTGGGTTATATTATTATTTTTTTTATTAAAAAAGCATTTATTGTTTGTTATTACAAACGTATTGTTAACTTTATATATTTAGATATTCTGTGCTAAAATTAAAGGTGAAAGAAAAGAAGTTTTTAATATTATTTATAATTTTAATTCAAACTTTTACAATTGTGTATTTAAATACTGTATATAAGTTAATAAAGACTTTCAAATACATGCGTTTATAAAAAAATATGATTTACTATTTATTTATTTTTTCGATGACTATTCCATTCTGACTAAATCTTCAATAACTTTATTTATTTGTTCATCAGTAAGGGGTTTTGTTGAATCAAATTAGTGGGCTTAATCTGATGGTTTGTGGCTCTACGTTGTTTTTTGTGTTTTAATATATTTTCTAATACAAAACTATCTTGCGGAGTTGGCATCATTAATTCTGGATTTTTTATTTATTTATGGAACTTCCACTTTTTTCTTCAGAAATTAAAAGATTTTCTCCACTGCTTACCATCAAATAATCAATTTCTAATTGCATATAAATCGTAGATAATGGATAGAATAAAATGTAATAAATAGAATAAAATGATATAATAAAAAAATAAACAATATAAAGATCTCGAAATATAATAGTGAAGTCAATGTGAAGTGGAATTTTATGTATAAAATACTATCGGAAAAGTAATTTTTAAGACAAAATAATCCATCAGGAGTAAAATTTATATATTATAATTATCTGTAAACGTCACACCATTAAAAGTTTATCTACCAAACTCCATATTGAATCTTTTCGTTGATTAACAGCTCTTTCTCCATTTAATCCGCAAGTATCATCAAGATATTTGGAACAATAAAAGTCTATTATCTCTTTCATATCACCTTGTACTGCTTTAAATTATAATTTCAAATTATTAATATATATGACAATTATATTTTTGGTAAACTTTAATCTCAAGATTCTCATTTAATAGTGAAGTGATAGATTTGATACAAATTTGTGTATTATTTCAAATAAAAGATATCTGTATAACGTTACATCGGTTATGTTCCGTGGTGGTTACTAGAAATCAAATACTCGCTAGTTATAATAGCAATCACTTACTGTAAATGCAAATCTTTTTTCAATATCTTTATCACCTTCAAAGGCAAAACCAACAGTAATGAATTCTTTTTCATCTAGTGACTTTTCACAATTATATCCAATTTGTCATTTGTACACCTCTACACCAATTTCCTGGAATGTTTCTATAATTTCTTTACAGAACGAGCCGTCAAAGTTAAGACTTTCATTAAAATAGTGTTCTATTTTTTTTCTTCGTTTTTCTTTCCACATCTTAAGACAGAAGTCTATAGAATGTTCCTTTCGTAATTGTAGCCTGATGAAGAAATAACTAAATCCATTAAAATTTTGTTATTTAATAAAGAAACACAATAAAGAACAATTAAGTATCAAATAATTACCTTTATTTCCCGATAATACACTTGATACTGTTACTTCTTTGGCATTATCTCGAACATGAAATTGCAAAAATCGATATTCATAGTCTCCAGGTTGAGCGTAAGAAGCAAATAAATAATTTGGATTGACAACGTTTTCACTATTCATTTTGCTTAAATAAAGAATCAAAAAAATGAAAATAGTCAAAGAAAACTCCGGTTTAAATAAGGATTTTTTTTAAGAAACGACAATTTTACTTGTTTTTTTAATAACTAAAAAGGAATCAGTAAAGCTTTCAAAAGAAGCAACTATGAAGCAACTTTTATAACAAAAAGATTATGCAAATGCAAGCGAAAAACAAAGAACTTTAGACAAATAACTATCGATCGAATGTTACACTTTAAGTTTTTTTTCATATTATTACCTTGTTACTTTATTTAAAATATACATTCATTGATTCTTAAAACAAAGTCATTCCAAGTTTGAAAACATTTGTTAAAAAAACGCACACATCCAGAAGTTTTTTTAACCGTAAATTTACGAAAAAAATTGCGTAAATTTGCGTAGGTATCATAAATTTACGTAATTATACGGATCGTAATATTTTTCGCAAAATTTTACATAAAATATTACGATCCGTATAATTATGTAAATTTTTACGCAATTTTACGTAAATTTACGATACCTATGCAAACTTCATCAGGAAACTTTTCGGGGCGTAAATTTACAGAAAATTTACGGGACCTACAGAAATTTACGCCTAAAAAAATCAATTTTTTTGACTTTGATCATTATTTATAAGACAGGGAGCGATTTTTTACTAAGATATTCCTATGACAGATCGAAAGATCTGGTTCTTAGCTACAAGATGATATATGTTTCATTTCTGTAACATCAATATTCGCGAAGATATTCAAGTTTAAAGTTTCACATTTGTGAAAAAATTTCCGCGTAAATTTTCCGAAAATTTTCGTAATTCTGCCGGAAATTTCTATGACGTCACGTGAATTTCCGGCAGAATTACGGAAATTTTTTCACAAATGTGAAACTTTAAACTTGAATATCTTCGCGAATATTGATGTTACAGAAATGAAACATATATCATCTTGTAGCTAAGAACCAGATCTTTCGATCTGTCATAGGAATATCTTAGTAAAAAATCGCTCCCTGTCTTATAAATAATGATCAAAGTCAAAAAAATTGATTTTTTTAGGCGTAAATTTCTGTAGGTCCCGTAAATTTTCTGTAAATTTACGCCCCGAAAAGTTTCCTGATGAAGTTTGCATAGGTATCGTAAATTTACGTAAAATTGCGTAAAAATTTACATAATTATACGGATCGTAATATTTTATGTAAAATTTTGCGAAAAATATTACGATCCGTATAATTACGTAAATTTATGATACCTACGCAAATTTACGCAATTTTTTTCNTTAACCGTAAATTTACGAAAAAAATTGCATAACATCAGGAAACTTTTCGGGGCGTAAATTTACAGAAAATTTACGGGACCTACAGAAATTTACGCCTAAAAAAATTAATTTTTTTGACTTTGATCACTATTTATAAGACAGAGAGCGATTTTTTACTAAGATATTTCTATGATAGATCTAAATATCTGGTTCTTAGCTACAAGATGATATGTGTTTCATTTTTGTAACATTAATATTCGCGAAGATATTCACGTTTAAAGTTTCACATTTGTGAAAAAATTTCCGCGTAAATTTTCCGAAAATTTTCGTAATTCTGCCGGAAATTTCTATGACGTCACGTGAATTTCCGGCAGAATTACGGAAATTTTTTCACAAATGTGAAACTTTAAACGTGAATATCTTCGCGAATATTAATGTTACAAAAATGAAACACATATCATCTTGTAGCTAAGAACCAGATATTTAGATCTATCATAGAAATATCTTAGTAAAAAATCGCTCTCTGTCTTATAAATAGTGATCAAAGTCAAAAAAATTAATTTTTTTAGGCGTAAATTTCTGTAGGTCCCGTAAATTTTCTGTAAATTTACGCCCCGAAAAGTTTCCTGATGTTATGCAATTTTTTTCGTAAATTTACGGTTAAAAAAACTTCCTGATGCATTTTACTTTTTCGGTTGAGTCTTTGTTTTTTGTGTTTTTCTTTTGTTCTTTTATTCCAATTTTTCTTCCATTAATTCTTTAACACTAGCAGAATTGTCTATTATGTTGAAAGAAATGGTACCACCCGCTGTTTCCTCAATCTTATTAGGTATATAAAGTTTGAACAAACAATATGACAGTTTAAAAATGGATATATGTTCGAATTAAGAAAATAGATAACGAAAAATTGCTCCAAGAGTTGCAAAAAAAAATAACAGAAAGTAAATTGGACAAATAAGAATTATTACAATCATTAGGAAATAATAAAATTACGACTGAATACAAAAAAACTGATTGTTCTAATTTAAATCAAAGAAAGCTTGTGAAATTTTAGATAAGGGTGCAAATTACCAAAAAAAAGTACAACTATGAGAAGATATAAATGGATAATAATAAAGTAATCAAAAGAAGAGAGATTTATTGAATTGATTTAGGTTAGACGATAGGTACAGAAATTAGAAAGATTTGTCCCTGTGTTATAATAAGTAACAATTGACTAAATTCTTTCAGCAATCGCATGATTGTTATTCCCATGACTACTAAAAATATTTCTTTCATTCCTTTCCATTTAGAAGTAAGTATTGCAGGAAAGAAATCATCTTGCCTGAACAGGTACGCTCAATCAGCAAACAAAGAATAAAATGAGAATGAGATAAGCTAGGTGAAGTTTCATCAGAAATACTTTGCGTTATTTGTGAACTAGAAAGGAATTATGAAAAATAAAATACCGCTCCGAGTTCTCCCTACTAATCAATTATTAAAACAGATTTGAGATTGTATTATTAGTCGACCTGGTAGACAAGGAGAAAGTCGAAAAGATTACCATGAGTGTTTATTTTATTATGTTGGAAAGCTTATTTAAGAATTACTGAAGCTATTTGTTTTGATTTCAATCTTGAACATCAACAATCGGAATATAAAGGTTTATACTTACTACGAGGTAAAAGACAAAAAGATCGTTGGATTTATGTTAGTCCAGGTTAAGCATATGTTTTCAAACTTGGAATGACTTTGTTTTAAGAATCAATGAATGTATATTTTAAATAAAGTAACAAGGTAATAATCAACTATATTACATATTGATCATTACTTGATTATAGAGTTGTGGTTGTAATGTGATGCAAAATTATTTTGTTATAAAAGTGAGTGGTTGATTCTCTGTGACAAGAAAATAAAAAAATGATTAAGAATCCAGATCTAAGTTTTCCTGAAAAAGAAACGGAAAATGAATTAAGAAGCAAATCGGAAGTTATTTTTTATCTTTTTTTGAGTTATATTAAAGAAGAGATATTTCAAAACAATCAAGATGAATTGAGTATAGTAAAAAGTGCGACCAGTAGATTTACTCACTTTTGTTGTCTACACACAAAAACAAAAAAAACAGTTTTCGAAAGGGAAAAAAATAAGAAAATTTTATTTTGAGTATCACTTAAAGGAAGGGGTCTTAAACAACGTTTAGTAGAAATTACAGAACACATTCCAAGAATTAATAAATTTATATTAATTAAGGAAGAAAATTTAATTCCTAAACAAGACAATTGAACCTAAAATGACAAGATCCTAATTCTCAACAGCATACTTTAATAATAATCTAAATTTACTTGTCAAACTTCTCAATATCTATTAACCCTCATTAACGAATTATTAGTTTTTTTTAACTCTCCTTGATTGTTTTTTTTTATTATTTAAAACATATTTTAACTAATAAAATTATAATAATACTATTACATTTTGAGAAATGAATGTCAATATAAACTAAGTTTACTAAACTAAAACAGATTATTCTAAAGTAATTTAAAGCTTAGTTTTGACACACGCACACAATACGCGTGTATCACATAACCATTGTGATCTTCTACAAGCTATTTTTTTATTAAAAGAAGAAAACTTATTGAGTAACAATTTGTTAAAATTAAATCAGACCTTTGCTTTAATATTAATATCTAAAAGATACTCTGCTCGTCTTTGTAGCTGTTGTATTTCTAAAGTCGAACCGTTTTTATTTTCTTTAGCAAACTTTTTTTTTTGTCAATTATGATAAATGTTTTCATAAAATGCTTTTTGAACATTCTCGAAGCATATAAACGATTGGCAGGTTGGATTTCTCTAGTGAATCTTTTTATTAGAGTATCATCCTCTCTAAGCTTGCCAGAACAAACTTCATATTTCTTAGTAAAAAAAAAAACAATACTTCTTTCCTCCTCTTTTCTTCAAATGACTCAGGATTATCGAATTTAATATTTTTTCCAGAGATAAGTTCATTTAATAACTTAATCTGAGGTGGCTCTTGCTTTGTTATAGCGCAAGTTTTGTAGTAATAATCAACTCGTTCGATTATTGAACTGTTTTTTTGCATTCTGCAAAGAATAGAAGTGACAACGAGAAGTTTATTATGCTTAAAAAAAACCATAAAGAACCTAAAAAGAACAAATAAAGCACATTAATAATTATTCGATATATAAATAGTTAAAAATTATTAAAATAACAAACTTTATTTGCTTTCTGCTCTATGTTTTCATAATGAAGTTGGATTAAACGACGCATGAAATCCTTGACTTTATTTTTGATCTCTATTCGCCATTTTGTTGTTGATGGCAATTCTTTTTCTTCCATAAGAGGCTACTTTATAATTATTAACTTTGTAATAATAAAAGAAAATATATTTCGAAAAAACAGAGAGCTTTTATAAGCAATGGTTCCGAAGATTTATCACGAGACTTTGTTTTTGTTTATTAATCACACAAAGCTAAGGGTGGAAGGCTCAATTGATATGAAGGCTGGCTCAATAATTGCGCCTTTGGCTAATTAATTTTGCGCCAGCATCAGGAATTAAATATAAACGTTCTAGTGCGTCTAAAATACACCGATCTATAGCGTCCTACGAACACCACCTACGTTCATATAGCGTATTAAATATGCCGTTCTAGTGCGTTCTCCGAATGCTTCGTATATATAGCGTACTAGAACGCACCGTTCTAGTGCGTTCTCCGAACGTTTCGTATATATAGCGTACTAGAACGTACCGTTCTAGTGCGTTCTTCGAACGTTTCGTATATATAGCGTACTAGAACGCACCGTTCTAGTGCGTTCTCCAGACGTTTCGTATATATAGCGTCCTAGAACGCCTCTATATAATTCCGGATGAGCTAAATTCTGGCTAAATTCTGGCTCAAAGGCTAATTAAATTGCGCTGGCTAAATTCTGGCTCAAAAACTAATTAATTTTTTTCTGGCTAAATTCAGGCGCAATTTCTGATTGACTGGCGCAATTTTGGTCACGTGACAAAAGGTTGATCAGATAAAATTATTAATTAATTTTACCAATATTAACATTTTAATATATTGTATTGTGTATTGTGTAACTCTTTCTCTCTCTCGGTCTCCACTTATGGTTCCGCAGTAAAAACTTAAGTGACTACTAGGGGGCTTGTTTAGTGCGGAGGTCTCTACTCGGACCGGATAAGACTAAACTACCGGAGTAGCTTCAACCTGAACAGTTACGAACGTTGGCGCTGTTGAGCTGGTTCTGTTTTCTTTAGAAAGAAGTGTAAACAACGGAGGGTTGCGTACTTGGATGGCACTGGGCGTATCAGCTCAGGGAGAAAGCCTGGGGTTAAGACCTGATAGGGAGTTCGGGTTTTTTAAGGACTTGTTTCCGCCTCGTCGTCTACGTGAGCATCTAGATGAACGTGAAAACTAAAGATATCATATGGTACTATTTGGTTTCTTTGAGTAGGGGAAGGGTCTGCGCCACGAATTTTCATTTTTCATGTATTTGGATGGTTTTTGGGGAATTTTCAAATTTCGGTTTGACCCTGATTGTCGATCTTGTCGATCAAGGGGTGACGCATTGATATAAAAGTGTGGTATGGTGATACATAAGGGGATGATCGGTGGGTGCTGCAGGGGATGTGATGATTTGTGGGAGGACGGGGGTGTGTGAAGTTTATTTTAGTTGTCGCCGGGGTGTGAGTTGCTGTAAATGAGCAGAGGGTTAGTTGTTTGAGGTGTGGTTTTTAATAGTAGTTTCAAATCTTACTGGAATTATAATATGGATCCCTTATATCGGTGGTAAACCTATTAATTCGAAACAACGTCGGGGCCCTATGGATCTGGAAGAAACAGAAGTTTCGTTAAACCAGCGTAATAAGATGGACAGGTCTGCTCCTCTATAGACGGGGACTTAGGATAGAGCGGGGATTCATTCCTTTTGGAATGACCAATATCCGAAAACCGAGGCCATGCACTGCGGATTCCTGGAAGGACTTTGGTCCGTTATTGATACCAATTTATAGGCGCTACCGCAAATACCAACAATACATACTGGAAGAACTTTGTAGTTCGAATACCATGTTAATGGGAGGAAACCAGTTCGACACGGTCAGTATTCTAAGGCTTGCCGCTATTACCAATATGTTCCTTGCTAGAAGAATATGAATGGGCCTACTCGAAGTATGGGTGGTGAAATATTATGATTTTCGAACTGGTGCGTATGGTCACGTGAATAGAGACAGAGGGGTGGAACGTGATTTTTCCTTAGGAGTTTAGGAGCAGTAGTTGGAATTTTCTTTTTATTTTATTTCTTGTGCGGTGGAGAATGTTGTTTCCTTAAGGAGTTTGTAGGTGGGGACTTTTAAATGTTAGTAACAACATTTAAATGGAAAAAAAAATTTTTTTTTTGATAGTAACTTACTGGGTTACTCTGGTAGGTTCTTCGGGTTTGCCGAAGAAATGGCTGGTCAAACATTAGTTTTTTAAACTTAGTTAGTTTTATTTTTATATGTAAATTTGCTTTGCATTTTTTTTCCAACATATTATAAATAAAGCAAGACCTCATTTACTTATAAAAAAAAAAACATTTTAATATATTGTTTTAAAATGGCTATAATTCGGTCAATTTCAATGTTACAGAAATAAAAATACATATCATCTTGTAGCTAAGAACCAGATCTTTCGATCTGTCATAGAAATATCATAGTAGAAAATCGCTCCTAGTTACGTAACATTGATTTGAAATTAAAGCTAAAATTAATTATTTTTAAAAATTTAAAAATAATTATTTAATAAATTTTATAATTGCGCCAGCCAATCAGAATTGCACCATTATTTAGCCTTTGCGCCAGAATTTAGCCATTGCGCCTGATTGCGCCGTGGCTAAATTCCGGGCTCAATTGGCTAAATTAAATCTGGCTAAATTCCTGGCTCAATTCGTATTGCACCTACTATCCCTACACGAAGCATCACATACTTTTGTGAACTTGTCAAACAAATTAATATGCAATATGACTTTATATCGATATGCAATTATCTGCTTTAAAAAAAACGGCTGAACTTTAATATAATCCGATAATTGTTGAATCATATGAAATAGATCATTTTAATAATGTAATGTCAAAGCTTATTTTAAAAGATAATTAATGATAAAAAAAACAATTACTAATGAGTTTCTTAACAGGGTTAATTAAAAGCGTAGTTAAAGTTAGATTCGGAGATTTAAGATAGTAGTTCAAAATAATCTAAGTCATCCTCCTCTATCAAAAGATTAGTTATTGTTAAGCTTTCCTCTTTCTTTTCTTCCTGTTTTTCGTCTTTTTCTTGTTCGTAACTTACACAGCACAGTTCTCAAATATTAGGATTTCTTCTGTACTTATTTCAAAATATTCTTCAGATATTGACGAATCATTTACAGTGAAATTATTTAAGTATTTGAGTGCTGCAGACGACGCATAAAGAAAGAAGCTTTTACTTTCACTCTCTTTAATAGCTCTTTTCAAATCTATTCCGAGGCTTTCTTCACATAGATACATCAACTTGAGAAAAATTTCATTTCGATCAGTTGCCGATGCTTTTTCTTTAATTAGTTTTAATTCTTTCAATTTTGCAATTGAATTCTTAATTTCTGTAGAAAATAAGAGAATTAATGAGCTTGTTATGAAATAACACTAATTATTAAACAGTATTTATAAGAACAGTTACCTTTATTAAAAATAAAATAAAATCCACTTTCGACTTCTCCATAACCGAAGTGGGAAATAGTAATTACAACTAAATAGTATAAAAATGTTAACATTAAGTATTGTTTGGCTAATATTATTATTTAAAGCAATTAAAACTGTGATTTTTACTTGATCTTCCTATTTCGTATTCTTTCGATTGCACAGATCTTATTTCAGATAGTCTTGAATTAGATAATTCAAACACGCAATCAAGTGCTTTTTCTATTTTTGCATCGTAACCAATGGGCTCTTTAGCAATATCAGTCTTTTAATAGAAAAAAAATAACAACATTAAAAATGTTTCAAAGAAAGGTGTTTTTTTTAGTATTAGTAGTTACCTGTGCTACTGGTTTGCTACCAATGGAGATAAACAAAGTAATCTCTAAACTTCTAATAAAGAGTCCATCTAAAAATAATTTATTTACTTTGCTAACTGAATCATGAATAATTTCATCAATAATAATCATTTTTTTATATCTTGCAATTTACTTTTTAACTCTTTTTCTAAGTTTTCCTTGTAATGTTTAATAGCTTCTCGATCTATGATTATGATTTAGTTATAATTTAACCAAGTCAAACACGAAAAATATTAAATACAATCAAAGATTTTTACCTGTAGAGCCTTCAATGAAACCTAAGAAAAACATTTCTTCTGTTTTTGTTTTTAGTTCATTTGAATCATAATAAGTAAATTCAGTTTTTAAATAAATTATAGAATCTAATCCAAAAGGTGCGCTTATTGCAATGAAATGTTTTTTTGTTTCGTCACTACAAACGATTTTGTATGAGAAAGTCATTTTTATTTTCTTATCATCAAACCAACCACTCACTTTTATAACTAAAAAATTCAATCACGTTACCATTGAAACACATTTTATTAGTCAATAGTTACAACACAAAGTAATCGAGTAATAAATTGTTTGATATTACATTACTTTATTATTTAACTCATTCATTGATTCTCAAAAATGGCTTTAATAAAGTGATTCCAAGTTTGAAAACATATGCTTAACAGACAAAGACCAAGCCTAAAAGCAAATACAGATTTAACTTTACATTGACTTATGAGTACATAAACCCGTTTGCAGTTGCTTAATTTCTTGTTATAATTGCATTAAATAAAGGTTAGATAAGCTTTGAATGTTATCATTACTATAACGGCTTATGCAGAATCTTAAACTAAAAATTAACGCCATCCCAGAACTCACTAGTAGAGCATATTCAGACTGTGAGTACCTTGAGAGTATGATAAAAAAAACCGGTTGTTAGCCAAAGAACTTTCTTTAATTGCAAAGACATTAACGAAATTAATACAATTTCAGATGTAAAAAAATGATAATTTTATTTACTGAATAATAACAATAAATACCGAAATCAATGCGTTAAAAAAAGTAAAAAGGCAACTAGCAACGTTCCTTTTATGTATTATATTGTCTTGTTTTAATAATTAATTTTTATAGATTTAACATTCAATCTTCAATATTTTTGGGAATTTTTTTTGTACATGTCACGTTATAATAATTTTAAAAAACATTCAATGATGTTACATCGTTGAAATATTTATATTTTAACATTTTTAGTCGATTTCGTGATAAATTCATATTTCCTTTATTATTATTTCCTATTTTATAAAAATCGAAATTATAAACTAAGCTAATTAAATTTATACAAATGGGATGAAGAATTATATCTAGTGTTATAATATCAAAAAATCAAATAAATCAAATCAATCAAATAAATAGATCAGAATTACCTAAATAACAGAAATGAATTAATATAATTAATTATAAAAATAATATAAAAATAATATAACATAAATAACATAAAAATAAATAAAATATAACAAAACTTACTAGGACATAAATCAGAAATAAAATATAACAAAACTTACTAGGACATAAATCAGATATAGCTAATTCTTCAAGTTCCTTTTCGAAATTTTCTTCATTCTTGGGTTTTGGAAGTTTTGAAAAATTAAGTCGACTGGTATAAATTGCTTGTAGATGTGTTTGATAATTAAGGGGAGTTGTAGTTGTTGCATTGGTTGATTCTTGATTTGCTGAGAATCCTTCAGCTTTTTTTATTTGAATTACAATTTATTTTTCCCCTCCTCTAAATAATGACAATAATCGTTGTAGTATTTACACAACTCATTCTTTAATTCTTTAAAAGTGGGTCTATGTGTAATTCGAGCATCCCAACACATAATTGTTCTGGAATATGAAATGGAATTTTTGGTCGTAATCCATTGCATATTTTCATAGCTAAATCTTTATCATGTGGTATATCAGGATTATACTTGCACGCAAAATTATTTTGAGGCCCCGAAATTGCAATTTCAGGGAAAAAAGTCGAAATAGTTTTTTATAGAAGACGAAATTATTTTACTTAAAACCCGAAATTTTTTGATCACCCAGATTTATTCTTTGATTGAAGATACACATAACTGGGTACTTTTTTTACTTCCATATATAGAATGGATTTTGCATAAATTTCAAAAAGTCGAAATACCTTAAAAATCCAAAATCAATTTTGGGAACATGTATAATCAGGATATGGAGGGAAGCCCGTTATTATTTCGTAAGCAATAATTCCAAATGAATGTACATCAGCAGCTTTTGTATATTCTCCTTTATTTAATACCTCTGGAGCAATATATGGTAATACACCAAATATATTCTTTTTTTTGAGATTATTTGGATTTGCTCTGATTAGTTTACTTAATCCAAAATCTGAAATCATCATGAGATCATTAAAATTGGATAATAAAATATTTCCAGGATGGAAGTCCTGGTGAACTATATCTTATTTATGAATTCTCATCAACCTTAAAGGTAATTCAGCTAGATAACGTAATTTTTGTTTCCAATCAATATAATTTTCAAATATTCTCAAAGATTTCCATTTTTTGCATATTGTAAAACCATTATATATGAATGTGTTTCTGGATAATTCCATAAAATTGAATTGAAGCCAATTTAGTGTATGTTTTTAAGTGAATTTCCATCTAATAATATAGACGATTTTAATTTATAGTTAAAACGTTATATAATAATTTGAAAATTGAATTTAAATATTAATTAAAATATTTACCTCATTTAAGACATCGTTGAAATTTACAAAATTATCAAACTTTTTTAATGCCACTTCTCCTTCACCCCATCTTTTCCATTGTTGATTTTCAATATCCCATTCCTAATAAATCCACCTAGTATAATGTATTGTTCCAAATCCACCTTTACCTAATTGTTTAACATCTTTAAACCTATCATAAGATATCCATTCTATTAATTCCCAATTATAATTAGCATTTAGTTGAGCCTCTTGAATTAATTTATCTATTTTGTCATTTCCACTTGTCCATTTATTAAAATCATTTTGAAAATGTTTCGATTTCCACCATCTTTATTCACAGGAATTTTGATTGCATTCTGGGCATATATTAGATGACATTTTTGCTTGCTTTGCTTATGGTATGAAAGGTAGAAATTTATTAAATTTATTGTTTTTTTTAAAAAAAAGAAACTTCGTCTAAAGCGGAGATAAATCACATAATTATCAAGTGATCTTATGTGATAATTAATAGTCAGTGATAATCAGTAGCGAAGTTAAATTTATTTAAACGATTTATATGATGATATATTAAATAAATTTAATAAATTTGAAGTATAATAAATCAAAATAATAAAATTTTTATTTATTTTTTATTAATTATTTGAAATAATTGGCTTTAGCGAAGTTTCTAATTTAGATATAAAATCACATGTTTTTTTAGCATCTTCCATCTCTTCAACCCTCCAATATTTATCTCGAACTCTCAGTTAATCCCACCACTGTTAGTCTTCAGTCTTCTGCCTCTTTTTGTTGTTTTGTTTCTACAAATTCTATTAAAGATTCGTGACCTTTATATATTTCATAACCAGATTCTTCAAACATTCCCTGAAATCCTTTTCATACTTCACTAGTTAATAATTTGTTGCTTCCATATATATGCTCATGAAAAATATGCTTACATGGAAGCATATATTGAACTTGAAATAGACAATAACAATTCAACGAGGTCAAACCAGGCGGTCCTTTACCTTTTTCGATTCTGTCCATTATTGAGTAGGCCTCCTTAATGAGCAGATGTTGAAGTGGGAAGGGAAATCTATGGATTTCCTCAATAATATCAGTATCTACACCATAGGCGGATACTTTCTCGGTACAAAAGTCAAAAACAACTCTTTCGAAATCGGAACGTTTTTCACAATCAATTTCGACGACGTTATATACTGCATCTAAATAAAGAGAGAAAAGAAGTGGAACAAAAATATAAAGGATCAAGACAAACAAAATAAATAATAAACAAAAAAAAAACAGTAAACAAAACGAAATGGATTGGAAGATGATTATAATAGAATTCTTCAGTTTGGTGAAAGAAATTTGGGACTTTGACGTGGTTAAGACATTATTTATGACTTGCAGAAAATTAAACAAGAATTGACTAGATCTTTAGTTTTTGAAAAAATTCACATAGAAATGCTAGGAAACTCTACATTACTTATACATGGAACCTTTTTGATATCATATATGGAATTGTTCCAAACATACAGAAAAATTATTGGAGATATTAGAAATTTGATTCCACAAGAACCAATATCCCCTGAAGTTACTTTAGATATCGTGACAAATTCATTAATTTCATGCAAAAATCAAATAATAGATAATTAATCAAATATTCTGTCAGTATTAGAAAACCTTTTGTGCTCTATAAAAAGTAGTCCTGGTGCTTGTGAAGGAAATTTTTTGATACACATCTCAATAGGCATTACTATCAGAAATTTCTGAAAATGTTAAAATCAATAGTTTGTTGTTAAACGATTTGAAGCATCTTTTTAAATTTTATTTGCAACATAACAACTTTTAATTATCAAAAAAAAAAAAAAGATAGATTCTCATTTGAAGACGGTATCAGCAATAACAAAGACAACCACCACAACAAGAAAGGCCACAATACGCATCTTCAACAAGGAAAATAAAATGTTAATAGGAGATTTAATTTGTAGTTATTTTTAGTTCATGATATATAATTATTTCGTTTCTTTCTATAAATTTATATTAATATATTAAAAATAAAGTAACATATAAATTTTATCAATTTCTTAATGATTTATTTTATTTCATCAGAAAATTTAATAAGCCGTAATATTTGATAAAATATACGTACAGTGACGATTAAAGTATTGTATCACCTGACTTTTTGCCTTTAAAAAAATTCTACCTCCTGAATAATCGATTTTGGAACAAAAGTTACTATACTCATTTTACCCTTTGAGTTTTGAAGAATTTTTTAAATTTTTTTTGTACCAAATTAATAATGCTGATTTTTCGCAAATAGTCAATTAACATTGACAACTGACATTTAATAAAATTTCGATTATTGAACAAAATTTTATATGGCGCAGTTACAGTGATGATGATCATAGGGTAGA
The DNA here is from genome assembly GCA_003547095.1 of Diversispora epigaea. Lineage (NCBI taxonomy): Eukaryota > Fungi > Glomeromycota > Glomeromycetes > Diversisporales > Diversisporaceae > Diversispora > Diversispora epigaea. Next base: position 291,291 of record PQFF01000248.1, on the reverse strand, counting down.
TCATCCCTCCCAAGGAAAATTGATATACANCAATAACAAAGACAACCACCACAACAAGAAAGGCCACAATACGCATCTTCAACAAGGAAAATAAAATGTTAATAGGAGATTTAATTTGTAGTTATTTTTAGTTCATGATATATAATTATTTCGTTTCTTTCTATAAATTTATATTAATATATTAAAAATAAAGTAACATATAAATTTTATCAATTTCTTAATGATTTATTTTATTTCATCAGAAAATTTAATAAGCCGTAATATTTGATAAAATATACGTACAGTGACGATTAAAGTATTGTATCACCTGACTTTTTGCCTTTAAAAAAATTCTACCTCCTGAATAATCGATTTTGGAACAAAAGTTACTATACTCATTTTACCCTTTGAGTTTTGAAGAATTTTTTAAATTTTTTTTGTACCAAATTAATAATGCTGATTTTTCGCAAATAGTCAATTAACATTGACAACTGACATTTAATAAAATTTCGATTATTGAACAAAATTTTATATGGCGCAGTTACAGTGATGATGATCATAGGGTAGATCATCCCTCCCAAGGAAAATTGATATACATACAGTACCAAATTTCATGACGATCGAACCGGTGGTTGCTACGCAATTCACTCTCAAAAATTGAAATTTTGTTTCATATGCAACCACTCTTGGGAGGGATGATCTACCCTATAATTATCATCACTGTAGCTGCGCCATATAAAATTTTGTTCAATGATCAAAATTTTACTAAGTGTCAGTTGTCGATGTTAATTGACCATTTGCGAAAAATTAGCATTATTAATTTGGTACAAAAAAATTTTAAAAAATTCTTCAAAACTCAAAGGGTAAAATGAGTATAGTTCGTTCAAGAGGCAGAATTTTTTAAAGGCAAAAAGTCAGGTGATGCAATACTTTGATCGCCACTGTAGGTCTTGTAATATAACGAGATTTACGTAGATTTAATATTAAATTTCTTGATGTAAATCATATTTTAAAATATTTTGGGAATGAAAACCATAATCTAATTTATTAAAATTTTTTTTAAATAGTATAATTTATAATCTATATAATACCAAATGATATTATTAAAATTATTATTATTTAAATAATTTTTAAGACTTCCGCCTTTAAAATATTATATATATTTGTGAGTTTTTTGAATCTTTTGTAATTCTATAAAATGCAGCTGTTACAACATTAGTTTATTTGTTTTCATGAATTGCTATTTAAATAATAATTTTTAAAAGTTATAATTAGTACATAATATATATTTTCAAATAAATTTTTGTATTACTTTACCTCATTTAAAAAAAATCATTAACATTTTTAAACACCACTCCAAATTGGCTCACTTTTTCATTGTTGATTTTCAATATTCCATTTAGCATAATAAATATTACCATGACCACCTTTTTCTATTTAATTATCATAATTTATCTATTGTGACATTTCCACTTGTCCATTTATTAAATCATTTTTGAAATGTGACATGTTGTGTTGAGTACACAGTTTGCACAATATCTAGACATATTTATAGGAATGTAACAGTAATTTCCTCTGACTTCGAAGATAGATTTTATGTATAATGCTCCTTATATTATTCTACATGACTGAAGGAATTTTCTAATTAAACAGGAAAAACAACATAAATTAAATTTCATGTTAAAATCTTGTTAAGCAAGTATGTTTTTGAGAAATTGATGTTAAGCAGTTTAAATAATTTTATTTTGATTTCTGTGATTGAACAATTTGTTGTTGTTATTTCAGCTGAATAACTTGTTGTTGTGATTGTTTTTGTTAAGAAAAAATTTGTCTAATATTTAATACTTGTAGTTGTTGTGCTGTTTGAACTTGAGATAATAAATTGGATTATTGTAATGTATTGATGCCGTTTGTGCATTGATAGCATAATATCATTTATAGCAGCATTAATGAATAAAGTGGCCGTTTCGATTACAGTTTGTCTAGCAACTACTTGTGCCAATTGTACAATTTGTAATTTATTATTATTATTATTATTCAAATTCAATGTGTTTGCGGTATCAATGAACCAACTGAATGTATTTCCCGTAATCCATAAATTTGATTATTTTGAATGATTCTCTAAGCTGCTGATGATTCTATAAAGAAACCATTTATTGTTGAGATAATTTTTGTTGTTGGACTAATTTTTGATGTTTAGCTAATTATTGTTGTTATAGTTGTAATTTTTGTTGTGATGTGATTATTGCTGTTAGATCTGCTGTTATTGCATGAATTGTTGTTGTCATTATATCAATTGTTGTAACCAGCAGCATTAACAGCAACATTAGCATTATTATTATTATTGATTGCACTTAAGTTTTTATTGTCTCGGTGGGAAAAAGTGAAGGTAAAAGAGATGAGTTCTAACTATCTGGAAATGTATTATTAACATTGTCGAAAAATAATGCTTTCAATAGTAATTACAACTTATATTTAAAATAACAAATACAGTAGTAAAAATTAAGAAATAGTTTAGCAGTGTTTCATCTTGATATAGTTAAAAAAATTTGTTTTTTTATATAAATGACAGTTGTTTTCTTGTTATAGTTAATCTAAATAAAAGGAAATCAAGAATTTATTATAGAGAATATATAGAAACATACTATAAAATATACCTTGGAATTTGCATTTATAGAGAATGCATTTAGAGAGAATAAATATAATAAGTTATTATTATGTATGTATGGTGCATTTAGAGACATTTGTAGATGTATGTGCAACTATAAATTAGATTTTCAAGTAATATTATTTTATTATTAAATTTTACTACAAATATTTTTTTTATATTAAGATGCACTGAATATTATTTATATTATTTGCAATAATATTTTTAATTTTCGGATAGTTCCGAATTATTTTTTTCATTATTATTTATCTATTTAAAATAAATCTTCGAACATTTAAAAATTTTTATAATATCGCAAAAAACTTTAATTAGTTTTTATCAAGAAAAAAATAAAAAAAGAGTTAATGATTTTTATCTGGAAAATCTGAAACATTAAAAAAATTTAAAAATATATATTTTTTTTATTATATTATATTTTATTATCAGTTTATTATAATTATATATTATCAGTTAATTANCGCAATGTAGTGAAATTAAGTTGTAAACAAAAAATCATATTTTGTTTATATATAATTTTTATGTTACACAAACTATAAATTAGATTTTCAAGTAATATTATTTTATTATTAAATTTTACTACAAATATTTTTTTTATATTAAGATGCACTGAATATTATTTATATTATTTGCAATAATATTTTTAATTTTCGGATAGTTCCGAATTATTTTTTTCATTATTATTTATCTATTTAAAATAAATCTTCGAACATTTAAAAATTTTTATAATATCGCAAAAAACTTTAATTAGTTTTTATCAAGAAAAAAATAAAAAAAGAGTTAATGATTTTTATCTGGAAAATCTGAAACATTAAAAAAATTTAAAAATATATATTTTTTTTATTATATTATATTTTATTATCAGTTTATTATAATTATATATTATCAGTTAATTATATTTTTACATAATAAAGAACGCTTTAGTTTTGTCACTTTATTATTTTATCACTTTGTTACTTTATCACTTTGTCACTTTATCATTTTGTCACTTTATTACTTTATCACTTTATCACTTTATTACTTTATTACTTTATCACTTTCATCAGGAAACTTTTTGGGACGTAAATTTACAGAAAATTTACGGGACCTACAGAAATTTACACCTAAAAAAATCAATTTTTTTGACTTTGATCACTATTTATAAGACAGGGAGCGATTTTTTACTAAGATATTTCTATGACAGATTGAAAGATCTGGTTCTTAGCTACAAGATGATATATGTTTCATTTCTGTAATATCAATATTCGTGAAGACATTTACGTTTAAAGTTTCACATTTGTGAAAAAATTTCCGTGTAAATTTTCTGAAAATTTTCATAATTCTGCCGGAAATTTCTATGACGTCACGTAAATTTCCGGCAGAATTACGGAAATTTTTTCACAAATATGAAACTTTAAACGTGAATATCTTCGCGAATATTGATGTTACAGAAATGAAACATATATTATCTTGTAGCTAAGAACCAGATCTTTCGATCTGTCATAGGAATATCTTAGTAAAAAATCGCTCCCTGTCTTATAAATAGTGATCAAAGTCAAAAAAATTGATTTTTTTAGGCGTAAATTTCTGTAGGTCCCGTAAATTTTCTGTAAATTTACATCCCGAAAAGTTTTCTAATGCACTTATAATAATAATTTTGTGAAGTAGAAATCAAGAAGAAGGAATAAAATACATTAAAACATGTCTACTCAGATCCCTAAGTCTTAAGATGGCAGTTCCTTTCCCTACTTCAGTATGGAGTAGAAACAAGAAGAAGGAATAAAACATGTTAAAATATGTCTACTCAGATTCCTAAATCTTAAGATGACAGTTCTTTCTATACTCCATAAGTTTATATTTATTTATATTTATTTTTATTTATAAAAATTTAAACTATATAAAAAAATTTAAATAAAAATACAACTGTAAGTTTAACTAATTCTTACAGAAGGAAAAAAAATAAAAATTATAAAAAAAAATTATACTTTAATCAAATAATTTAAATAATATAATTCTATCAGACCCTAAGAAAAAAAAGGAAAAAGATTGTATTTTCAGAATTACAAAAACTCTTTCAAACTAAACATTACCAGCTAACATCTGGGTGCCTGCTTATATATACATGTTAGCATGTAATAGAATTCCGCAAAAAAGATTCGAATCACGGATCCGGATAGGATTTTAAGGTTTCGAATCATGGATCGATTTAAATCCAGAAAAAATGAGATTCCACGAATCCAGATATTGTTATTTTGGATTCGAATCAATTTGTGATCTGAAGATTCTATAGATATAAAAAGAAACAAGTGAGGTAAAAGAATTCTAGGGGAAGAAGAGAAAAAAAAGTGAGATAGAAGAATTCTAGGGGGGAAGGAAAAAAATCTTTTATTCATTAATGGATTTGAATATTTTTTAATGGATTTGAATATTTTTTTAATGAATTTGAATATTTTTTAACAGATTCGAATATTTTTTAACAGATTCGAATATTTTTTAATGGATTCAAATATTCGGATTGAATTCAGATCGATCCGAATATAATCAAAATTGGATTCAGATTTTAAAAAGTTGAATCTGTATATATGATGAATCCGGATCTGGATTATATATATTCCCAAAATTGATTTTGGATTTTTGAGATATTTCGACTTTTTGAGATTTATGCAAAATCCATTCTATATATAGAAGTAAAAAAAGTATCCAGTTATGTGTATCTTCAATTAAAGAATAAATCTAGGTGGTTAAAAAATTTCAGGTTTTAAGTAAAATAATTTCATCTTCTATGAAAAACTATTTCGACTTTTTTTCTGAAATTGTAATTTCGGGGTCTCAAAATAATTTTGCGTGCAAGTATAATCTAGATTAAGAATTAGAATATCAAATTCGATCCGACATCAGTAAATTTTTTTAAACGTAAGCCTTCAAAGTCCTTCACTTCAATAACCTTTGAATACCTCCAATATAAACGTAATATTCACGAAGGTTATTGGTACCGAAAACCTTTATTTTTATTAATAAAACGTAATACTCCAGAGGTTATTGATATCGATAACTTTCAATAACTTTCACTTTATCATAATAAACATAATATTTGCGAAGGTTATTGGTCCGATAAACTTCAATAACCTTTAAAAACGAAATTATTACAATAACCTCCAACATAAAAAATTTCCTGATGGAATATTGATAAAATCTGATCCGATCTGACTTTGCAGAACCTTAGCATGTAAACATGACTTCATATAAGCATCATGTTATAGAAAAAGTTTATAAATCACAACCCAATACAATCTTAGAAAAAATCAATAAAATATACTTTTAAACCAAGTCTAAATATTAAAAAAAAATAAAAAAAATAAAAAAAATAAAAGTAATATTCAAAAGATTCTTACAATTTTTAACTTTTACAATTTTTAGCCTTCATGGTTCCTTTATTTCCTATAATCTTTAGCCCTTACATTTCCTTTGACCCACAGTCCTTTGTCACTATGGTTTCTTAGATCCCATGATTTTTGTCTCACAGTTTTATTATTATTATTATTATTATTATAGCCCCTACGATTCTTGCCCATGGTTTTATTATTATTATTATTATTATTATTATTATACCCCCACGATTCTTGCCCCACGGTTTTATTATTATTATTATTATTATTATTATAGCCCTCGCGATTCTTACTCCACGGTTTTATTATTATTATTATTATTATTATTATTATTATTATTATTATAACCCTCGCGATTCTTATCCCACGGTTTTATTATTATTATAGTTCTCGCGATTCTTGCTTCCACAGTTTTATTATTATTATTATTATTATTATTATTATTATTATTATAACCCTCACGATTTTTGCCTCACGGTTTTATTATTATTATTATTATAGCCCTCACGATTTTTACTTTCACGGTTTTATTATTATTATTATTATTATAACCCTCGCGATTTTTGCTTCACAGTTTTATTATTATTATTATTATTATTATTATAGTCCCTGCGATTCTTGCTTCTACAGTTTTATTATTATTATTATTATTATTATTATTATTATTATAGTCCCCGCGATTCTTGCTTCTACAGTTTTATTATTATTATTATTATTATTATTATAGCCCCTACGATTCTTGCTCCCACAGTTTTATTATTATTATTATTATAGCCCCCGCGATTCTTGCTCCCACAGTTTTATTATTATTATTATTATTATTATAACCTTCATGATTCTTGCTTCCACAGGATTATTATTATTATTATTATTATTATTATAGTGCCACAATTTTTACTCCCACGGTTTTATTATTATTATTTTATTATTATTATTATTATTATTATTATTATTATAGTCCCTACAGTTTTATTATTATTCTTATTATTTTTGCCTCACAGTTTTTTTGTCAATTTAAACAGATGTTAAATTTTTAAAAAAAAATATTTTAGATAAATTTTTGTTAAATAAATTTTTTATTACATTTGTTCAAGTGTAACATGATTTGATTGGCTAAATTAAAATAATTAAAATAAGAATAAAATATCCAAAATATTTTATGTTATAATTTATTATCATTCAAAGAATTCCTTGAATAATAAATTAAAAATAAATTTTTTTACAATATAAGGTAGAGGAGGGTATTATGACGCAGGTAGGTAATGTGACACGTTATATAATAATACATATAAAACATCATATAATGTGTCATATTACCTACTTGCATCATAATACCATCCCCTACCTTATGATTTCTAGTTGCGTATATTTTTGTAAATATTCATAAAAAAGTGCAAAAATTTATATTACGAAGATTTGAAAGTAAAAATATTTTTGTAAAAAAAAATTAAGCTATAAAAAAATTACGGAATTTTTCGAGATGTAATTTTTTCGAGATATAATAAATATGTAGAAAGTTATGAAATCTTGCGGAATTTTTTGAAGCGTAAGAAATCGGTGATTTTATGGGTAAAATTATTATGTATTAAAATTTTTTGGAGATATACGTAATATTACGGGGAAATCTTCATATAAATTATGGAAATTTTACATTTTGTAATAATTACAGAATATTACGCCTATTAAAATTTCCTGATAAAGTATAATTAGGAAAGAATTAAAGTATTGCAGAATTAAAGCAAAAGAGACAGAGGTGAGGTTTTATAAGAGTAAACACTAAGTTTAATAACAATTTACTAAGAATTCAAGCTCAGAATACTAAGCAAGGCTAAATTTATATCAGATAACGAGATCACACAGCAAGTTATCTAATTATTAAAACAAATATTGAGATTATTAAGCAGGATATTTAAAAGAATTTTACTAAGAAACTATAAACTAATTATTAAGATCACAAAGCAGAATAATAATTTATAACAAGAATAATACTAAGATTATATAGCAAAGTATTAATAAAGGGTATTTTCACAGAGAATTAAATAATAATTTACTAAGAAATGTATTATTTAATAATAAATTACAGAGTATTTTTATCATTGAGTTATTCAAGTTTTCAGAATTGATTAATTAACTGACTAACTGAAGATTGAGAGAAGAGAAATTCAATCCTTTATATACATAATAGATGATGCTATTAATTACACTATACTCTATAGCTATTCACTACACTGTAGAATATGCTATTGTATACACTATTAATTATGCTAATGTATATGCTATTAATTATGCTATCTATTACATTTTCAATTACGCTGTATTATACACTATTGATCTACAGTCATAATACATATCATGTTGTATTAATTTCTAAGTGATTTACATTAATATTTATAAATATAGAAATAATAACATAATTATAGTTAATAAATAATAATAATAATAAATAATAAGTAAATAAATAATAAATATTAGTTAAATAATAAAATATAATAAAATATAAAACTACCACAACTAACAGCGGGGCTATAATAATAATAATAATAATAAAATTATGAGGACAAGAATTGTGGGGGTTAAAAATCATGGGAGACAAAGAAACTGTGAGACAAGAAAAAAAATAAAAATAATAATAATAAAACCACGAGGGTTATAATAATAATAATAATAATAAAATCGTAGAGCAAGAATCGTGAAAACCAAATAATAATAATAATAATAATAATAATAAAACTATAGGGGCAAGAATCATAGAGACTAAATAATAATAATAATAATAATAAAATCGTAGTATTGGCCTATTTATACTTTCAAAGAAAAATAGAGAACAATAACTAAAACAAAAAAAAACTAAATATAAAAGATCTCACAGCAATTATATGTAATATGTTATAGTTGAAGGGTTTGTAAATAAATATAACTATAAAGGATTTAAATATGTAGTTTTATTCAAAAGAGGCAAGGGTGAAATTTTAAAGGGGTTTACAGAGAACAAATCTCTATTGTCAAAAAGACAAAGTTACAAAGACAATTTATAAAGAAACTAATTCTTTATCTATAGGGTTTTCAACAAATGAAAAGGGTTATTATTCACCAAGAATAATAATATCAAAGTATATAAATTATAATATTATCAATTTATTACTATTTGCAAATTAAATATATTTAATAACTTTGTACTAAACTGTATTGAATTGTATTAAAATTGTATCTAACTGAAGACTGAGATTAAGGGAAAACTCAGCTTATTTATAACTAATAATTCTTGCCATCATCTATGTTATCATGTATGCCATCAGATATACTATCATGCATATCATTATGCATGCCATCATCTATGTTATGGCTCTTGTCATCATTTATGCCATTATACTACTGATCGATAATTAATTATTAATCTAGATATAGAATTTTTTGTATTATAAGTGACGCAGATCATTTATTAGTGATATCTAAATTACTTTTTTTGACCATAAGTAATGTTACCAAAATTCATATATATATTTTATTTAAAATAGCACAAATTGTAATACAATATCCCACCATTTTATTTTCAAAGTTATAAATATGTATTGTTTCTTTTGACAAACTTTACTTTGGAGGCAAATGGCATTTAGTACGTTATAATGTATGCTATTAGGTAAAATAAATTAGAAAAGCATGAAATTTTAACTTTTTATATAAAATTCTTACATTTTTTATATATTTATTATATTTTTATGTAGTAAATATATATAATAATATAGCGGATCTTACTTATTATTTAATTCATGTTCTGTTGCTCGCTCTTTGAAAATTAGAGTGTATGAATTTATCCAATTCTGTATCGTACTAACTTTTGGAATATCTTCTTCCAAAAATTTCTCTGTTTCAATATATTTCATAAGTTCAATATGCATTTCTCAGGTACTCATTTTGTCTTTTTGTTATCAATTTCTATTTAGGAAAAAAAGTTCTAGCAACATTTTTATTTCTTTTTTTATTCTCTTACTACCTCTCCCACCAAACTTTTGGGTACCTTTCAGTGCCCATCCTTTTGCTAATGGAAAATCTGGTCATTCAAAATTACTGCATAAGTATTTATTTTATAAAATTATTATAATGTTTTATTCTTTTACATACTAATATTTCTATGTTATTTATATTATTAGAGATTACGGTCAAATCTATTATATCTATAATTTTCCAAATATCTAAATTTTCACTTGTATTTTTCTCAATATAGCTAATTTTAAAATTATATATACCTTCATTTTCAATATTATTTTCTGTTATATCTAGATCCAAATTGTATAATTATTATTTTACATAATAAAAACAAAAAGAAATTATTATTATATATTTACCTTCAATATCAATGTCAATATCTTCTATGTTATTTATATTATTAGAAATTACAGTCAAATCTATTATATCTATAATTTTTCAAATATTTAAATTTTTACTTGTATTTTTTTCTCAATATAGCTAATTTTCAAATCATATTGTACCTTCATTTACAATATTATTTTCTGTTATATCTAGATCCAAATAATCATATAATTATTATTTTACATAATAAAAACAAAAAGAAATTATTATTATATATTTANGTACTCATTTTGTCTTTTTGTTATCAATTTCTATTTAGGAAAAAAAGTTCTAGCAACATTTTTATTTCTTTTTTTATTCTCTTACTACCTCTCCCACCAAACTTTTGGGTACCTTTCAGTGCCCATCCTTTTGCTAATGGAAAATCTGGTCATTCAAAATTACTGCATAAGTATTTATTTTATAAAATTATTATAATGTTTTATTCTTTTACATACTAATATTTCTATGTTATTTATATTATTAGAGATTACGGTCAAATCTATTATATCTATAATTTTCCAAATATCTAAATTTTCACTTGTATTTTTCTCAATATAGCTAATTTTAAAATTATATATACCTTCATTTTCAATATTATTTTCTGTTATATCTAGATCCAAATTGTATAATTATTATTTTACATAATAAAAACAAAAAGAAATTATTATTATATATTTACCTTCAATATCAATGTCAATATCTTCTATGTTATTTATATTATTAGAAATTACAGTCAAATCTATTATATCTATAATTTTTCAAATATTTAAATTTTTACTTGTATTTTTTTCTCAATATAGCTAATTTTCAAATCATATTGTACCTTCATTTACAATATTATTTTCTGTTATATCTAGATCCAAATAATCATATAATTATTATTTTACATAATAAAAACAAAAAGAAATTATTATTATATATTTATCTTCAATATCAATGTCAATATCTTCTATGTTATTTATATTATTAGAAATTATAGTAAGGATCAAAAAAATAATGTTAAAGATTTTCTTAATATTTTGATTAGTGAAATAATCCTGACAAAATAAAACAACCAAGATAACCAAGTGTGCAACAAAGAATTTCTTATTTTCTTCTTTATCAACTTCAATGAAATCGAGACAAAAAATTTTATTAAAATTTCAAATACTGAATTTTTATATTTTTTCTGAACACGGTCACAATTTTTTTTATCGCAATTAGTGATTGTTTTTAGATTTTTATGCACATTAAAAAGTTTTAGCATTAAAAATGCCAATTATCCTTAAATTATAATTGCAAATTGTATATTTGAAATATAACTATTATGATCTAATTTATTTAAAAAATTTTTATTCATTAACAAGTGGTCTAGGTTGAGGGTGCTTTTTGTTTATAATTCTTAATTTAATTTAAACAAAAAAATAAAATAAAAAAAATTGAATTTTTTAAAATATCCTTCTTTTGAAAGATTATGTTTAAGAAATCTCCAATACTTATCAAATGCACTCTTTGTACTTGTCCAAAATTAAAGAATATAAATTATTGCAATTTCATGATGAATTTTTAGATAAATATGAATACATGCATCAAAATATTTATATTCTTGTTTTTGTCAAATAGAATTTTTGATTAATTATTAAATTTTAGTATTTGATCTTTATTTATTTGATCCATTCATGCATGAATTTCTCAAATTAATAGTATTTTAATGAATATTAATGTGAAAATCTAAAGTTTTGAAGGCTGATACTGTACTGAATATTTAAAAACAGAATATATGCAGAAAATTTCATTTAAGTTTTGAAATTTGATGAATATTAAATTAATTTTGTAATTTAAATTTATGAAGAGATACATTATCATGTAACTTCTATCATTAAACATCAATGAATAAAATGATCATCTACATAATTGTTAGAATTATTATTATGCTTTAGAAAACATTTTATATCTGAGTAAATATTAGATAGTTCAAAGTTTATCATTAATAAATAACTTTTTAAATTATTTGTTAAAGGGATGATTTATATTAAATATTATCTCCCATTTAAATTATTTTGCTTATTATTAATTATTTCAATTTATACATTAAACTGCTATAAATTCTACACTGTTAAATATATATTAGTGCAATAATCAATGATTTTACTGTTGTGTCAGAAAGTATTGCTATTTTTTTTTATTAAAATAAAAATCTACATAATTTATATCTAATACTTAGTTGGCCTCCCTTTGTATCCAATACTGTTTCAATTCTTTGTGGAATTGAGTCCACAACCTTCATAAGAATTGATTCATTAAATTTTGATCATTCTTCATCTATAGTTATTGGAAAATTTTTGTTTCAGAATATTGTCCTTTAATAATTTCCAGTTTTCTCTGGGTTAAGGTCAGAAGAATTACTGCTAGTCCAATGTTTTAATTTTTTTTTATTTCAACCATTTTACAGTTTTATTTGTGATTTGGATTGGAGAATTATCCAATAAAACACCATATGATTTATCTAATTGGAGGCACATGACAAATAAAATTACACTTGCTTCTGATTACTCATATCTTATCTCATTTTTAACCATATAAATCATTAACTAACATTCATATAGTCATAAAAAATAAATGGATGAGAAAAAACACAAAAAAAGTGGGAATCAATTGCATAATATTACTTTCTGACATTACTGACATACAAATAAGATAAATGTGACTTGGAGTTAGAAGCATATTTTTATTATATAAATTGACATTTGAATTCCAAATCTTGACATTCACTATAATGGAATTATTATTATTACTTCTAGTTCAAGTATTGCTTCTACTTTCACCAAAATTTGTTTTTGAATAGAATAGGAATAGATGTAATAGTTTTGATTTCTTGAATTTCAACTGCAATTTTTATTTTTCTCAAATTAAGAAAAATTATTCTTGAATTACAAAAAGCAAATACAATTCTGAAATTAAAACATCTTTGTAAATTGAGAAAACTTGTAATTAATTATTACCTTTAGCATCTTTAAAATATGAGTAAATATTATGTAATAATATTTTATAAATGTTTGAGAATAATAAACTATCATAAATTATATATTAATATTCATGAAAATAATTTAAAACTAATGTGCTAATTTATATTTGCTTACTTTGTTTATGTTTAGGTGTAATTTTTTGATAATCCTGAGAAAATATTAGCTGTATATGCCTTGAAAAAATTATTTATTTTTATATATATAATTTTTCAAGTCATTGAAATAATATCAAACATTTTCAGTTACATTAATTTCACCCTTGATGGGTGAAGCACTAATATCATTAATTGGTGTCCATTTGTAAATGGAAGAATTGTACGTGTAAATATTCAACAATTGCTGCAGTTGTTAGCTTAGCTAATAATTTGATGAAACAGTAGATAAATTTATTCAAGTTTCTCAACTAAATGTAGATGCATGGAAAGTAATAGAATTGATATATTATGATTATACCTGCCGCCTAAATCCCAAATTATTTTGGCATTATAACTGCCAAAATATGCCAAAATTATTTGGGACCCGAGGGTCAAAAAGTTCCAAATCTCAAATTAATTTTGGCACCCCAAATTAATTTTGGCATCCCAAATTAATTTTGGCATCCCAAATTAATTTTGGCATTCCAAATTATTTTTGGTATCCCAAATATTTGGGAGCTGAAAAAATATTTGCGTGGGAAAAAATATTTGAGTCAGTGTAACGGAATAATTAAAGATTTTTTTAATGTGCAATATGATAATCAGTTTAAAATATAATAAAAAAAAATACTTACCTTTCTCTAAAATTAGGTTCGTGGGTTTGTGAGGGCTTCGCAGATCCGCAGGGATGGTACGGTAAGTATTTTTATTTTTTTTATTTTTTATTTTTTATTTTTTATTTTTATTTATTTTAAATTATTTTTTTTTTAAAAAAAATATACTTACCTTTCTCCTTCCCTCTCTAGAATTAGGCTCGTGATCCGGGAGGACGATACAGCAAGATAGAATCTTTTTTATTATTCTATCTGTTGCGCAACGGATAGAATTTTTTTTATTATTCTATCTGTTGCGCAACGGATAGAATTTTTTTATTATTTTTTTTATTTTTTAAAAAAAAAATAATTTTTATTATTATGTATTCTATCCGTTGCCCAACGGATAGAATTTTTATTATTATGTATTCTATCCGTTGCCCAACGGATAGAATTTTTATTATTATGTATTCTATCCGTTGCCCAACGGATAGAATTTTTTTTATTATTTCATCAGTAAATTGTTTTAAACGTAAGCCTTCGAAGTCCTTCACTCCGATAACCTTCGAATACCTCCAACATAAACGTAATATTTACGAAGGTTATTGGTCCGATAACCTTCAATAACCTTTGAAAACGGAATTATTACAATAACCTCCGACTTAAAAAATTTCCTGATGTTTTTTAGTATTCTATCCGTTGCCCAACGGATAGAATTTTTTTTATTATTTCATCAGTAAATTGTTTTAAACGTAAGCCTTCGAAGTCCTTCACTCCGATAACCTTCGAATACCTCCAACATAAACGTAATATTTACGAAGGTTATTGGTCCGATAACCTTCAATAACCTTTGAAAACGGAATTATTACAATAACCTCCGACTTAAAAAATTTCCTGATGTTTTTTAGTATTCTATCCGTTGCCCAACGGATAGAATTTTTTTTATTATTTCATCAGTAAATTGTTTTAAACGTAAGCCTTCGAAGTCCTTCACTCCGATAACCTTCGAATACCTCCAACATAAACGTAATATTTACGAAGGTTATTGGTCCGATAACCTTCAATAACCTTTGAAAACGGAATTATTACAATAACCTCCGACTTAAAAAATTTCCTGATGTTTTTTAGTATTCTATCCGTTGCCCAACGGATAGAATTTTTTTTATTATTTCATCAGTAAATTGTTTTAAACGTAAGCCTTCGAAGTCCTTCACTCCGATAACCTTCGAATACCTCCAACATAAACGTAATATTTACGAAGGTTATTGGTCCGATAACCTTCAATAACCTTTGAAAACGGAATTATTACAATAACCTCCGACTTAAAAAATTTCCTGATGTTTTTTAGTATTCTATCCGTTGCCCAACGGATAGAATTTTTTTTATTATTTCATCAGTAAATTGTTTTAAACGTAAGCCTTCGAAGTCCTTCACTCCGATAACCTTCGAATACCTCCAACATAAACGTAATATTTACGGAGGTTATTGGTACCGAAACCCTTCATTTTTATTAATAAAACCTAATACTCCGGAGGTTATTGATATCAAGAACCTCCGGAGTATTACGTTTTATTAATAAAAATGAAGGTTTCGGTACCAATAACCTTCGTAAATATTACGTTTATGTTGGAGGTATTCGAAGGTTATCGGAGTGAAGGACTTCGAAGGCTTACGTTTAAAAAAATTTACTGATGAAATAATAAAAAAAATAATTTTTATTATTATTCTATCCGTTGCGCAACGGATAGAATTTTTATTATTATGTATTCTATCCGTTGCACAACGGATAGAATTTTTATTATATTCTATCCGTTGCCCAACGGATAGAATTTTTTTTTATAGTTTTTTTTTTANTTATTATTATTATTATTATTATTATTATATTTTACTTATCTTTTTTTTCACTTTTAACATATAGGCTTGTATAATATAAGTTAGTTCCACATTGTTACTATTTTTTTATTTATTCTTTTTTTATTTATTATTATTTATTATTTATTATTCTTTTTCTTTATTCTTATTCTGTTATTATTATTTAGATTTGTATTATAGGTTAGTTTGCACAATGTGGGTAGTTTTGCAATATAACTTATATGCTAATAAATACATGAAAGTATATATATATAAATATAACCATGAATATACATGTAAAGATTCGTACTGTCAATATATTAAATAAATAAAATAATTTAATATTTATAATGTGTAACATCTAACAAGAGATAATCGATCTATAATTTTTTTTTAATTCCGTTTCTTTAATCCATTTCTTTAATTCATTTCTTTAATCCATCCATCTTTTTAATCCATTTCTTTAACCTTTAATTTGTTTTTTAAATATGATTGATAGTGAGGATGAACTTTTGATTTCAACATCTAACAGAAAACGTCCCGGACGTCCTAAAAATGAAGTCTGGCAGCACTTTAACACTATCCCAGCTGATTCAACAAATGGAAAAAAAGATTTACATTCTGGGGCAGCATGTAAATTTTGCAAACAAAAATGGTCTCGTGGAAAAACCTCTGAAATGATAGCACATCTTGCTCTACAATGTCCAAAACCACCACCACCAGAAGTTCGTGCTTTATATCTTGAAATATTAAATAATGGATCATTTGATGATAATGATGATGATAATTCTTCTAAACGATCAAAACCATATAAGCAATCAAAAATTACAAATCATGTAGAACGATTAACAGTTACAGATGATAAGCAAAGAAGATGTTCTAGAGCACTTACCAAATTTTTTGTTACTTGTGTGGTCCCTTTGTGGATTGTAGAAAATCCTTTTTTTATTGATTATTTAAAAGAATTATGTCCAGGTTTTCAAGTTCCTAAAAGAACAATTCTATCTACTACTATGATTAATGTAGAAACTGCTACTGTTATAGCTGAAATGAAAAAGAAACTTTCTAATGAGACAAATTTAACTTTAGGTATTGTTTTATTTGATTTTTTAATTAATTAAATAATTAATAATAATTAATAATTTAAATTTTAATTATATAAATAACAATTCTAATATTTTAGGTTTAGATGGATGGACTTCTCCAGCTGGCCAATCTTTATATATTTTTTTAATTATGACAAGTGATGGAAAAGAATATATACATTCTTTAAAGAATTTTTCTAAAAATTCTCATACAGGAGAATTTTTAAAAAATGAAATTATTAAAGTTATTGAAGAAGTAGGTGCTGAGAAATTTTGTTCTATAGTATCGGATCATGCTTCAAATGTAGTTCTAACAAAGAATTTAGTGTCAACAAAATATCCACATATTTTTCCAATCCGATGTATTGCACATCATATTAATTTATTATCAAGTGACATCATAAAACTTAATTGGGCTACAAATATTATCACATGTTGTAAAAAAATTGTAACCTTTTTTAAACAATCTCATGCTGGTGGTGCTATTCTCCAACAAGAGATTGTTGAAAATATGATCAAAGGTGGTGGATTGAAAAAATATGTTATAACAAGATGGACTACAGCATATGATTGTACAGATTCAATTATAAGATGTAAAAATGCTTTAAAACAGGTAATAATATATTTCAAATTAAAATTTTAATTAAATTTAATTTATATTAATTTAATTTTATTATAATTAATTTTAATTTAACTTTTATTATAATTAATTTTAAAGATTTTAGAAAATGAATCACAATTATTAAATCTTGAAATAATTTCAATTTTACGAAAGCAAAATTTTTTTAGAAATGTTAAAGATTTGAGAACAATATTATTACCTATTAAAAAGGCAATAATAAATCTTGAACATAAATCAACAACTTTAGCTGACTGTTTTATCAATCTTGTAATTATGGCAACAGCTATTAAAGAATTGTCACAAACAAGTAATCAAAATTTTTCTAAAGAATGTCAAAATGTTTTTGATAAAAGATGAAAAGAGTTTAATTTTGACTATTATCTCTTGCTTATTTTTTACATCCTAAATATAGAGGTATTTATATTATTTTTTTTAAATATTATTTTAAATTAAATAAATATTTACTTATTCATTAATAATTTAGATACTGGTTTACAAATAAATACTTTTCGTATTATATGTGAAAAAGCTTTATCAATATGGAAATTATTAGGAGGAAGGGAAAAATCTGCTAATGAATTAATTGCACAAATTTCAAACTATTCTTTAAAAAGTAAACTATATGATTTTGAATTTGTAACTGGAATTCATACAGTAAAAAATTGGTGGCTTATGTGCAAACAACAAAATAATCATATTCAAAAACTTGCTCTTTTAATGGCATCAATTGTACCAAGTAATGCAAGTTGTGAAAGATATTTTTCAATATTGGGTTGGTATATGAATAAACGACGAACAAGGTAATTTTATTTGAAATTATTTTATAATTTTATAATATTTAATTATTTAATTAATATTAATGTTTTTTTTAATTTTAGTTTAAATTGTTCACTTTTACAAAATATGTTACAAATGCATGCATATTATGTTTCAAATATTTCAAATGAAATTAAACATGCATACAAGGAATTAAGTGATGAAGGATTCGAAGATGCAGTTACCAAAACAACTTTTCCATTTGATGATGAAATTTTTGATGAAAATGATGATGAATTAGAAAATAATCAATTTGAAAATGATGATGAATTAGAAAATAATCAATTTGAAAAT
>PQFF01000248.1:216631-270038 GCA_003547095.1 Diversispora epigaea | reverse complement strand
CAAAAATAATTTGGGATGCCAAAATTAATTTGGGATGCCAAAAATAATTTGGGATGCCAAAATTAATTTGGGATGCCAAAAATAATTTGGGATGCCAAAATTAATTTGGGATGCCAAAAATAATTTGGGATGCCAAAATTAATTTGGGATGCCAAAATTAATTTGGGATGTCAAAAATAATTTGGGGTGCCAAAAATAATTGGGATTTGGGATTTGGGATTTCAGCATTTGGATTTTGAATTTGGGTGGCAGGTATAATTATGATAAAAGGTGTTAAAGAAATGGCAAAAGATAGTTTATTATACTGATTATCTTAATAAATATATTGGATTATGTTAAAAATTCATTATAATTTGATTTTCATTCTGGAATCTAGATAATAATTAATTGAAAAAAATGTAGAAAAATACATTAAATAATGATTTGAAAGATACTGGTAAAATTGTGGTTGAATTTAAAAGCAGAAGAATTTTCAAAAATTAAATAACAAATGATACAAAAAACTAATAACAAATATATCTATAGGAAATTCACTAGTCGAAATGGTCCAATTCGGCTAAAATTCGGCTGTGCAATTTTCAGACCGAATGTTGACTGAAATTTTTCTTTTTTTTTTTTGCCAATTGTTATGCCGATTGGCAGCCAATCGGCAAAAATTTGGTAATAAAAATTTTAATAGAAATCAGAAAGAAATATTCAAAAATCAGAAAGAAAACGGTAAGTAAATTTATTCAAAATTCTAATAGAAATCAGAAAGAAATATTCAAAAATCGGAAAGAAAACGGTAAGTAAATTTATTCAGAATTCTGATGGAAATCAGAAAGAAATATTCAAAATCCGATAAGTAAATTTATTCAAAATTCTGATAGAAATCAGAAACAAATATTCAAAATTCAGTAAGTAAATTTATTCAAAATTCTGATAGAAATCAGAAACAAATATTCAAAATCCGGTAAGTAAATTTATTCAGAATTCTGAAAGAAATATTCAAAATTCGGAAAGAAAACTTAGTTAAAATTCTGATAGAAATTAGAAACAAATATTCAAAATCTGATAAGTAAACTTGGTCAAAATTCTAATAGAAATCAGAAAGAAATATTCAAAATTCAGTAAGAAAACAGTAAGTAAATTTATTCAAAATTCTGATAGAAATCAAAAACAAATATTCAAAATTCAGAAAGTAAACTTGATCAAAATTCTGATAAAAATCAGAAACAAATATTCAAGAATTGATCAAAATCCGGTAAGTAAACTTGGTCAAAATTCTAATAAAAATCAAAAAGAAATATTCAAGAATTGATCAAAATCCGATAAGTAAACTTGGTCAAAATTCTAGAAATCAAAAAGAAATATTCAAAAAATTGGAAAAAAAACTTAGTTAAAATTCTAATAGAAATCAGAAACAAATATTCAAAATTCAGAAAGTAAACTTGATCAAAATTCTAATAGAAATCAGAAATAAATATTCAAGAATTGGAAAGAAACCGGTAAGTAAATAAAAGAAAATGACTAATGTTTTTTATTAAATAATCTAAAAATAATCATTAAAAATAATAAAAATAATATTAAAATATTCTAAAATATATTGATAAATGTCTATATATTATATACTTATTATTGTTCAGCCAAAATTTTTGAACTAGAAGTACTAACAAAACTCAGCTCATCTTACCTCTGTTTGCATGAATTCAGTGTCATAAATAACATCTTCTTGTTCATTACATGCCCAGTTAGGGGTTTTCGCCGGAGGGATGAAATCATACCGCTAAATTTCATCAGAATAGTTTCGTTTTCGTTGTAATTGAGCAGTAGTACTTGAATCTAATTGGGGGTCAAGTACATTTCTGAGCAAGTGTTTTAGCTAAATATTACGTGAAAATAGATTAAAAAAAATAAGTATCAAGGAAATTTCGTAAATAAATCGATAATAAATTAATAATAATTGTTAAAGAATAAAAGTATTTCAGAAATAAATCAGAAATTGGTTTTTTTGCATATAATATTAAAAAAAAAGAAAGAAAAAATAAGTATTAGTAATATTTTGATAATAAATTGAAAGAGAAAAAATAAAATCATTAATAAATCAATAATAAATCGATAATAAATAAAAGAATATAATTTTTTGCATATAATATTAAAAAAAAAGAAAGAAAAAATAAGTATTAGTAATATTTCGGTAATAAATTGAAAGAGAAAAAATAAAATCATTAATAAATCAGTAATAAATCGATAATAAATAAAAGAATATAATTTTTTGCATATAATATTAAAAAAAAAGAAAGAAAAAATAAGTATTAGTAATATTTCGATAATAAATTGAAAAAGAAAAAATAAAATCATTAATAAATCGGTAATAAATTGATAATAAATAAAAAAGAGAAAAAAAAATAAGTATTAGTAATATTTTGGTAATAAATGGAAAGAGAATAAAAATAAAATATCAGTAATCACTGGTCGAATGGAAAAAAATAGGACGGTTTTATCATGAATAGAATAGCTAAATTTGCTAAGATTTATTAAGTATAGGCAGTCAATTTTTTCCGATTTATAAATAGGAATTTCCGATTTATGAATTTTCATAAATAGGATATCCGATTTATGCATATTTGTGCCATCAATAGCATAAGGAAAGTCTAGATTTTGATCAACGTGTTACACAAGTATTTATACTTATTTTACAATAAGGTTCAATTGAATTTTGGTCACTCATATGACAAGTCACCAGAACGACTACTTAATAGATGACGAAACTTTATTATTGTATTCTTTGAAACTATTTCTTCGTTTCCTCTATTTAGATCCAATAAGATCCAATTTTTGGAAAAGTTTATATAGAAGACATTTTTTATAGTAATATATTATATAGACGAGTAATATAAGTAATGTTTAATTATTTTTAAATTTTTTTATTAAAACTATTATTTTAATATAAACTTTTATTAAATTTTATGACTACTTTTAAACTATTTTATTAAATTTCAAATAATAATTACAAGTATTTAAGTATTTAATTATTTCAAGTATTTGAATATTTGAGATCTTGAGATCTCATGTTCTAAAGTTTATATAAAAAAATATTCTTTTTAATAATATTATATACCTTTATTAAATTTATAGAATCTGTAATAACACGTATATACATATTTAAATTTTATGTAATATCTTAAACATCTTTTATAAAAACTCAGATATTTTTGATATCTTTTATTGCCAATATATAAATAATTTAAATAATTTAAAGTTCAACTAAAGATAATTTTCTTTAATTACCTGATCTGAATCTTAGATTTCTATTCGTTTAAATATTATTTGACCAGTCACGTTACTATTGATCTATACGTGTTACCCAAATCCCAAATAATTTGGGATTTGGGACGCCAAAATGCACAAATTACTAGTATTTGGGATTTGGGATTTGGGATTTCGGCAAAAAATACTAATTATAATTTGGGATTTGCGATTTGGGATTTCGGCATTTGGGATTTTGGCATTTGGATTTTGAATTTGGGTGGCAGGTATAATTCAGAATCAATTGTTTTTATAATTGTTTTCATTTCATTCTGTAAAAAATAAAAAAAAATAGTAAGAAATTGCTTAAAACCATATTCTGAATGCTAACCAAATTACTAACCCTGACGCCTTTTTCATTCTTTTCATCATCTGATTCAGTATCTTCTTCTTCTGAATCATTACCAAATACTCTTTTTCCTTTATTTGTTTTGATGATTTTTTTTGATTTTAATTTTTGTCTTTTTGGATATTTTGGAGGAATTATTTCAAGTTCAGTACCAGAATCACCTGGACTGAATCTTACTGAAATAGATTCTGGAATTTGATATTTTCGAAATCGATCAAGATTTTTATGAGCTGATTATTTTCAGCACCGAATTGTTGATTTATATTTGCCAGAAAATTTATTTCATCCTTAATTTGATTTATATTTTCTTGGCTTTTTTCTAATTTTTCTTCAAAATCAATTTCTATTTGAGAGTTTTGCCTTTTAAGTTCAGCAATTTCCTTTTTTAATTTTCGATTTTCTGAAAATGAGATAAAATCTGGAAGCATATTTTGTGAAACAGAGCTCATTTCAGAAACAATGCAGTAAATAGAATATATACAAGTATTTATCAGTTTCATCAGGAATTATATAGAGGCGTTCTACAACGTTCTACGAACGATACGTATTAATAACGTTCTAGATCGATCCGTTTTATTGCGTATTTCGAACGTTACGTTCTAGAACGATCCGTTCTACAACGTTCTACAAACGAACGATAATGCAGATATTAAAAAGAGGCTCAAAAATATCGAGCTTCTTACCGAAATAAACAACGATCCGGATTTTTCGAAAGTAATTATTTTTAATCGAATTGTAACGTTATATTTTAGCATATAGTATATTAATATTTATGATAATTTTAACAAATAAGGATGTAATAAACCGAGTCACCAAAAATATATTTAAAGCAAATATATTTCCTTCTACGAAGGATTTGGTCGATGAAACCGAGCACATTATACGAAAAAATTTTCCGGATATTTCTGAATCAATGGATTCGCGACACCACTCAAAATTATTCAAAATAATAAAAGCAAAAGTAAGAAATATTTATTAAATAAAATACGTTATATGTCGTTTTATTTTTTTAGATTAAATATTTTTAATAATAGTTGCTAGAAAAACTTCGGGAAATGAGAGGTGGAATCGCTTCCCGAGTCAAATCGGCAATTTTTGAAATCTTNAATCTTACTGAAATAGATTCTGGAATT
This sequence comes from Diversispora epigaea, assembly GCA_003547095.1. Taxonomy (NCBI): domain Eukaryota; kingdom Fungi; phylum Glomeromycota; class Glomeromycetes; order Diversisporales; family Diversisporaceae; genus Diversispora; species Diversispora epigaea. The sequence goes on along the minus strand of PQFF01000248.1, from coordinate 265,268 downwards.
TGATATTTTCGAAATCGATCAAGATTTTTATGAGCTGATTATTTTCAGCACCGAATTGTTGATTTATATTTGCCAGAAAATTTATTTCATCCTTAATTTGATTTATATTTTCTTGGCTTTTTTCTAATTTTTCTTCAAAATCAATTTCTATTTGAGAGTTTTGCCTTTTAAGTTCAGCAATTTCCTTTTTTAATTTTCGATTTTCTGAAAATGAGATAAAATCTGGAAGCATATTTTGTGAAACAGAGCTCATTTCAGAAACAATGCAGTAAATAGAATATATACAAGTATTTATCAGTTTCATCAGGAATTATATAGAGGCGTTCTACAACGTTCTACGAACGATACGTATTAATAACGTTCTAGATCGATCCGTTTTATTGCGTATTTCGAACGTTACGTTCTAGAACGATCCGTTCTACAACGTTCTACAAACGAACGATAATGCAGATATTAAAAAGAGGCTCAAAAATATCGAGCTTCTTACCGAAATAAACAACGATCCGGATTTTTCGAAAGTAATTATTTTTAATCGAATTGTAACGTTATATTTTAGCATATAGTATATTAATATTTATGATAATTTTAACAAATAAGGATGTAATAAACCGAGTCACCAAAAATATATTTAAAGCAAATATATTTCCTTCTACGAAGGATTTGGTCGATGAAACCGAGCACATTATACGAAAAAATTTTCCGGATATTTCTGAATCAATGGATTCGCGACACCACTCAAAATTATTCAAAATAATAAAAGCAAAAGTAAGAAATATTTATTAAATAAAATACGTTATATGTCGTTTTATTTTTTTAGATTAAATATTTTTAATAATAGTTGCTAGAAAAACTTCGGGAAATGAGAGGTGGAATCGCTTCCCGAGTCAAATCGGCAATTTTTGAAATCTTTGGGGAATCTCAACTCCCTCGCATTGATTTCCAATCCTCCCCGGCGGAGATTAATTCATGGAAATCAGATCAAAGAGTTAAAGATGCCTACCGCAAGCTCTTTGACGTTTTTTCTGAAGACCGCACATACATGCAGGTTATTTTAGAGAGAGTTTGGAAATCTAAGAAGAGGATTTCCAATATGCACATTGCATGGGGTGTCGCAATCGCTCAACTTTTTTTGAATCCCGATGTCAAGGGGATTATGATTTCCGAAAATTTATTAAAAATCGTAATATTACGTTATAAATAATTTTTAATATAATTTTATATTTTTTAGCGGAAACTTCAACAAAAACGGCCATTAAGGCCTGAAGAAGGGGAGTTGGATGCGGAAGAAACTTCGGAAGAGGAATCTGAAGAAGAAGAAGAGGAGGGAAAAAGTCCGAAAAGGAGAAAAACCTCACGAGGTCATGTTTCTTCTTCCGGTCGTGCTCCTTCTCCTGGTCGTGTTTCTCCCCCTTTAACTTCTCCTTTTCGTCTTCTTCCGGAATTTTTCGATAATGAAGGTGAAGGTCGACAACGTGCACGAGAAGGTCGACGAGAAAGTCGTCGACAACATTTCCAAGAAGGTTGGTGAGAAAGTCGACAACGTTCAGGAGAAGAAGAAAGTAATACAACTGGTGGTGATACAGAACGTGCTGAAATTGTAGCGGAACAATAATAATGCGTCATATAACGCTATACAATTTTTATATTATTTAATATTTTTTATTTTAACATTATTATTATTTATTATTATTATTTATACATTTATCATTTATTATCTATTTATTAAATTTAAAATAAAAATTTATTAACTAAAAATTCATTATTATCAATAAAACATGGAATAATATGTATTATATCGTTTATTGCTTCTATTTCTATTAAATTAAATATATTTGTTTTTTCTAATAATGGGCATTTGTATAAATATGGATTTACCGATGATGTGAAATCATACCACTGCACGAGTGCGAGATGCATTGGTTCTTCATAATTCATTATTATTTCAGTTATTAAAAGAACCTATTTATAAAATATTAATAATAATTAAATATTCATCATTATTTTACAAGATATTAATTTTGATCTTTACCTGAGCAAAGCATACACCATTATCTGATGTGTATTCAAAGATTTCATCTGCATTCATTTCAACTGCAATATTACTAAATATAGGTTTTTTATGGAATTTATTTGTAGCACGCATTATTGAACCAAATTTTAACGTCACACCACCATATATATGAAATATCATATCAATTTTTTCGTGTTCAGATAGATTTTTATAATAGATTTCTAGATATACATCTAAACACTCCAAAAATTTTTCAAAGCCAAGTTTCATTTCTTTTTCGAGGTCCGGGTCATTCATTCTTGTTTGAATATAAATTTCAGCATTTTGTATACAAAATTCATATAATTTTTTTGAATATTTTAATGCTATTGGGGTTTTTGGTATTTCTTTTGAGGAACTTTCTGTTATGATGGCTTTGCGACGAATCTAAAGAAAAATGTGTTAATATAAATTTAATAACGTTATATAACGATTTCTACCAAAAAAGAATACTTACAATTTTCATTATTTGTTTTTCAATTTCTTTTTTATTTGTTAATTTATAAGGCTTTTTGACATAATCTTTATGGAGGCTTTCATATGTTTCTGTTGTATACCCATTAATGGCACCAAATTCATGAATTGAAGAGCAAATATGGAACACCCACGAATGTAATTTAGGAAATTGAAGCTCAGATTTTGAATGTTCTTTAAATAGTTCAATAAAAAGTTTTGCCCATTCATTTATTGATTTCTGAAATTATTTAAAAAAAATTTTAATAAAAATCGTTATACAACGAATTAAAATATTATATAAAGATATATATTGTTACCTGCAGAAGAGTTACATCAGATTCTTCATAATTTTCTTTTCTTGATAATAAATACATTTTGTTCCATTTTAAATATACTTCAGTAATTTTGTTATTTTTAATAAAATTCGGACTTCTGGAATCTTCGTAGAGTTTGTCTACAATAAAAATCATTATTTTCATAAGGCTCCGATATTCCGAAGCGGTAAGTAAGGTAAGATGTAAAAAACCGTTGGGAAACGATTTTAGATCTTTATAACAGGGAATTAATTTAACGCGATTATTCATTTTATCGATAAAGGATTTTCCACATTGTTTATTAATTAAAATTTTTGTAAAGTTTAATTGATGTTGGAAAAGGCCAAGATCAAGGTGATGCATTCTATCGGGTACTGTAGCGGCATATATATTGATATTCCTATTAAATTTTAAATTTTAATTAATACTTTTATTATTTTATTTAAAATTATAAAATTCAAAATTATAAAATTCCATACTTACAGGACACTCCAAAAAAAATTTCGTACGTTTTCGATACTAACGTTTTTTCCCGTATTATTTTTATAATATAATTTCATATTATTGTGAGATCTTGGTTCTATTTGATTGCTATTTAAGTTTATATTTGATAAATCTTCCTTGGAAATGAGGCAAAAATGACAGGGGTAATTTGATTTCGTTGATTTATATGTTAATGCAAATGTGCATGCTTCGGGCCAGTCAGAAATTATCATAGAAATTCTAGGGAAACACCAAAATATACTATTATTTAATTCTAATTCTATACCATTATCGTCATATAACGAAGACAACAAAAATTTGAGAGATTTATGAAAAGTTCTACGGACTATATTTTTATGTTCTTCGGATATTTTTTGAGTATCATCTTTTGCTTTTATAATAGGAAGATATNACTTTTTCTTTGTTTAATAAGTTAATTAATTTCATCCTATCCATTAGTTTTCTTCCTTGTTCTATGTTTTTGGGAAGAGGTGATGTCGGTAGATTTGAATGTTTATTAAAAAAACGTATTATTGCGTTTCTGGCTTTATTATTTAGGTTATGTTGGATAATTAATGTCATTAAATCAGAATAGGTATTGTTTGGAAATTTTGGTATGGTTTCAGTTTCTTCTTCTGCTGATTCGAATTCTTCAGATTCGTCGGATTCATTATCAGTTTTATCTGATTCGAATTCAGTTTTATCAGATTTGGATTCAGATTCGGTTTCAGTTTCATCAGATTTGGATTTGGATTCATCAGTTTCAAATTCGGGTTCTCTGGATACAGGCTTTTCATATCGTATGGATGCGAATTCTTCGAATGTTAGGCTATTCATACTTTGCGGAAGTTCATCTATTTCAACTTTATAATTTATATTGGTTACATATATTTGATAATAATCGAAAGATTATAATAAGAAATTTTCACACACCTTGCATAATGTCACTGGTTTTGTTGCTTCTTGAACTAAACATAGGTTCATCATCCGATATATAAATTATTTCATTATTTTGATTATCTTCGCTATTATCCTATATAAATAATGAATTATTAAAAAATTAATAATATTATATAACAAATTTTATGATATTTCATTAATATTGATTACATTTTGCTCAGGCATAATTATATCAAATTCATTTTGAATTTCTTCAAAACTACTAGAACTACTTGAATCATAATTTTCAGAACATCTTTTTACATGCTGACTGTAAGCAGAACGGCTTGAAAGAACACGATTACAAAACGGATATTCAAAAGCCATTGTTATCATTAAATGAATAATTGGAAGGAATGATTAATAAAATGAATTGAATTTGGTTCATTTAAATACTTTAATGTTATAAATTATAATCATTATTTAATGAAATTTAATATTACTTAAAAATTACTCGTTTATTATTAATTTAAAACGTAATACAACATTATATGTTAAATGATTATCATTTTTTTTCTAATATATTAAACATTTATTTAATTAAAGATAATGAGAATTCTTCAAAAGGAAGTTCATAAAGCATAAAATATTCGTAACATATTTATTTGAAAATAACATAACACCTCAAACAAAGAAAGAAAATGCCGTGAAACAAGTTATATAGAAGGAATTTAATTTATAACATGATACTCCTCACTACAATAAAGGAAGGAACCCCATATGTACATTTTATAGAAGGAATTTGTTGGGAATAGATTATCAAATCGGTGAGAAAATCAGATTATAAATAAAATATTCCGTATTACATATAAACCATTGTTTATACTGTTAGGCAGATCTATATATGCATGATCAGGAATGATCTGCATTGTCGATTAATCAAATGATAAAATACTATTTAAACCCCTACCTTATAAAGGTTGTTTACTTACCACAAAAAATGAAGGGATAACTTTAAGTGAAAATTTCGAACTAAGTTTCGAAATTTTTTATCTTATACACTATTTAAAAATTACTTTTTTTTGTTTCACTTTCATAATTTTACAATATGATGCCAAGTAATTACAAAAATCCTTTATTTAAATTATGTATATTAAATATAATAAAAAAATATATTAAATTTTTCATCGAAAAAAAACGTTATATAACATAATATTCTCGATTTTTTTTTGCTAAAAGTCCAATTTCAAAAATACTTTTTTTTTAATTTTCAAAAATTTTTTTTTTCAATTTCAACTAACTACACCAAAGAATATATCGCACATACATGCAGATATTTTAGAAAGAGAAAAAATAATGGTAAATATAAATATTTAATTTATTTGTTAAAGAAGCGGGGATAAATCTATATAAAGAGTAAAATAATATATTATTTGAGATAAAATAATGTCAAAATATAATTTAAAGAAGAGAATATAATAATATATATATATATATAACGAAATGTTTCGTTATATATTCAAAATGTAATAAATAAAAATATATTTTATTCATAAGCTACATAATACAAGAAAATCCAAAATCAACAATAACAATAAAAAAGCAATGGCGACATCATCAACGCCAGTTTCAACTCCTACTTTGGCATCAAGATCAATAGTAACAACAAGATCAACTTTAAAATTAACATCAAAATCAATCCCAACAAAATCAAAATCTTCCGCTTCAACTCTTACCACGTTAACTCCAACTGCATCGACTCCAACTGCATCAACTCCTACTGCATCAACTACTACTGCATCAACTACTACTGCATCAACTATTACTGCATCGACTACTACCGCATCAACTCCTACTGAATCAACTCCTACTGAATCAACTCCTACTGNTGTTGAATTTCTACAATTTAGATGAAAAAACGAATCAAAAAATAATGAATACACTACTAGAAATAAAAAAAGACATAACTGAAATAAAAAAAGACATTACCGAAATAAAAAAAAATGGAAATGATTCAAATAATTCGAAAGAACAGAAGAAATCGGAAGAATTATATTTAAATGTAAGAATTTTGTTATACTTTATTTTCTATATATATAAATAAAAATTAATTATAAATATTTTTTACAGGAGATAGCCAATATTGTATCAGAACTATTTATAGAAACGGATATGTACCTGGACTCAGAAAAATTAAAAAAAGAAACAAAGAACTACATAAATTCGACCAATCCCGGATTTCTTGCAAAATATTCGGAAAAAAGATAGAATTCGTATTTTGAAAAAAGTATTCATAGTAAGGTATATAATTTAATTAATAATTTACTTTATATTAAATGACATTTAATAAAAAATGACGTTAAATAACGTTTTATAATATAGTTGCTATTGAAACTTCGATCAAAGAGGGGCAATATTGTTGCCAAAATTAAATCGTCAATATTTTCTACCTTTGGCGAAGATTCATTACCAAGTATTAATACCAGCGTGATGGAAAAAGAAATAATAGATTGGAAAAAAAAAGAANCAACTCCTACTTCGGCATCAAGATCAATAGCAACAACAAGATCAACTTTAAAATTAACATCAAAATCAACATCAAAATCAATCCCAACAAAATCAAAATCTTCCGCTTCAACTCTTACCACGTTAACTCCAACTGCATCGACTCCAACTGCATCAACTCCTACTGCATCAACTACTACTGCATCAACTACTACTGCATCAACTACTACTGCATCAACTACTACTGCATCAACTACGAAAGCATCGACTACTACCGCATCAACTCCTACTGAATCAACTCCTACTGAATCAACTCCTACTGCATCAACTCCTACNCTCAATCCGCATCTTTTCCAATTTTCAAAAGAAAATCCCAATCATCATCTTCATTGGATGAAGCTAACAAAAAAAAGCAAACTAATAAATTTGGGGGTAATAAACGTTATATATCGGTTTTGAAAATAATTAAATATATTATAAGATAATTAATGTTGAATTTCTACAATTTAGATGAAAAAACGAATCAAAAAATAATGAATACACTACTAGAAATAAAAAAAGACATAACTGAAATAAAAAAAGACATTACCGAAATAAAAAAAAATGGAAATGATTCAAATAATTCGAAAGAACAGAAGAAATCGGAAGAATTATATTTAAATGTAAGAATTTTGTTATACTTTATTTTCTATATATATAAATAAAAATTAATTATAAATATTTTTTACAGGAGATAGCCAATATTGTATCAGAACTATTTATAGAAACGGATATGTACCTGGACTCAGAAAAATTAAAAAAAGAAACAAAGAACTACATAAATTCGACCAATCCCGGATTTCTTGCAAAATATTCGGAAAAAAGATAGAATTCGTATTTTGAAAAAAGTATTCATAGTAAGGTATATAATTTAATTAATAATTTACTTTATATTAAATGACATTTAATAAAAAATGACGTTAAATAACGTTTTATAATATAGTTGCTATTGAAACTTCGATCAAAGAGGGGCAATATTGTTGCCAAAATTAAATCGTCAATATTTTCTACCTTTGGCGAAGATTCATTACCAAGTATTAATACCAGCGTGATGGAAAAAGAAATAATAGATTGGAAAAAAAAAGAAGAAGTTAGAAAAGCATTCAAAAAATTACATAAAAAGATAAATGAAGACGATGACGATGAAAAACTAACATGGTGTAATAGAATATTACAAAAAGCTTTTACAAATCCCGCTAAGAAAACAAAATACCTCCTTGTGTTTGCCGTAGGAGTAATTGAAATAACTCTTGATCCCGATAATGGAGGTATACAAATAAAAGACGTAATCATGAAATCAAAAATCAGAAAATATATAGTAAGTTTTATATTAATTTATTGAAGACACCAGAAAAACAAAAAAAAACGTTAAATATCGTTATAATTTAGGATAAAATCGAAAATGGAAATATCTATATTTCATCATCAGAATCAGAATCATCTTCAGGATTCGCCTCAGAATTCGAAAAGGATAACAATGACAATATGAATGAAGACAACGAAGATGATGGCGTAATTTATATTGACTCTAATGAAGAAAACGATATAAATTTGGACGAATACAATATAGATGAAAGTGATATGGTATGAAAAATGATGTTTATTACTTTAATATTTTAAAAAATTCATAACGAAATAATATTTTTTTATATATTTCATGTAATAATTATAATAAAAGTAAAATAATAGTTAATAAAAGAAAATAATAAAGATTGAAATTAAATTTTATATTCAAAAAAAGTGTAATTTTTGAAAAAAATGAATAAATTAAATTAAAAAACGTTATTTAACGATAAATTTAATAAAAAAAAATATTAAAGCAATTAATCTGACGTTCTAGATCACAATAAATACGTTCTGCTCGTCTATGTTATTAAACGATGCTTTAAATATCATTATATATCACATAAAAATGAACATTTCGTACCGTACTGACTAGCGATAATAAACACTGATATACAACGTTATTAATACGAAACGTTCGTTATACATTCTAAAACGGCGATATATAACGTTATATATACACCGTTCATTAAACGTAGTATAAACGGTACGTATTTATAGCGTACTAGAACGTTACGTTCTAGTACGTAGGTGTCATTCTAGAACGCAATATGAACGTTCCGTCTATAGAACATTATATAACGTTATATAAAAATTACTGATGTTTTAATTCGTCTACTGTCTCTGGAATTGTACTTTCAAGTTCTTCTGAAAAGTGTACAGTTTGAGGAGCAGAAGTCTGTTCCTTATATAATCATGATAGATGAATATTGTATTTTTCTTTTAAAGAAGAGATATCAACACTTTTTTTTAGAAGTTTCAGAAGATTCTGGCTCATTATGAGCAAAAGAAGGTTCATTTTGTAAAGAAGAAAGCTCAACGCGTCTTTTTATATGAATTCGTGGTGTTCACAATTCTTGAGACATTATAAGAAAAAATAAGTAGAAAGAAAGAAAAAATAAGAAATAATAAAAAGAAGAAAGAAAAAATAAGAAATAATAGAAAGAAGAATGAAAAAAAAAGAAATAATAGAATGAAGAATGAAAAAAAAAGAAGAAAAGAAAAAGAAGAATGAAAAAAAAGGAGAAAAGAGAAAGTGCGAAAAAATAAAACGAAAAAAGTATATAAAAGTATATAAAAAGTAGAAGAAAAAAGCAGAATGAAAAAGTATAAAAAAAGTATAAAAAAAGTATAGCAAAAAATAGAAAAAAATGTAATTAAGTATATTTCAGAAAGTAATTAGATGTTTTAGAGAGTAATTGGGAAAGTAATGAATTAAAATAAGAGCAAAAAAAAGAATTTTCTAATATTTTTGAAGATTATTCATCACCAAATTATGATTCTGATGAACCGATTGATCCAAAATCGACAAATAATAATTCATATCTATGGATTCTATTATGGATAATGAGCTTCCGGATAAAATTCAACTTACCTGAATCGTTAATAAAGTTCATTAAATTATTGTTATCAAAAATCGGCAATTCTGAATTTGACACTTTTCCTAATTCAATATATATGACAAAAAAAGAACTTGGATTAAAAGATGATTTTTACTCTTTTTCTACATGTCTGAAATGCCATACCATAAGCTTTATAATAAGCAAGAAGTGGAAGATTATAAAGAAAATAATACCAATTCTATCATGAAATGTCGGCACGTCGAATTTCCAAATTTAGCAACTAGATGAAATTGCCAATGCCAAACAATATTATCCAAACAAGTTCCAACAATGGATAGATTTAAGTTAAAATTCAAGTTGGTTTATCCATTTGCCAGAATTGACAACAATTGATAGCATTTTATAATCATCTGAATTTCGAAAATTTCCTTCAACATTGGTTAAATTGGACAAACTCTGATGAAATTTTATCAGACATTTATGATGGTGTTGTTTTATGCATAATAGTGCAGTATTTGAAAATAACCAATTATTCGTACATATATTAAAAACAATAACTTACAATATTTGCTAATTTAGGATCCAATAATTATTGAATATGATTTATATTAACTTCAAATTAAAGCTAATAAAATGCTCCTGACTCTGTATACTTGTTTTTTACCAATATTTCTTATATCAATTAAAAAAATATTTTTCGTGATGTATTATATCAAATCTATGAATTGCTTTAAAATCAGATGATAATTTTTTTAAATAGTCTAATTTTGTTTCCTATTAATATTATCAAAATTATTTTTCAAATATTCATATATTCTAAAACCAGATTTTATTCATTTGTTTCCATATAATTCTGTAAATCCGTTAGAAACAATCTCACTCGATGTTTTTATGTGAATTATTATCTAAACTAATATTTATTATAAAATAAAACATGTATTATCTAAACTAACATACATGTTTTATTTTATAATAAATGTTAGTATAAAATAGAATTTAAAATAAATCTATATATCTGAAATATTTTATCTTAATTTCAATTTTTTTAATGTTAATTACTGTTGATTTTCAGCATTCTATTCTTCAATTGGACCATCGATCCACTTAGACACCTTATGATAGATTTAATGATATGATATCAAAGAAATAACAAACGGTATCCATTATATTACTTTATACATATTATCTGCATTTATTTGAATATTTTGAATAAGTTTATCTATTGTTTAATTCCACTTTTCTGTTTATTAAAATCATTTTGAAAAATGTTTCAAGTTACATAGTAGGCAAGTTTTAAAAAAAGTAATCTTGATTGCATTCTAAGCATATTCAATAAGATAATATTTTTTGTTCGCTTATAACGTATCGTGTAGGTAAAGTTTGCTTCTTTAAAAAAATAGTAATTTTTATTAATTTACGAAAGATGAAAATTGCTTTGATGCGCTAATATATAGAATTGAGTAACCAAAAAAATATTAATCATTTGCTAAAAGGGATAAAATTAATTTATTTATTTATATTTGATATAATAAAATACTGATAAATTATAAACTCTTTATCATGAATATTTATTTTAAATCTATTAACAAAATTAGATGATTCATAAATTTAATCTTCACAACACAAAAACCCTAGTACCTATTTTCTGTAGTATATCTTAATTATTAATATATTGGTTTGACTTCACTCATTTATGTTTTAAGAAAAAATAAATTAATCTCAATACTTTTCCCATTAATTAAATTATTCAAATGTAGGAATACTTAAATTAATTAAAGTTAAATTTAATAAAATTCGGAAACGTCAGAAACATCGTTTCTTAATATTCAAAAAAAGGAAGCATATATATTGATAGACTTATTCACGCAAAAAAAAATAATCTCCAGTTTAATAAATGCTAACAAGTGAAAATAAGATATGTTTATAATCATCACAAAATAAAATAAAATTTATAAATATCTATGATAATAAAATAAAAAATAAGAATTATCGAATTAAAAAATTCTAAATAAATTTTTTAGGTTCAAATTGTGAGCCTAAATTTGAACTAGAAATTCCAAATTCTTGATCATCTGAAATTGTTTTTTTAAAAAATAAAAATAAAAATAAAAAAATTAAATTATATAAATAATTTAGAAACAAAAATATAATAATAGAATCATATTAATTACCAAGTGATTTACTTGAATTATTGACTTCAATGCTTTTATGTTCCATTTCTATAATTGTATCATAAAATAAACTCAACTCATTAAGTTGCATAAATAAATATCTAAACACATTATAAATGAATTAAGATAGTAAATTCATCTGAACAAAAAATTCGAGTTATCTTACCTAGTTGTTCTTCTATAAAAATGAATAATGATTTAAAATTAATAAGTAATAAAAATAATAAAAAATAAAATCAATAAGTAAGGAGTTAATATATTTACCATCAGTGGCATTTCTAGGTTTAATTGGAATGTTAAATGAAAATATTTTACTATTTTGTATTCTGCATTTTGTATTTTTGCTTAATTGAGTATTGATTGGAGATTTTAAATTTCTAGATTGAATATTTGGGTCTTGTTGTTTGTCCATTTCATCGTAAAATGACTTTACCAATGATTCCATTTTTCTGCGAATAATAATTGCATGAGGTCTATTATCGGGATCAGCATCCCAACATCGGTTCATTAAAGTCACATATTCACGTGGAATATATTCATAATTCTTTGGTCGATATCCTTTGACAATATCAAGAGTTAAATCCAAATCGTGCTCACGGTCTTCAAATGGAGTTTCACCAGTTATTACTTCCCACATTAATATGCCCATACTATATATATCTGATTTTTTTGTATAAATTTCACCACAGTGAACTTCGGGGGCAATATATGGGAGATTCCCGTAAATACTATTTGGCGGTTTGTCGACTGGCCCACTCAATCCTAAATCACTAATATACCAGGCATAATTTCCTACTAAATAAAGAATATTTCCTGGGTGCAAATCTCTGTGTATTACATTTTGGTTATGAATTACATTTAAACAAAAGGCGATCTTCAAAATAATTCTATATTTTTGTAATAATGTAAGTAATTGATAATTATCTTTTAAAAAATTTCTTAAATCATTTCGATAATAATGCAAAATTAACAAATAATCTTGAGTGATTGGATCTTTAGTTAGACCACGACATGTAACAAGAGACATGAAAGCATTATCAAGTGTGAAATTTAATATCACCTATGAATTTTTTATAATTACATAATCAATATTCTAAAATATTAAGCAGAAATTAATGAATGTAATAATAATAAGTCAACTTACTTCTTGAAACCAATGCACATTATTACTATTTGAATTATTTAATCTTTTCAAAACAATCTTTTGTCTTCTAAATCTTTCCAATATTTTTCTTTCAGAATTCCACTTAACGTAGTTTCCATCTTTCCAAGTTGCTGTATAAATGGTAGCACATCCCCCTTCCGTTAGATATTTGACATTCTCAAATTGATCATATTCAACCCATTCAATTACTTGATGAGGCCCTATAGTTTTTCGCTGACATTCTTGAATTAATTTATCAATTTCATTATTTCCAGATGTCCAATTTCCAAAATTATTTTCTAAATACATACGGATACAAAGTTCACAGTATTGTGTTGCTTGATGCTTCTTCAAACAATTGTTGCATTGTTGGTTTTCTACAGAATTGTCACAAATTCTTGATCTATCATATACTCTCAGTAATTCATTAAGTAAAAAATTCTTTTCATTTTCAGTTAGAGATGAATCGTTTTTAACAACATTTTTTCGATATTCTTCTTTCTCTGTAATTGTTTTGTAAATATTGTGGTCTAGAGAATAGAATGATTTATCCCAAACTCTTTCTAATTTCTCATTCCATTTAATTTTTTGAGTAGCCGTTTTCTATTTCATTTAATACAAATAATAAATAATCAATAAATTATTAATGTATAAGTTATTATTTATTAATTTATTTACGAATAAAAAATATAATATGAAATTACCATGGTTTATGTTTTTAATGTAATAGAGATTAATTGATTATTATTTAATTATGTATTAACGATTAGAATATACATATATTCGCGAGGAATTACACTAGCAAATATTAGTTTAAATTGACGAGTAGAGATATGTTAAAACCATATGAGTTATTATCAATCTAGTATAAGAAAACGAGTGTAAAAAAAAAGGAAGGAAAAATCCGATAAATAATTGGAAGTTGATAGTTAAATATAATTATTTTACAGAAGATATTTAAAAGATTCAATATTTATTGCACTTTCATTAATAAGATTTGAATTTATATTAATATCAAGCATCAAGAAATTTTATCAGGCGTAAATTTACGTAATATTTACGACACCTACGTAAATATGCGGGGACGCTTTTAAATAAACCGGTGTATCTCGGCGGATCTCGAAGTACAGAGATGAAACACATATTATCTCGTAGCTCAGAACAAGACTTTCGATCGGTAATATAGACCTCTTAGTAGAAAATCGTTCACTGTCCCACAAATCGCGATCGTATTAAAAAAAAAAAGGGAGAAATTACGGAAAAATAAAAAATTTTTACGCGAAAATTTTACGTAATTTTTACGCCAAAAAAAACTCCGTTTTTTTTTGACTAGCAATTTTCTACTAATGACTAATCGAAAGTCCTTGTTTCTTTTCACAGCACCGAGATCAATCAATATTGCTCCGGACTTACCATTTCCTAGTCTTAAAAATATAATAATCATAGAATCACCATCGTAATAATATGATAAATCGTTTGAAATTCAAAAAGATTTATTTTATACGTTTATTTAATTTTGAATCAAACTGATTTAATAATAGGCACCAGAAATTTTTCGCGAAAACGTGATATCCTATTCCACAGGGGTGTATTGTATTTATCACCGCGCATTACACCCTTCGAATATCGATTTTTATTAAATATCCTGGGGACAGGGAATCTTTTTTACTTACGGAAATCATATTTGTCACCCAATATTCATCACGCGCGAAAAGCAATACGTGAAAAAAATATTACCGATCACCAAATTATGGTCCAATCAAAATTTACTCTTACGCGAAATGTCATGTTTTCGCGAAAAAATTTCTGGTGATATTGGGATAAAGTGATACATCTATGGTTATTTTTTCAATACCATCCTAAAATTAATTATATATTTATTTATACAAAATGAGGTATATCAAAAAATGACACTTTTGCGTTACTGGGGTGCAAAAGTATCATTTTTGATACACTTGTGGTTATTTTTTTTTTTTGACATACCCCCATTTTGTATTAATAAATATATAATTAATTTTAGGGTGGTATCAAAAAAATAACCACAGATGATGTATCAAAAATGATACCTTTGCTACTGGGGTAGCTATTATTGGAAATTATTTCACGTGCAAGTAATGTGACAAATCTCGGGATGTGTAAAAATTAATATTCGAAGAGTGTGACAAACGGTGATAAAAACACTACCACGAGTATGGTGGTATAAAGTTTTTGTTAAATAATATAATAAATGTGAATTTGCGACTTTTCGTGACCGAGTCCATTATAGTATACATTACCTATAATAATAAATGATATTACATTATCAGTTTATTTAGTTTATTGTTTAACATTTAATCGATTTAATTTATTATTCACATTAACTAGTGTGACGGGGCACGAAGTACTCACTTTCTTTTTGAGTAACTAACGGTCTTAGCTACCTTCGAAGCTGGTCTTCCGTAAAAGCAGTCCTTGACATAATAACGTCTTCCTGTATCAAAAGATTTACGAAGGATTTACAAAGGGTAGAAATTGGTGTAACGAAATGAATTGCGGGGGGAATTTATTTCCCTTTCGGTTTAGCGGAAAAAGGGAAAGTGTTGTTTGTGGGAATATTTTGTTATATTTAAGATATTTTAGGCTGGGAAGAATTTTATTTCTTAAAAGTATAATTAATATTTGATTTGTAATGTTTTTGTGAGTTTTAATTCGTTTTGAACAAATATTTGATTGACTTGATACTCAACGTTGATATGACAATCAAATTTAAAAGAGAAATAAGGATTGTACGGAATTGCCCAGCGGTTATCTAACTTTGCACCTCTGATCAGTACATATTGTCCATTTTCATGTCGGTGATATAATGGATATGAGTCACTTCCTTTTTTTTGTTTCTTTCGAGAAGTATTTGCAACCGACGTTCTTTATCAGTTTGTGAATTGAATGTATGAAGACATGGCATTTATCAAACAAATTTAGCAGAAATTTACAGATGAAATCAAGTTTGACAGATATTCCATTCGCAAATAGTTATTATAAATTATAAATAATAATTTTATTTCTAATGAGTTTCCTTACTCTTAAAATTCATTTATATTATATTAACATAATTTAAGTCTATTATGTAATTTAATATTGATCATGACCTAAGCCAAAAAGGAAACAAATTCTCTGTATTTCGTTTCATTACACCAATTTCTACCCTTTGTAAATCTTTTGAAGACGTTATTATGCTAAAGACTGCTTTTAGTTACTTTCGAAACTACTTTGTCGTAGCACTTACTTTATTGTTAGTTACTCTACTTAAAAAGGAAAAGCTAGTTAGTTCTGCAGTTTATATATTTATCTCACAGTAACGTGTCATGGCCAATACAACCGAACAAAAACGTACAATTCAGATTCAGATAGATAATCTAAGGATACTAGACAAATAAAGAAAGTAAACGGGCAGAAAACTTACCTATCATCTATTGTTTGCCATCGAATATGTCCAATAAACCATCCGCGGAAACATTAATTATAATTTTAAGAAATGTTCAATCATCTCATTCAACTCAAGATTTATTTTCATCGTTAATAGTTAATCGAATCTGATGTAAAGTAAAGTACTATACCAATACTTTGGGATGGGAATGAAGAACTAGTATGGATGATAAGGAGAAGTCAAAAAAGAAAGCATTATGTATTCGAACTTATATTTAATGTATGAATACTCAAGCTAGAATTTTACTTACTCAAAATGGATTTAATTTATCATCATCACCACCTCAAGCTATTTTCGATTATCCATTATTCGCCCATATCATAAATTTATAATTAATAATTTAGTTTATTTTAGTTCAATATATTTACAACAAATTACCTGTCTAGATCAAGATCATAACAATAACGATGATGTTGATGATGACGATGACGATGTGATGATGACGATGACGATGTTGTTGAATCGAGAACACTATTTCATGAGATAAGTAGTTTAATAATAAACCGTTGAACATTTTTTGAGTATTTTAAGTTGGTAGAAGTTACCAAAATTTTTTAAAAAATTTTAGTTGTTATACTGATTTAATTGGTCCAATTACCCGATGCCCCAAAAGTATTTAAGAAATGAAAAGGGTTTGCTTTGATAATAGAACATTAGTTTATTATATAAATCATTAGCAATAATTTATGATAATATTTTTATTTGGATATGGATTTGAAATTTAGTTTAAATTCATATTTTCTAATAATATCATTTTAAACAAAATTTATCAGTGTACAAAACGGTTAGAAAATCTATCAATTGATGGTAGTTATCTAGATTATGATTTCCTATTGTGAGCTATCATTAGTCAAAAAAGAAACGCTCGTTTAATATCAGCAAATTTTTATAACTTCAAAGAGAAATTATCACAAATTAGACAATTTACTTCAAGAACTTTATATTGAAAATTGTTATGATTGAATAAATCGGATTGCTTATTCTTTGCTCCGTCATTTACTCAATTAAGTAGTTTTCATACAAATTTAAAAAATATCTGTCAATATTTATATCTCACAATTACTTTTGATATATTTTCAGTAATTTTGAATTGTTGTACAAAGGTTACGAAATTAACTCTAAAATGTAAGTCCTGAACAGATAATAACAATATTTAATAATAATTTTAATGAATAAAGGAGTTTCTTATTTAATTGTGGAGGAGAAAGATTTGATCCTGATAAATTATTAAGTCAAATGGCAGAGAATCACTTGAAACTATTAAATTAAAATGGTTTATAAAATAAATAGATATTCGGTGCTGACAATTTAGGAAACCTTTTCGAAGAATGTCGTCATAATAAAGGAGGGGAAATAAAAGATTATTGTAAAACAAGCGCGACTATTTATATTAAGTGACGAACATTTTAAAGTTATTGAAGAATATAGAGTGGAATTCAATTTGATATGGAATAACATTCCAAATAGCATTCCAAATAACATTTCAAATAATATTTATCTAAAATAATATCTGCACATTTATGTTAGCTTAAATTTTTAAATTTATATTGGTTTTATTGTTAAAATTAAAATCTACATTAAAATTAATTCGTGATTCATGACAAACGGAGAGGCATCTACAGATAAGAACCATAATCTCGTTCCGGAATAAAAATGTTACAAGAACTATCTTTTTCTTCATTAATATAATAAAAAGCAATGGTTCGGATCTAAACATATTTTTAGTTTCAAATGACAAAAACTTTAAAATGTTAATAATTATTAATTTATTTGCTTTATATCAACATAAATAGTTAAGTAATTTATTTAGTTAGATCATCTCTCTGGAACAACCGAAATAAATCTTTATAAATCATGGGAGAATATAAAATACACCTATTTCAATTAATATCATGTCATGGAATTGCCGTACGGTTGCTAAATATAAAATTTACTTAAAAAAGGAATAAGAATTATATTTCATGATATGAGCGCACGGAATAAATAATTGATGAATTGTTTACTAATGGAAAAATATGAAATAACCTTTGTTTCTAAAGTGCTGCACTGAAGTGTTTCATTGCTTCGTTGTTCATTGCTCTTTTAATTTAATTTTGATTCACCCACTACAATGATTTAATAGAACAAATAAATAAATATAAACACAAATATCTTTCAAATTCTTTAATTGTTATTTTCTCGTTTATTTATTTTTCGCGTTTCACTCTTATTTACTTTATTGATTATGTTTTAAACCAAATGTAGCTTCAATAATGACATAATATACTTCTTTTTTTACCACATCATGTGAAAATAAAATTTATTTTATTTATGTTTATTTTTTTTCACAACCAAATGAAGCTTCAATGACTACAAAACAAAACAATAGAATCTATTTATTTTATCAAAAAAACATGTTTATAACAATTTTATTAAAGGGCTTATAAAAAACGAAATTATCATACCGCAAAATGTATCTCATAACTTTTATGCCTTACAGGAAAGATGCTAGTGAATGTTTTTCGAATGATTGTATGTTTTTATTTACAATGAGTATCAACAAATATTCTATATCTATATGGAATATTATTGTTTTACATTCATATTTTATATGTAATTTTGCAATGCAAATTTTTTTATAATATCATTTTTGTAATTCAATTCTTTTTAAAGATAGTTCAATCTAATATAGCTCGTGATGATTTTCTTAATGAAATTTCGGGAAGAAGTTCATTCTATCTATAAAATATTACTCATTTTTGAATAAATAAAAAATACCACATTGCACGGAAATATAAATTCATTTTTACTATGCGATGAACTGTTTATTTTATTAAATATTTCCTTTACCATATTTGTAACAATTTTATAAAAGGGAATTTACAAAAAATGAAATAGTGATATGTAATTATTTTGTTTTTAAATTGTATATTTATTTTTCAAATTTAATTAAACATCTCGGAGCGAGGCTCCATTGGAACAACATCTATTTTTTCAAAAAAACATGAAGATCATTTCCTTTTTTCAATAAGGAGCAAGTGATTTTCTTAAAAAAAAAACCTTTCTCCAATGGTGGCACAAATCGCACAAAAGATAATAAACGTATAAATATTATGCATAGAATCAACACTTAAAATTCAATGTGTGGTGCGTGCGCTCGCACAAAATTTGAAAATTGCGCACATAAAAAAAAGGCTTCCGCGCATAACTTAAATTTGAAAAACAAACACTGCATAGAATTATATTTATTCATTATACGCATTAAATTTAATTATTATATTCTATTAATCAGAATATCTACATTTATTTATTCCATTGATCATATAATTTTTATATAATAAATTTCAAAGCCTGGTTAATTTTGTATCCATTTAAAACTTAATGTAAAGTTACAAGTTTTACTTTTAATAGAAATGGAAATCCACATTCAATATAATGAAATTCAAATAACAAAAGAAAGATTTTCAACAGTACAAAAATCAGCCGTAACTACTAAAGATGAAGAGAAAGCATTTCTGTGTTACTTGAAATCAGCTGAAAGTGGAAATAGTGATGGACAATATAATCTCAGAAATTGTTATAGAATTGGGATTGGAACAACAAAAGATGAAGAGAAAGTATTTCGGTGGTACTTGAAATCAGCAGAAGGTGGAAATAGTAATGGACAATATGATCTTGGAAATTGCTATCTGGATGAAATTGGCCCCGCAAAAGACGAAGAGAAAGCATTTCAATGGTTCTTGAAATCAGCTGTAGGCGGAGATAGTAATGGGCAGCTTGTATAGAATATGGATGATAAAATTATTGATACAGATCCGAATAGAATGACGTACAGTTAGTAATAATTATAGGTGCAGACTTTACTGACGTAACTAGTTAAGTCATGATCACAAATTACATGACGTAACTAGTTAAGTCATATAATTTTATATGACGTGACAAAATGACGTAACTTTGAAGAAGGCATAAGTCTGCACCTATAGGTGTGAGAAAACATTTTTCACACTTATCGGGTACCGATATATGTAAAAAAACATTTTTTACACCTATCGGGTACCCGATATGCGTACGATATTAGGCACGGATACTACACCTATCTGGTACCCGATAGGTGTAGGTTTTATAAATTTTCGACCAGTGATACAGAGAGAGAGAGAGAGAGAGAGAGAGAGAGAGAGTGATACTACATAAGTTTGTTGATTTTGCGAATATTCTTTTTTTCCCCAATGATTTGAATTAAAAATTGTACTCAAAACTTGATACAAATTGTAACCTCGAAATATGCACCTTTACATTAGAATAATAATGAATATAACCACCAAAAATAGAAAAAAAAATACTTTCGGGACACGGAATAGAGACTAATTTTTTTTCCATGGATCTGAAGTTTAATGGTAATTTTTTATGTATTTCTGCTATCAAGATTTGTTTAAATCTGTAGTATTAGCTGGCAATTCATCAAGTTCTTGACGACGTATATTATATTGTCGTACGTATTGCTAATGTCGTGCTAAACCTTTAGAGTTTTTAAATACATTTCCACAAGTAACACATATAGCATCCGGAAGTGTTACTGGCGGCATAATTTACAAGATTCACGATATTGGGGTACTTAAATAAAATATAAATATCAAATAAATTAAATAAATAATGAACATTAAATTTCACAATGCTTTTGCTCACTTTATAATTCTAATGGATTTTTGTACAGTCTAATGGGTTTTAGAGAGAGAGAGAGAGATGGGTTTTGGTGTGGTTTAATGGGTTTTTATTTATAGTATTAATAGTTGTTTACATTGTTGGTTTATTTTGGCTATCTTTCGAGGTAATATTTTGAAATGTCATATATAATCCTCTAAATATTAGACGAATAACAATCCAATGATCATGTAGTACAAATAATATTAAAGGTTCCTATAATTATATTTGGGGTGCCTTTCTGAGATCAAAATCCGGGAATTAGCGGATATGGGGGAAATGCTATTATAAATTTAAGGAAAGGGAAAAATAAAGATTCAGAAATTGTAATTCAAATTAAGGAATTTTCAGCAAATCAAAATCATAGCCGTGGAAATATTTGGAAAAATATTTCGCGCATATTCCATTGGAGAAAATAATCAACTAATAAAACAAATTCAGAAACTACAACTACAACTCCTCTTAATTATCAAATACATTCACAAGCAATTTATACCAGTCGACTTCTTAATTTTTCAAAACTTCCAAAACCAAAGAATGAAGAAATTTTTGAAAAGGAACTCGAAGAATTGACGAAATCTGCTTCGGTTTCAAGTGCTGGTAAGTATAAATTATATTATTTGTTTTTTACAATTAAAAAAAATATTAATTTATTTTTATATTTTATTTAGTTGCATCCAAATTACATGTACCCGATTTTAAAATATTTTTAGATATTATTTTTATAATTGCATCATGAAATAGGAATCAATCGTTATTATTATTGATGAACAACATTTTTTGACCATAAATAATTTGGATATTTAAATTTTTTGTCTCTTGCATTATTACAATTATCTTCCAAGGATTTCAAAAGTGTAAATCTTGAATTTCGATACGCATGCATGCATAATTATTAATTTTAGCCAAGAATTTTGTAAATACTTGTGCAGAAATATAATATTATTATATATTAAATATTATATACATTTTCTGTAGAATTCTGTTTCAAATTTCCGTATCTCAGATTCCCATATTTTTGGATTTCTTGGATTCTCGGATTTTTCGGATTTCCCAGGTTCTTGGTTCTCGGGTTCCGGGATACACAGTGCTTAAAATTCGAATTTTGTGCACATCGAATTTTGAACACTGGGCATGTAACATACATATAGAAAAAATATGCGTGCGTAACAATGCACATGTGTAATTTCGTTAGTAATCTTTTTTAATGATTGGTGATATTGATGACATAATAGATGATATACCAGTTAATTTAGGCATTACCTTATCTTTTACTCTTCCCAATACATAAATATAAATACTGGGCGAAACATAAATATATATAATAATGACTATAATTAATACTGGGGCAAATATAAATATAATAATATATATAAATATAAATACATAAATAAAATTATTTTTGTTGGATTACAAAAAATAAAAAAATAAAAATTTTTATCTGTTGTAGGACTATATACAAGTATAGATAATATTCATTTCCTAAAGGGAGTTCTTGAGCCGTTATTACAATTCTTATGATTCGTTCAAAAAAATAATAAATCGATCTAAAAATTTTATAATTAATTAGATTTTATTTTCATATACAAATATGGTTCGTGTATGCGTTTTAATTACGTAGTATTTTTTCATTTGTTTGTTTTTTTTTCTTAAGAAAACATAATTCACCCGCGGTTATGATTTTTCTCTTATTTTAGAAAAGCTATAAATAAATAAATTTATAAAAGATGGAAATCTTTCCGGCGATCATTTTTACAGAAATTTTCAAGGAAGAGAAAAATTAATGGCAAATAACAACAACAGGAATGTATGATCTTAATATTCCATATATGGGGAAAAAATCTTAATAGAAGATATCTGGATTAATAATAAACAACAATATGAAAAATATAAAAAAAGCCTTCGAAAAAAAAGAATCTTATATATAGAACAGATTATGGATATAGATTTTAAAAATATACTCGAATGGTCACATATACAAGCTAAATATACAAAAAGAAAAGGTAGAATTCCAGGATGGTATGTTTATATTAAAGAAAATGAACAAGAAATTATGGAATTATATAGAGAAAAGATAAAAGTAGAATATAAAAATAACATAAATCCTTTCATTAGATTAAACAAAGAATACAAATTATCAAAATCAAAATGGATAGCAAGTAGAAAAAACAACCAAACAATAATAGGAAAAGAGTTAAAGGAAAAAAATAATAATGATAAAGAAACAGTAAAATATATAAGCCACTATGATATTTTACAAGAANGGCAAATAACAACAACAGGAATGTATGATCTTAATATTCCATATGGGGGAAAAATCTTAATAGAAGATATCTGGATTAATAATAAACAACAATATGAAAAATATAAAAAAAGCCTTCGAAAAAAAAGAATCTTATATATAGAACAGATTATGGATATAGATTTTAAAAATATACTCGAATGGTCACATATACAAGCTAAATATACAAAAAGAAAAGGTAGAATTCCAGGATGGTATGTTTATATTAAAGAAAATGAACAAGAAATTATGGAATTATATAGAGAAAAGATAAAAGTAGAATATAAAAATAACATAAATCCTTTCATTAGATTAAACAAAGAATACAAATTATCAAAATCAAAATGGATAGCAAGTAGAAAAAACAACCAAACAATAATAGGAAAAGAGTTAAAGGAAAAAAATAATAATGATAAAGAAACAGTAAAATATATAAGCCACTATGATATTTTACAAGAAGATACAGAACCAACTTCTATTTTAGTACAATGTAAAGGTTGTCCACAAAATACAGAAAGAGGAAACAAATGTAACATTCGCATAGAGAAAGAAAAAGAAATGGAAATGGAAATACCAGTAGCATACTCAAAATTATCAACATCTGGATCTAAAACAGATCAATATATGAATCGATTAAGAATGTCATATAATAACATAACAAAGGCTATAGAAATTATAGACTCAACACAAAATAAAATAGATGAAGAAGATACAGAAGATGTAGAGGAAAAGGAAAAGGAAAAAGAAATAAGAAAACAATATAGTAATAACATTATACATAAATGGATTACTGCAGAAGATACTATTTATGAAAAACTTAAAGAGAGTCAAAGAAAAGTTAAAGATCAGAAAATTATCAAAGTATACACAGATGGATCTTTAGAAGATCACAATATGGGAATAGGGTGGGTAATTCAGGATCAGGAAGGAGAAAATCACACTACATTTAGATGTAATATTGAATACTTCCCATCATCAACACGAGAAGAATTAGCAGCAATACTAACAACCCTGTTAGCAATGCCAAAAGAAGCAGTAATACATATATATACAGATAGTATGTGTGCTATATATAGTTTATGTAAAATAATTAAAAAAGAAAAAGAGTTCATATGGAAAGATGCTCAAAATCCTATAATTCTACAGGTAATTGATGAAATAATAAGTGAACTGAAGTTAAAGATACATTTATATAAGGTGGAAGCACATACTGGAAATTTCTTTAATGAGATGGCAGATTCTTTAGCAAAAATTCCATTGATACAAACAGATCAAGAGACAATAAAAATCAAACACAGAAATATAAAAAACGGGTCATATATTCCAATTTGGAATAACATACCTATGGAGACACCAGTAAAATTAATAGTAAAAAAATATAATCAGATTAAGAAAAGACAGAAATGGAAATCACAAAATCGGTTTCAGGAGATCTTTGTAGATCAAGAAAAGACCCAAAAAATAGACTGGTGCACAACTTTTAAAACATTGCATCCAAGCAAAATAACAAATGACAAAACAAATAGGGAAGACCAAATAAAAAGAAGTTTTGCAATAAAACTCTTAAATGAAGAACTACCAGTAATGACTAGAAGATTCCAACACCAACCTCATATATATAAAGATCCCAAATGTGTATTATGTGGAAGATATGAAGAAAATAATTTGCATGTATTTGAGTGCAAGAGAAATAATAATGATCCTGAATATAAGCCAATGATCAAACATTATGAAAAATTAATTGAATACTTAACAGATAAAACTTATGAAAAGACCAAAGACATAAGTAGAAAAACAATTAATACAATACTAAAATCAATAAGTGAGCTATATCTATGGAATATAGATGATCAAGATCAAAGAACATTTCATCATGTGAACTTATATGATGTAATTAGGGGGCTTATACCACATTCATTAATTAATAAGGTAGCTAAGACACTTAGAAGCAAAATAAAAGCCAGGGAAGCAGTATTTGAAGGAATTTGTAAATTTAAAGAATATTTACATAAATGTTGGAAGGAAAGATGTGAAAGAGTAATTGAATGGGAACTTCAAAACAATGTTACAAATAAAGTTAAAAAGAGAAAAGATAAAAACAATAATAATAATAATAACAATAATATAAATAGGGAAGAAGATAATATAGATACAGAATTAACTAAAGAAATAAATAGAAACGGAGATAGTCAAATAATAGCTAGAGAAGAAAAGAAGGAGATAGAAAGAGAACAAAAAAATAATTGAAAGATATATGGTGCATAATCTAGAAACATGGATCGAATATGGAAGTTATTATAATACTAACTATTGTTACAGATACCTCAATTTTATCTGATGGAGTTTTGACCATCAGTTCTCAGGCTTAGCCTGGGCAACGATGGGTCGGACGGTAGTTTCAATAAATGTATAATATTTAAATGTAAAGTTTACAGATTTTATATTAATAAATTTTATTGGAGCAAGACTCCGTTGGTTAAAAAAAAAAAAAAAAAGTAAAAGAATGAAAGTATGTGCGTGTGTGTAAAATATTTATTTATATTAGTAAAGTAAAGTAAACAATAATATGTTTTATTAAGCTACTTTTTTTGTCAAATTATTTTTTCACTATTTTTTTTCTTTTTCTTCTTTGACATTGACATCAANACAGAATTAACTAAAGAAATAAATAGAAACGGAGATAGTCAAATAATAGCTAGAGAAGAAAAGAAGGAGATAGAAAGAGAACAAAAAAATAATTGAAAGATATATGGTGCATAATCTAGAAACATGGATCGAATATGGAAGTTATTATAATACTAACTATTGTTACAGATACCTCAATTTTATCTGATGGAGTTTTGACCATCAGTTCTCAGGCTTAGCCTGGGCAACGATGGGTCGGACGGTAGTTTCAATAAATGTATAATATTTAAATGTAAAGTTTACAGATTTTATATTAATAAATTTTATTGGAGCAAGACTCCGTTGGTTAAAAAAAAAAAAAAAAAGTAAAAGAATGAAAGTATGTGCGTGTGTGTAAAATATTTATTTATATTAGTAAAGTAAAGTAAACAATAATATGTTTTATTAAGCTACTTTTTTTGTCAAATTATTTTTTCACTATTTTTTTTCTTTTTCTTCTTTGACATTGACATCAATTGAATGTGATATTGACTCGTCTGAAGTGTAATTTCTTTCAGTAGTTGGTGTCTGAAGTTGTTGAAGACTTTCAACATCATCTTGATTCTGTTTACTGTCATATTTCAAAGTTCCATGTCGACAACTATTTATTGCTTGAAATAATCTGCCAACAATATTTATTAACAAGCTAAGACATGAAGAGACGAGTGCAAGAAGAGGAATTATATCATATGTAACCACACTATAATGGTATAATAACTAAAAGTATTGAAAATTTGATAATTAGAAACAAAACAAACTTTATAATTTTTTCGTATAACTAAAAAAAAGAATCTGAAGATTAACCTGAATGATAAATTGTGGTATATCTTCAACAAAGATGGTTAAACAGGAAGCCCAAAAGATTCTGTTTTTTCCTTTAGTTGAAATTGGAGCTTGGAAAAATTTAAATCCGGCCATATTTGAGGAGAATACTTAATGTTTCAATGTCAGCACTTGATAAAATTGTAAATACTGATGCTACCTTTTCATGTTGAGTGAACCAATCTAAGAAAGTTTTAGATTTGTTTTCATCACTGATAATCTTAAATGCCCAAATAGTGTTGATACCGATTGGAACAGTCAAGAATATGACACTATTTATATATGTATTTATATATTTATATATTTAAATATTTATATATTTATATATTTATTTATATATTTATATATTTATATATATATTTATATATTTGTATATTTATATATATATTTATATATTTATATATTTGTATATTTATATATTTATATATTTATATATTTGTATATTTATATATTTGTATATTTATATAAGTTTTTAATAAATAAATGAGGTGAGTGCAAATATAAATATTTATAAATATATTAATTGATAAATTTACCTTGGAATATACAATACTTCAGCAACTTTACCATTCTTACTGACGAAAAGGACATCCATTATAAAATCAAAAATAATTAATCCAAGTTGTAAGATAGCCATGTTACGACCCTTTAAAAGAATTTAAATAATGTCAATACGCACAATTTCCATTTTCTATAAAATATTAAATATACTAAACAAATAAGATGTCTTTTTTATTTACCTTGCTTTCTTTTTTTTGAGCTAATAAGAAAAGAACCACTAAAATCGCAAGTGCTAATACAACACCCAAAAATCTCCACTTATATTTGTTCCATAAGTTTTCTAATGAAAAGGAAACATTTTAACGAGTGATTAGTAATGATAGCATTCTATAAATAAGTTAAAAATTCATTAGATACTCACGTTTTGGTCTAAAACCAAAATCTTCATCTAAATACTTTGTGGTAGGAAACAAACTAATGAATGTCATACTTTTATATGTAATCATATCATTTAAATCATCTACAATAGATGCAACACTTCTTCCTTCTTTTGGTGATTCAATATTGAGTGAAATTAATATTTGATGACTAATAGTGCTATCAACTTGGGTTTTCTCATTTGAACTTAGTCGCCTAATATCAACAGGGATGATCTTAGATAATGCAAGATGCAGATCTCTAAAGAATTGACCTTTTCCAGTTGAATTAAGATTTTCGTAGTATTTGGTGCCTTCCACAGTTAAACGCAGTACTCTAGATACTGTGTCTATTGTAAAAATTTTCAATCCATTTTGAGTGATTTTATATTGAACAAATATAATAAAAATTGCACTGAAATTTACCTGCAAAAGTTTCTTCACTTGGATCTAAAGAGAGCAAGATATTTATTATTTAAATTAATATTTATTGTTATAATAAAATAATATCATTTACATACTTGTTTTGAATTTCCAAATATTTTCATATATGCCCATTAAGGGTTCACCATATGTTTTGCTTCTTACAAAATCATTGTCAACTAAAGACACTTTTAATAACTTTTATAGTCACAGTTAATCTATCATCAGAGATGGAACAAAAGCCATTACTTGTGATACCATTAACAAATTGTCGAATAATGTTGTTGTCATTATTATTAATTTGGTAGATTGAAATATTTCCAGCAGAAAGTTCTACTTGCTCATAATATGTGATTGTAATATTATTCGTTAGAGTTGAAATATTAGCATTTATTGAGGGACTTGTAGAATTTACTCGAAGATTTAAATAACCATTATCCGAATTTTCTGTGAATTTAGGAATATCGGTGGTAAGAAAACTCCACGTATTGAAATCTTCTATTTGTGACAATAACATAGTATTATTAGACATAATTATTAAAACTCCTCGCAAACTTAAAATTGATGGTTCAGAAAGATCCCAGGGGACAGGTTCATTTGAGTATTCGTTAAAATAGTATGCAAAAACATTGGTATCACTGTTCGCATCCAGAAAATAACTATAGAATAAATAACCACCATAAGGAATACTTTCTACTAACCATCCTGTAGTAGTATTTGAGGGTAATCTGGGTAATTCTTTGCTTGGTTCCGCAACAGTGCCAGATGATAAAAAATTAAGTTTCACATAATAATGGTTGGAACTATTATAACTATTAACATCGCCCTGTGTGACGTCGAGTGCACAAACATGTCCAACTCCAGTACTTGAAATGAAACAAAATATCTTAGATATTGTAATATTAACTAAGGATAATTGATAAAGCATTTTTGGCGTACCAAATTGTTTATCATAATATCCTTTCGTTAAAGAATACACCGAGGCGCGAATTTCTAAAGGATTACTTGAATTAGTGGAGGTGGAATTTCCCATAATTATGCTATAACCCTCGCCAATAGTACCCATGACATTTAATGCAGTAATTTCATTTTGGGGAGGTGCTACAATTCCTTCTAATAACTTTATAAGATTGAATGAATAATCTCTAAAAAATTAAAAAAAAAATTAAATTGTAAAATTTTATAATTTCAAACATATGACATAGTATAAAAACCTACATCGTATATTGTTGCCACTCGAAAAAAGTTTCATTCCTGACTATCCTTAAAAAACCTTTTTCAGTATCAACATTACTCACTATATCTGCTGCTGTTGGGTCCCATACATCATTTTGGATGTAAGCCTTCCCGAAATTTACTTTACTTCATAATTTAGAATAAATAACTGTCATTATTATTAAAGTTGATTAAACATAATATGATTTAATATGATATGATTATTGAAAATATTTACTCATATAATGTGTCATTCCAACCAATAATACATCCCCATTCTTCATAAGTTGTAACATCGTTCGGATTTGAAGCATTAAAGTATCTAACAAGTAAGTAGCCCTTTTGAAGTGCAAATATATTTACAGGATCCAGGTAATCACCACCAGGACTTGTAGTAATGTGCCAATTAAAATCTTGAATTTCTAAGTCTTTGTCTATTTCACTTACTGTTCCATTTGGATAAATAATACGTAAAGATAACACTGGTTTTACCCACAGTTCATTGTTAAGAGATGTTACATTGGGATTCCTATTAATAATTCAAATAACCACTGTCCCATCAAAATATTTCCCATATTGCCATATCTGTGGTTTTGTTCCGAATGAATTTGTTTCATTATGTGTAAAAATTCCAAGACCAAATACCGAAGATGTCAGAGAAAAAAATAATTATCCATGCGGTTAGAAAAACCATCAAATTTGAACTTGATCGAATTATTTGAAATAGAATAATGATATTGAATAGTTTTTAATTTATTTAAAAAACAATGATCAATTTTATGGATTCCAACCCGCGAAAATTTAGCCTCAAGCTTTTTTGTTTTTTGTTTTTGACGGAAATGAACTTGAACTATATGTAGGTACCTTTATATAATGGATTTAAGAAAAAATTTGGTTAAACTAAGTTGTTTCCAAGTAATAGCCACTAAATCTCAAAAATATTTCTTTACGGCTTACGATATTGAGAGACGATATTGAGAGACGGCATTAAATGAATAAATAAATAGCATATCTCCACCCTTTTTTCTCAACCCACAAAGATCAATTACAAAGATTAATTATGCCCTTGTTAAGTTTTTGTTGTATCACATCAATTTTGAACTTGGAAATAAACAAAGCCTAAAAAAAATGCCCGACGAAATGCATAATTCAATTTGCTCAAACTTGTCATACTGTACTGTGATCGATATTAGATTACCAAAACACACTCTTTTTGGAATGATTTACGTTACCCGAAATAGAATAAATGGATTGCGAATCCGTGGTCGAGGAAGACGAGAATAATAAAGCCCAACACCCACTCAGGGAATAGTTAGCATTTATATAGTTTCTGAAAAAAAATGTGAACAAGCACTTCAAGAATATTTTTCTGTTCTCAACAACGTCAAAGTGTCCTTCAAAACAAGTGTCAGATCGTGCCAAGCTTTTTGGACAAGAATCAGATCTCAGGAGAACCACAAAAAAAATACCAAATTCAGTTCTGGTTCCGTTCCAGTTATGGTCTTAAGAATCTCCCTCCTTTAGTATCTAAATTAAAGAACGTAGATATAGAGGCACTAAATACATCCTTCCCACGAAGGTTTTTGCATTGACAATCCTTTTAATGAACCCAACACTTACGATTTAAGTTATTCAGTTACCAACTTTTTTTGTATCTATTGTGCGATATGACTGCAGGTTGATAATCCTACTAACTTCCATTCACATGATTTTAGTATTATTCATAAATGCATTCTGTGCATACCAATGGCATTTTTAGTTAAGTAAAGTCGGCATTGGTATATATATATATATTATAAAGTGAATAAAAATTTACTTCCATTGAATTTTCATGTTCATAAATAATGTCAAAAAATCTTTATTTAAATGATCATAAGAAAAATGCCAAATCCGAGGAAACTTTGCCATCAACAATCTCCATGGAGAAAGATTCGCGTCGTCACCTAGCGATAAGTCCAGATAGTCAACAAATTGTTGCTTTTAATCCACGTAAAGGTAATTATTAATCATTTAATAATTATGATATCGATTATTTCTTTTTATTTTTTAATAATTTTTTCATAAATAATAAATTTTTTTAATAAATCTTTAATAATTCATAAAATAATTAAAATAATTAAAATAATAGAGATTCCCGAATTTAAGTTATATAATATTAATAATTTAAATTCACTTGAACGTAAAATTAAACTTGGAAGTGGAGTTGAGGATTGTGTAGGTGTAGACTATGATGATAAACGCTTTTTTTGGTCTATAGCAATATCTAATTGTGTAGATGATAAAAATGAACGTCTTATCGCATTATCATGCTTTGACGCAAAAGAATTCCGTCGTGATATAATGCATGATGATGACGAAAATGACTTAGACTATGGTAAAATTAATAACCAATATGGTGATGACAAAAATGATTTAGAATCCGGCGATAAAATTAATACTCAATGTGGTGATAACGAAAGTGACATAGAATCTGGCGGTAAAGTTAATGACTTTCTTCAGCGTAAAACATGGATTATCTCCACTAATAAAGATGAAAGTGAAATATATACTTCTTTAGAATCAATTGGCGGTGTGATAAGATTTCTTGCTATTGATGATAGTGATGATAGGGATGATGGTGATGATGGTGATGAAATCGATAGTGATGATGGTGATAATGGTGGTCAATCATTAAAGTTTAAAAAAAACCCAGTAATCATTATAGTTAATGCGTCGGGAATTTTTAAAGAAACTTTAAAAAGAAAAAAAGCAAAACAAAGATTTTTCTCAAGACCTGCCAAGTTTAAGCAATTCGAATTACCCAAACAACTTTTAATTGATCTTTCACGTGATCACTTGCAAGATACATTTGAATTTTTACACACAAGTATTATTAAAAACCATTTCATGGTACATTCTTTTAATAATAGAAAACAAATAATTGAATTGTATAGCTTAATTACCGGTGATCTAGAGATATTATTTAAACGTCATGAATCTCCGGTAGCTCCCAACATAATCCTTGGTCCTCCCATCTCTGCCATCTCTCAAAATGCAAAGATTTTAGCATTTTGTCGGGGAACTTCCAGCATTACATTATATTTTATAGAAAATGGTTTAGAAATTACTACTAAACAATTAGAAAGTCAAAAAGGAATTTATAAAATTGTTGCTATGAAATTTATTGATGAGGATAATAAACTTTTAATAGTTCTTGAAGAAAAAGAATATCAACAAGTTGAAATTCATAAGCGTCAAATATTTGTAGTATGGGATTTATTTACCACATTTGAAAATTCCATACGTCAAATTGATTATTCCGAAATTCAACCCCTAAAAATGGATGTCACACATAGATTAAAGAATTCTCATGAAAAGATGTTTGCGGAAAGAGATGATGGAAGTATTTTTTCAGTGTTAGACCATAAAGATGTGGATTCAATTAGAAATTCTTCAGTGAATGCAAAAACAAAAATTGATATTACTACGTGGAATCACGTTGATCAAGCAATTTATAATATAAATGGTGAAAGATGCGACGCATTAAAATTAATTATAAATAATGTTGAACCTTGGTATCTAAAAAAAAATCATTTTAGAATATCAGTTTACTTGGATTCTTCTGAAAGTACTCAATTAATTATTTCGAAAAACACTATTCAAGTATGGAAATATCGTAAAAATACTAAAATAGAAACCAGAGATAAACGTGATCGAGTATTAGAATATATCTGGGCTCGGAAAAAAGTGATAGAAGTTAAAGAACTTAGGATTGGAAAACGAGAATTTGTGATAAAAGTTTTAGTACTTTCTACATCACCTTCTACACAACCAAAACCATTTACGATACATTGGCCAAATAATGTAAATGTTCTTGAAGGGGCATGTCGAACCCTTTATGTATTAGGAGAGAAGAAACATGATGTAATAGGTAATGAAAATGTTTATAAATTTAAATATTTAGTTGAATGTACACAAAGATTAGTACGAAAATATATTACTAAATATGGAATATTTAGATTAACAAGTATTAGATATCCAATTATGAAATATCTTATTAAAAGTTCTCAAGAAAGTTTAATAAACTATATTTTAAATAATAAAATTAATAGAAAAAATAGTAATATATATATACCAAGATTATATAAATGGGCCAATAATAGATTAAAAATCGAAATATCAAAATCAGATTTATATCATGCTGTTTCATGTATTCAAAAAAGAGGAGATTCTACAGTAATCTTAAAATATTTAATAGATTATTATGCTGATAATGCTAAAGAATATAATAATCATGGTTGGATGCTTACTGTAAGCAAGGCAATACCCTTACTATATGATTCTCGATTAAGTAGGTTAAAATCTTTACTTACTTGATTAATTATACTAATTATACTAATTATACTAATTATACTAATTATACTGATGGATTAATAATTAAATTTTTTATTCTTCAAAAAAGGGGAATTTGAATTTGTTCAATATTTATTCAAAAAACCGTGTTTTGGAATTACTGAAGCTTATACTCCACCATTACATATTGATCCCTATGATCAAAGGAAAGGAAATAATGCAGCTGTGTTACATTCTTTATCAGTAAAACCGCGTCTTGCATTAAAGATCCATAATACTTCATGGGTTTACTTAAAAAGTTTATTTTTAAGGTAATTACAATTATTAATCATAAGATCATATATGTATTGTCTTTTATTAATTGTCTATTTTTTTTAAAAAAAAAAATGTTATAAGATGGTATCATAGGTTTTATACTTCACATAATGATCATAAAGTTTATATGGTCCCTTTATCTGATTTTACTGTATACCCCAACCCCAAAGCTCATGAAAATCATTCAAAATGGTTTCGGTTATTTACTTTTTTTTCGAATATTTTTTTGGCCACGTAGAAAAGTTATTAATGAGACTAAAAAAATGAGTCCTTTCCTTCGTGTTATTCTTGAAGAGAAGGAGAAAGGTTATGAAATCTATCAGACACCTACAATTATGGCAGTCTTAGATTTTAAATGGTCATCTGCCCGTCGATATTTTATTCGTCACATCATTATGTATATATTATATGCTATTTCATGTATAACAGTTATTCCACATTCATTTAATGGAGAATTAAAATTGGTTAATTTTTTTAAAACGGACTCAAGAATAATATTAACTATTAGCCTCTTAGTATATTTATATACTGGATGGTATTTAATTGTTACAGAGATTGTACAATTAAAAAGAGAAGGATTACATCGATATATTAATATTTATAATATTTTTGATATAGTATCATTGTTATTACCGTTAGCGGATAATATTGCGTGTATTTTATATAGTAATCAATTATTAGTTTTGCAAAATTCAGTATACAATTCTGTTTTAGCGTTTACAGCTTTAGTTATGTGGCTTCAATTGGTAGGTTTTTGTTTCCTTTTCTCTCTCTTTCTGAACGAAATAAATTTTATTATTATTTTTATTATCATTATTATTTCATAATTACTATTCTATTAATAATCTATTTTATTTTTATTTTTAGTTATTATTACTGAGACATTTCGAAGGTCCGGGACGTTTTATTTATATCATTATAAGCGTTTTAAATACTATTTGGCCATTCTTTGCATTTATGTTGATTGCCATACTTGCATTTGGTCACGCTATGTAATTATAATAATTATAATAATTATAATGAATTTTGTTTTCATTATTTTAAAAATCACTGATTTATTTTATTATATTTTATTATTATAATCTTCAGGTTCATTCTTCTTAATTATGCGGATGACTCAAGCTTACAAATTCCTACTTATAAAATTAACGACACTTCGAATCCAGACTTATACTCAAATATTACAATTTATCAGAATATTGATAAATCTTCCCGATTTGATAATTACTATTCAAATTTATACTCATCAGTAGAAGCTGTATTCTTTTGGACAAATGGACGATGGGATCAATTAGACCAATGGAATAATTATGCTGTAAATGTAATAAGTATACTGGGAAGTATAACATTAGTGTTAATTTTCCAAAATATGTTGATCGCATTTATGAAGTAAGTATAATATTATTTAATTCTCATTATTATTATAAATTGTTTTCATTATAAAAATTATTTAAAAGTTGTACCAGTTTTATAAAATTTTGGATTATGAATATTATAACTATTATAACTTGATTTCTCTTAATCCTTTAGTGGTACATTCAATGAGGCAAATAAAGCAGGTCGTACAGTAGCTCATAGATATCGCGCTGAACTTATTGCTGAATATGAAGCCTTAGAAAAACCTTTTGATAGTAAAAAAGGTAATCCTCGATACATTTATTATATACCTGATCCTGATGTGATTGATACCTGGCTTATGGAAACTAAAAAGGTCGAGAAACAAAAATTACGTCTTATGGGTGAGAATTTGGCCGAATTAACAAATTTGACAGATTTTAATTATAGTGATGATGATAATGAGGACGATGACGATGATTATGATATCAATGATGGAAATCAAGGTAATTACTGATACTGATAATAAGAATTTGCATGTGAATTTTCTGCAAAACCGTTTTCATGAATTAGGTTTATTTAAATAAATTTTATTATAAATTTTAGATAATTCATCTTCAAAAAAAGATCGACAACATATACAAAATGAAGGTTCTTCAAGTACTTGTCAATCTAGTCCAATCAAATGTAATGATAAAATTACATTCACTGATGAAGAAATTTACGTGTCAAAAGTTACTTCTTTTAAATCCAAAAAGAAATCGCAAAGAAATCTGAAATCAAACAACAAATTATCAAAAAATAATAATGATAATGATAAATCAAGTAATAAAGATCAATCGGATCCTACCATAAATGTAAATGTTGTTGAAAGATTTAATAACCTGGACACAAGATTTAATAACCTGGACACAAGATTTAATAACCTGGAGATAAGATTTGATGAATTAGAACAAAATTTAAAAACTATATTGAAAACTTTAAATAACCTATATAATGATATTTAGTGATGTTTGAAAGCATGTAATGCTAGCTCTTAAAAATTACTTATTATTCGAATAGTTTAAATTTTATTTTGAAAGTTTATAATTCAATTGAAATTGAATATTAAAATATTGAAAGTTTTATAGGTCACTTATAAAATTTC
Organism: Diversispora epigaea; assembly: GCA_003547095.1. Classification (NCBI taxonomy): domain Eukaryota; kingdom Fungi; phylum Glomeromycota; class Glomeromycetes; order Diversisporales; family Diversisporaceae; genus Diversispora; species Diversispora epigaea. Next base: position 228,730 of record PQFF01000248.1, on the reverse strand, counting down.
AATAATAACATCTTATTATTATAAAATAAAAAGAAATTAACACTCACTAAAATATTTATATTTACATTCATTAATGAACTATAGAAACTAATTATAATTTTCTAAATCAAATATGTCAAATATTATTTTACTCTAATATCCAAAATCAGTTTGACAAAGAGTATTATCTTCATTTTCAAATCTTCTGCAAATTAATATGATAATAAAATTGCATATGTTACAACTTAATAGTAAGTATATTGATTATAGATCAAGAGTTATTTATTAATGATTATAATTATAATAAATAATACTAACAAATAACAATACCAAAAAAAAAATGTGAGTAAGTAATTTATTTGACAAAATTTAAAAATTTAAAAATCGTATTGAAATGCTTAAGAAAAGCCATGAACAAATGAAGCAGCAACAAAGATATCATGAACAATATCAATTAATAATTCCAAAAGTCAGTCGTTATATACTCAATTTATAATTGACAGAATGTTCATAGTCAATTCTAAATTTATTAAAGAAATGTCGAATGTTTCATTTATTTTTTCATTTACAAATAAATAAATAAATGCGATATCATGTCACTTAATTATATATTTGTCACTTTAATTTTATTATATTAATCTTTTTAATTTCGAATTCTTTATTTTCAATTTTCATTTTCATTTTGTAGTTATGTTTTCGTTGATTTTCTTATTCTCCACATTTTTATTTTTTATTTTAATCTTTTTTGACAGTCAAAAGTCATAGTTCTAGATGCACAGAAAATGAAAAATGGTATGCTAGGAGTTTAAAAATGTATCCATTAACAAACCACAACTATTCAATGTTGCTGCGCTCGTTGCTCTCGAGAATGTATTAAATGCGATTTGGCAATTGGTTTCGGGTTTTGAGATTATTTTTAATTTCATTAATCTTGAATAAATTTCAAACGAAAATATAAAGGCACAATCAACTTCATGTAATTGGTATTATTATTATTTCTTTGACATCATAAATAAAAATAACTAAGCAACAATACAAAAAAATCAAATTTTGCAAATATAAATAAAAAATGAATTTAGAACGTGATGTTTTCATTGTCGCCATTTTTATTGAATGATTTCTCAATAAACTTTTTTCAGAACATTGTTTTTATTGCATTCAATTATTTCATTTAGTATAAAATTTATAATTAATAATGAAATTAATGAACAGACAGGTATAACAAAAAAAAAGAAGAAATACATTTAAATCTCAAGTTTCATGAAAAAAACACAAGTAAAAAAATGTAACCAAGTATCAAATCAAGTGTTAGTCCAGAATTTTTATGTTATTTTCTGTAACAATAGAAGGAGCGAATAAAAAAATAACACTAAAATATTCTCTATGCATCTATTATGACGATAAAAGCAAGAAGTTTTGAAAAAAAAGAAAAATACATATACATATTAATATTTAATTTGACACTATTCATTTATTCCTAAACAAACATATTATACCCTAATTAATTTTTCGTATATTTGTAAAAAATGACATTTAGATTTTTCGATAAATTATCACAGAATTTTATTGAACTTCTTAATGATTATAATGTAATTATTGAAGTTAAGAAATCAAGAAAATTTAAATGTGAAACCAAATATATATCCAATTCAAAAATAAATTACACAAGCAATCACCCATTTCTTTGAAGGCATTAAAAGTAACTTAAGAAGAAAAGAATTAAGAATCATAAAGAAAACTGAAATTGAGAACTAAAATGGAGAAGGATGAACAGAATAGAGCGTCAACGGTTATTAGCAAGTTAGAAAATACAAATCATGATGGAGAATTTTAAATCAAAAAATAAAGTGGTAGCAACAATCCTATATGATAAGGATCCCTAGATCTTGTTTTAAGAATTTTCATTTATAACAAATGTACTTTTAAAAAATGTCTTTAAGGGTTAATTTAAAATTTGATTATATAATTACTATTTCCTTTTTAACAATAAAATCAACTTACCTTATATCGATACAATATTCAAAAATATCAATAAATAAAATTATATCCTAGAAATAGTTAGTGAAATACAGTCACGTCACAAAGTAACATCTTGTTTAATATTTTCACAACTGATTCTCCTTTTTTCTTTTTTTTGTGATTTTTCTTATCCATCTATTTTTTTATGACTGTATGAATGTTATATAATGATTTGTATGGTTAAAAATGACATCCAAAACTAGTGTTTTTAACAGGATAATTACTGCAAGAAAAACTGTAAAATGGTTTGACAAAAAAAAATTCCAAAAACTGTAGATGAGTTCAAGACTGCTGCTTTAATGTATCAATTCTTAGGAAAGTTGTGACTCAATGCCACAAAGAATTGAAACAGCATTGGACACAAAGGGAGAGCCAACAAAGTATTAGTTAATTATAAAAAAAACTTTATGTATAGAAATTAAATATATATTACCACATGATATCAAAGGTGATATCATAATAAGGTGATATTGAGTAATTTTACAATGATCATGATATGTGCAGCCATATAATTAGGGTGGATATTTTCTATTAAAATATCATGAACACAATGATTTTAAGAATTTTGTCTATCTCATCTCGAGTGAGATTCGTTGAAATCCTGGTGGGAGTTTAAGGTTTTTTCCTTGAACAATTTCTGTTAAGTTTTTGATTCATCATTTTAACAAATTGTTGCATGGTTACATGTGCCCTTTACAAGTTATACCATAATTTTTGCTGGTTCGGTAGCATCAAATGCTATACATAGGATAGTTAGTTGATTTCGACAATTGTCACATCCTTGTTTGCATTCTTTAAACTTTCTTCAAAATAACGTAGTACTATTTTTCACTGACAATCAACTTGATTTTCAAAATATCGTATCGAATCATTTCTCTCCGTTGGCTATTTTGAACTTTCTCTCCTTCATATGAATCAATTAAATTTCGTATAGATAAGAATAGAATAATATGCATTTTGAATCTAATCCATCTCTTTCAGCTCGATCAATTTCTTGATAATATCCTTCCAAATATTGAGGGAAAGAAGGATGAATTACACATCGTACATCTGATTTATCAATTTCTATTCAAATGCAGTTGTTAATGTGAATACGAACACTATTCCAATCACCTTGAAGTCTTAATCTCTCTTTCAATCCATGTCCAGTGAGTTTTTTCGTATGAAGCTTTAGAAATACAATATATAATTCCTGTCTGACCTTTATTGGATGAATCTTGAATAAATTTATAGATTTGTTCTTCAACATTAAAACTCTTTTTCGAACTTCATATGCAAATCCTTTTATTAAACCCAGTTGTAAATACTTTACAATTTGGTATACCAAGACTACGTATTAGATCTCTGACTTTAATAGCAGTTGTAGTAAGTGCTATCACTGAAATATACATTTATTTTTCCTAATCTAACCCATTGACTAACACAATGAGCTTCTTCAATCACAAATTAGCCAATTGTCCTCTACAATAAAATGATTGAATTAAATCTTGGATGTAATTTGTTACTTCTGTTTATCGTTTTCGGTGTCAAGTAAAGTAAGGTGAGTCTAGATGCAGGATTATCAGGTTCATATATTCCATTATTTAAATGTGATATTTGATCATGCATAAGTGATAAAAGTGAAGAGATCACAAATGTGACTTTGTTATCTTGTTTATTATTCAATACTTGATAACATACCACATTCGCATGATTTTTCAGGATATAATCTGTCTGCTTTGCCCCACGCAGATCGACAATTATTATTTTGTTAGCCGTCATTTTTTCCGTTTCTGCGTGGAACAATAGTGGTTAGGCTATATCCTGTCTGCGTGGTCAAAAGTAGACAGGTTATATCCTGAAAATTTCATGCGAATGCGCTTTGATAACATGGGTGGATAGCAGTTATAATTCGCGTAGTCTTACAGAGTTGGTAGAGTGTGATAAGTTTCTTTATGATAATTATTAACGTGACCACTGATGATTGGTGGAAATTGTCGCAAGGATCTAATGACTGATGAAGAATGCATCTTCCGAAATAACTATGAAATAAATAAGACGTTGATAAGAACAGTAATTCAATGAAATCATAAAATTTACAAAATTAACCAAATTCTATAACTATCCATTTAAAAAATGTAGAGAAAAATTAAAAATAACTTCTGATTTGCAAGTAATTCGATAATAAAATTACAATCAACAATGGAAGAGAAGGTAGGGACGTTGATTTCGATATATTAAATATATTACGCGATGTTTTCAAATTAAAAAAAATTTTCGATTGATGCAATAATTTCAACTCTTAACTGAGATTATGTATTCGTTTAATGCTAACTGGTGGTGGAAATTTTAAAATTCTCGTGACAATCATAAACCCAGTCAACAATTAAACCTACGATGTACCATCGCGATAACATTAGCTCAAAAATGGTAATCTTTCAACAATCTAAAGTATCGACCAATATGATGAGAATATTAATGAAGGTTACAACTTGGATGGCATCTCGAGTTCATTACCTCACCTCATCGAAAATTTGTGATCTACTACGAAAGCAATATCAACATGAAAAACGAGGGTGCGTTATCCAAGTTTAGTTTCTGTAGGCATTTATTGTACCAAGACATTATTTAAAAACTCATATTAGTATTTATTTATTTTTTTTTATATCCCAAAGTACAGGTTAACGGAAGTTATTGTTTAATTTTTATATAGTGTATCATCCAATATTGTAAAGCCTGTAGGGGAATGGGAATCATGAAATACTTATATGAAATGTCCCGGACTTTCATAGTGACTAAATATGATATGAAGGTTTCAGGTTAAGATTTGCCAGACTCTGAAGTCTTTAAATGAGTCACACCACCATAGAATTGAAGGGTCTTCATTTAATAATCCTACGCAAGCATCTTGGTGTTTGCTCAAAATGTAAACCAGATGAGGTAAGTTTATATCTAGTTTGTCCAAAAAAAAATTTATATATAAGCAAATTCTTGACGGAATTTTTGTAAAAGAGAATTCATCAATTTAATTATTTTAGGATGCCAAAAGTTCTGAAGGCTGATTACAACTTTATTAATTATCCAAATACTGAATATTTGTAAACAGCTAAACAGCAGAAAGATTCATTACCGCATGAATTTCAGAGAATTTAATTAGAAAAAAAAGAGTGGAAGTGAATAACAAAATAAATAGGATATGGGTAGAGGGTTATTGGTTGGGTATTATTATGAAAAAATAATAAAAATAAAACCTCAATATTTTTTAAAAAATAATTTAAGAGTTCTAAAGTTTAGAATCTAAATTAGTACATTTTAATTTTTTATTAAATATATTTGTATATATTTTTTTATCAATTATCAATGCATTTCAAACCTATTAAATATGTTTTAAGTGTTAAAACCTTTAAACCTTTTGAAATCCATATGCTTATTTCATATAACTGCCCTAAAAAAATGCATAATATTTATTAATTATTTAAAATTTTAATAAAGATGCAACTCTAACTGATTCAAAAACCGATTCTCCACTATGTTCTTTGACATCTCAAAGAAACATGAAAAAAAAATTAGCTAATCAAGTTTTATGGTTGATATTGATCATTTCCGACTTGATTTTTGATTTTTGATTTCAATTTAAAAAAATATAAAAATTCAATTTTAAATTGTATCAGACTATTTTTTCTGGATTATAATAAATAATTTAAATTTCAAAATATAAATTACTAATACAAATAAAGATTATTAATTTAACAATAATCATTCTTAACAACTTGCATTAATTTGTTTCATTTTTCTTAATTTTCTAGATTCCAATTTCATTTCGATCTAAATATTCAAGAGAACCCTGGCCAAATTTTCTTCCATCTTCCGCTGATTTCAAAAACCACTTAAATGCTTTCTCTTCATCTTTTATGGTTCCAATCCCATATTCATAACAATAACCAAGATTGTTCTGTCCATCACCATTTCCACCTTCAGCTGATTTCAAGTACCACTGAAATGCTTTCTCTTCATCTTTTGTTGTTCCAATCCCATAATAATAACAATCTCCAAGTCTATTCTGTCCTGTAATATTTCCACCTTCCGCTAATTTCAAAAACCACTGAAATGCTTTCCCTCCATCTTTTGTTGTTCCAATCCCATAGTAATAACAATTTCCAAGTCTATTCCGTCCTGTAATATTTCCCTCTTCAGCTGATTTTAAGTACCATTGAAATGCCTTCTCTTCATTTTTTGTTGTTCCAATCCCATATTCATAACAATAACCAAGCCTATTCTGTCCATCACTATCTCCCTCTTCAGCTGATTTCATGAACCATTGGAATGCTTTCATTTCATTTTTTGAAGTTCCAATCCCATAATAATAACAATCTCCAAGCCTATTCTGTCCTGTAATATTTCCACCTTCAGCTAATTTCAAGTACCACTGAAATGTTTTCTCTTTATCTTTTGTTGTTCCAATCCCATTTCTATAACAATGCCCAAGATTATAGAGATTATATTGTCTTTTAATATTTTCACCTGATTTCGTGAACCACTGGAATGCTTTCTCCTCATCTTTTGTTGTTCCAATGCCATTTCTATAACAACGTCCAAGATTATATTGTCCTTTGATATTTCCACCTTCAGCTGATTTCATGAACCACTGGAATGCATTCTCTTCATCTTTTGTTGTTCCAATCCCATTTCTATAACAGTGACCAAGATTATATTGTCCAGTAATATTTCCACCTTCTGCTGATTTTAAATACAAATGAAATGCTTTCTCTTCATCTTTTGTTGTTCCAATCCCATTTTCATAACAATATCCAAGATTGCACTGTCCCTTACAGCTTCCCTCTTCAGCTGATTTCAAGTACCATTCAAATGCTTTCCTTTCATCTTTTGTAGTTCCAACTCCATTTTCATAACAATATCCAAGGCTATTTTGTCCATCATTATTTCCCCCGTTAGCTGATTTCAGATACCATTGGAATGCTTTCTCTTCATCTTTTGTAGTTCCATTTTCTTTTTCATAACAATATCCAAGATTGAATTGTCCATTACTATTTCCCCCTTCAGCTGACTTCAAGTACCACTGAAATGCTTTCTCTTTATCTTTTATAGTTCCAATCCCTTTTTCGTAACAATACCCGAGATTACATTGTCCAAAATGATCTCCTCCTTCAGCTGATTTCATGTACCATTGAAATGCTTTCTCTTCATCTTTTGTTGTTCCAATCCCATTTCTATAACAATTACCAAGATTACATTGTCCTGTAATATTTCCCTCTTCAGCTGATTTCAAGTACCATTGAAATGCCTTCTCTTCATCTTTTGTGGTTCCAATTCCATGCCGATAACAATATCCAAGATTATTCTGCCCATTACTATTTCCCCCTTCAGCTGATTTCAAGTACCACCGAAATGCTATCTCTTCATCTTTAGTAGTTCCAATTCCTTTTATATAACAATCCCCAAGACTATATTGTCCATTATTATTTCCACCGTTAGCTGATTTCAGATACCACTGAAATGCTTTCTCTTCATCTTTTTTTGTTCCAATCCCATATTCATAACAATAACCAAGACTATTCTGTCCATCACTATTTCCACCTTCAGCTGATTTCGAGTACCACTGAAATGCTTTCTCTTCATATTTTGTTGTTCCAATATAGTAATAACAATTTTCAAGTCCATTCAGTCCTGTAATATTTCCACTTTCCACTAATTTCAAAAGCCACCGAAATGCTTCCTCTTCATCTTTCGTAATTCCAATTCCATATTGATAACAATTTGCAAGATTTTTCTGTCCAAAATGGTTTCCCCCTTCAGCTGATTTCAAAAACCATTGGAACGCTTTCTCTTCATCTTTTGTTGTTCCAATCTCATATTCATAACAATAACCAAGACTATTCTGTCCATCACTATTTCCACCTTCAGCTGACTTCAAATACCACTGAAATGCTTTCTTGAAACCTTTTTTTGTTCCAATCCCATAATAATAACAATCTCCAAGACCATTTTGCCCTTTAATATTTCCCCCTTCAGCTGATTTCAAGTAACATTGAAATGCTCTCTCTTCATCTTTTGTTGTTCCAATCCCATAGCGATAACATTCCCCAAGACTATTCTGTCCGTCACTATTTCCGTCTTCGGCTGATTTCAAGTAACATTGAAATGCTTTCTCTTCATCTTTTGTTGTCCCAATCCCATAGCGATAACAACGACCAAGATTATTCTGTCCTTTAATATTCCCACCTTCGGCTGACTTCAAGTAACATTGAAATGCTTTCTCTTTATCTTTTGTTGTTCTAATCCCATGGTAATAACAATAACCAAGACTATTCTGTCCATCACTATCTCCGCCTTCAGCTGATTTCAAGTAACATTGAAATGCTTTCTCTTCATCTTTTGTTGTTCCAATCCCATAATGATAACAACGTCCAAGGTTATATTGTCCTGTGATATTTCCCCCTTCAGCTGATTTCAAGTACCATTGATATGCCTTCTCTTTGTCTTTTGCTGTTCCAATCCCATAGTGATAACAATAACCAAGTCTATTCTGTCCGTAACTATTTCCACCTTCAGCTGATTTCGTGAGCCACTGAAATGCTTTTTCTTCATCTTTTGTGATTCCAATTCCATATTGATAACAATTTCCAAGATTATCCTGTCCATCATGGTTTCCCCCTTCAGCTGATTTCAAGTACCATTGAAATGCTTTCTCTTCATCTTTTGTTGTTCCAATCCCATCTTTATAACAATGACCAAGACTATACTGTCCGTCACTATTTCCGACTTCGGCTGATTTCAAGTACCATTGAAATGCTTTCTCTTCATCTTTTGTTGTTCCAATCCCATCTTTATAACAATGACCAAGACCATACTGTCCGTCACTATTTCCGTCTTCGGCTGATTTCAAGTACCATTGAAATGCTTTCTCTTCATCTTTTGTTGTTCCAATTCCATATTGGTAACAATTTGCAAGATTATTCTGTCCTTTATTATTCCCACCTTCAGCTGATTTCAAGAAAAATTGAAATGCTTTCCCTTTATCTTTGGCGGTTCCAATCCCATTTCTATAACAACGACCAAGATTATTTTGTCCTTTAATATTCCCACCTTCGGCTGATTTCAAGTACCATTGAAATGCTTTATTTTCATATTTAGTGGTTCCAATCCCGTTCTCATAATAATAACCAAGATTATTCTGTCCGTCACTATCTCCACCTTTAGCTGATTTCAAGTACCACTGAAATGCTTTCTTTTCGCCTTTTGTTTTAGTTTTATTTTCCATTTCTGCTGAAAGTTTTAAATGGAATATAATATTCTAAAGCTTTATTCTATTATATACTTGTGTTTATAAAGATTATATAATTATTAGAGAGAATATATTTGCGCTTTGGTTTGTCGTGTCGGATACCTTTTTATTTTTGACCGATGCAATATTTAAAATAGGATAAACGATCTACATTCTGCATTAAGATTTTGGATTTTTAACAAAGTGTTCTGTTTATTAAATAAATTTCAAATGTCACCTGATGAAAATTTTAATACTTTATTAGTCAAAATTATATATACGTTGGTTAACATTATCATAGTACAGTGCAGGACACCTAAAGACTAAAATAAATTTTCTGTTTTTAAAAGGTAACCTAAAATTATACATAGGTGATACAAAAAAAATAATGCCGGTATTTTGTAGCTAGACCAATTTGCTATAAAATGCCGGCTCCTTTTTTTTAAAAATAATTACTCATTATCGAGTTATAAGGTTTTGAAAAAGTAGTATTTTCATATGATCAATTGTAAATGGGACATAGAACGTGACCCATTTTTTTAAAAAATTTACATCATCCTCCAATTGTTCTTTTGCCCTTTCGTTCCACTGTATATCTTTCCAAATGTCTTTTCCTTTGCCCGTCCTTTATCCAATGCTACTTTGTACTACTAAACTAAAGAAAAATGATCTTTAAAATCCGTGTAATGACCTTGCCAAAGTTACTTTTTAATAAAACATGCCCAAAAGAAAATATCTGATGCTCCATAAATATACACACATATGATGTCGTATCATGTGACAGGTTTTTTAAAATGTCATAAATCGCGTTTTTAAAAATTTTCAATTTAACAACAAAAATGGGACAGATCATATGATTTTAGTCTTTAATAATTATTTATTTAGCAGATAGAAATTTCGATCAACATCAACATTAGTCATAAATAGTTGTCAAAGGACAGGAACACCACGTGGGCAAAAGTTACTTACTTTAAAACGTTAAGTAACGTAAATTTTATTATTAAAACCCATTAATTAAAGTTGTTCAGAATCGATTTTTTCATATATTTGCAAAGTTTTAATAAATATATTATTCATAAACTAGATAAGAGTCCAGACAGTGTGGACCGGACGCGAACATGGAATATTCGGGGAAAATCTTAATAATTCATGCCATTAGATTTTCTAACCATTTTGATTCTCTAAATTTTTGACTTAAGCCGTTGAATTCAATCTTGAATTTTCCCTGTCTCTTCAATAGAAAAGTTTTCAAGGTAAACCATTCCGTCTGCATAATTGAAATCTAATTAGCATTTCAAAAGGTTTAACCTGATACTTATACTTTTTAAGCCAACATTCATTTAATTCTTTGCTTTTCTCTTGACTAATCTTTTAAAAATAGTTCTTTATTATTTATATTATTCATAATATATATTTTTACCATCGTTTTGTGATTTTGCATTTATTTGGTAAATTAATTTATTAACGTTTCGTTACATCATTTGCGGATGTCGTTTAACCGCTTTTATCATGATCAGAGACTTATATCCAAAATTCGAATAAAAAAAAATCATAAAAGTGCAAATTGCATAAGGAAATCACTACATTGTAATTCATAAAAATATATGAAGTGATATAATGAAAGACAAAATGTTTAAATATCCAAAACATTTAATCAAGAATCAGCTAAATTGTAATAATAAACCGAATTTTTTAATTCTTCAAATTTAAGTTTCGAGCGAGTACCATTGCATTAAAATACTTTCTATTTGTAATTATCAAAGTTTATAAATATTTCTAGAAAATTTGATATTTCAAACCTATTATCTAATAAAAATTAATCTCAAACGTTGAGAGAATATTCATGTTACAAAAAATAAAGGACATTATTGAGAATTTATAACTTAATTTCCTTATTTATACAAAAATCTATAGCTTCTTCATAACCATTATGAGCAGCTAATCTAATCCAGTGTTGACCTTGTTCTAAATTATTTTCGGTGCCAATTCCATTATAAATCATTTTACCAACATAAAACATGGCTTTAACACCACCTTGATTAGCAGCTTTAAGAAAATATTGGAATGCTAATTTATGATCTTTTGGTACACCCTTCCCATGAAATAAACATTCAGCATATTTAAATTGAGCTTGATCAAAGTTACCTTCAGCAGATTCTTTATAGAATTGAACAGCTTGTTCAAATCGATTCTCTTTGAAGAGAAGATAACCTATATAAAATTTAGCTTTTATATCACCAAGTTCTGCATACTCTTCTATGGTTTCATAAGCTCTTTTATTAGTTTCCGAATCATTTGAATTTTGTTTCTTACCAAAGAGTTGTTTAATTGCATCATCAATTGATAATATATTATTTATGTTCATTTGGTTAGGCTGTTGTGGGATTGGATTGGAAGAGGATGAAGGGACAGAAGATAATTCATACTTTAATTGTCCGAGACGACGAAGTATTTCTTTAAGGTCAATTCGATCAATTGAACGATGAGATACAGCTAAATTTATATGAATAAATTTTATAAATATGAATTTAATTTGCAGAAATACAATATTATTGTATTTAAAACATAATTACCATCAAATACAGTTCTCTTCCATCCTTCTGGAACATCACTCGTAAAAACTAATGAAATAGGATTTTTCATTATTTGACTAGTAATATCCATTATATCATTATATTTGTCTTCAAATGGAAATTTTAATTCGGCGATTTCCCATAAAAGCATTCCAAAACTAATAATAATAAATTTAAATAAATTTAAATAAATTTAAGATAATAATAATAACAATAATAATAATGATAATAGTAATAATAATAATAATAATAATAATAATAAATTAG
>PQFF01000248.1:198785-216240 GCA_003547095.1 Diversispora epigaea | reverse complement strand
AAAAATAATAATAATAATAATAATAATAATAATAATAATAATAATAATAATAATAATAATAATAATAATAATAATAATAATAATAATAATAATAATAATAATAATAATAATAAATTAGGGTATTTACCTGAATACTTCACATTTTCGACAATATTTGTGATTTATATCTCTCAATTTTTCAGGCGCCATATAACGTGCACTGGTTGGTGTAGCCTTGAATGATCTTGTGGCATCAGTAAATCCACGACTTAACCCAAAATTTGAAATTTTAGCATGTTTGTGAAAAGTAATCATTACATTTTCGCTTCGAACATCATGATGGTAAATTGCATAGGCCTCTAAAAAATTTAATCCTCTTGCAATGTCTAATGCAAATCCTAATTTCGTTTTTATGTCCATTTTGTTTTTTGGATTTTTATAATAACTACGTAAATCTCTATGTTCCGCCCATTCTGTTACAAGGTATTTTTTGGAGTGATTCTCGTCTTCAATAAATCCATGGAATTGAATAATATCTCGGGAATCTTTGATTCGTGTTAAAATACTAATTTGTAAATTAAAATTCGGAATTTGGTCATTATCAAATTCTTTAAGTGCAACTTCTAATCCATCAATTATTTTCACCTTCTTTCTAATTTTACCACGTGATTCATGTCCATCATCAAAGTCATCCATTTGAAGTCGTGCATTAATAGCATTAAGATAATTTTGGTTCAACTTTTCTCCATCATGAAAATTATGTATAATTGCGGAAGTTTCTTCGAATTTTGATAACATTGAGATTATACCTTTCTGCATTTCAATATTCAATTCTTTAATATCAAAAACATCTTTTTTGATTTCCGTGAACTTGGAAATTTGATTATCAACTGTTGATAATTGATCTTTTGTGCCTTCTAAAAGTTGTTGGAGATGCTGATATGTTATTATTTGTTTTATTATTCGTTGTAAAATAAATCATTATATAAAATAATAAAAGATTAAATTAATTAAAATAATTAATTGAAAATTTAAAGAATTTTAATTAGTTGAAATAAATTTCTCACCGTAAAATTTTGCTTAATATCAGCTTTCAATACTTCGTTATCCCTTTCTATTTGCAAATTTGTATTAATGGTAATGATAAAATTCAAGGAATTCATATAACCGTCAAATTGACCTGTTAATTCTGTAAAAGTATCATTAATGCTTTTCGCTAGAAAAAATTTCAACCATTTTCTTAATTCTCTAACTTTTTTAGCAAAATCCATAATTTCTCTAATAGTTTGCTCTAATTTTAGCATTAAAGTCAAATTTTCTTTGGTAAAAAAATCTTTTCTATGCTTTTCACGAACTTTTAAATTTTCCACAGCAGCTCCAGCAACCTGAATTCGATCATACAAGACACCACAAATACGTTTATTGTGATTTGCAGTTTGGTAAAGAATGGCAAGTTCGTGAACAAATTTCGTTATTTTACCAAAGACAGGAATAAATTTGTCAATTGGAAGAGAAGTTGTTAAAAGAAGTGTTTGGGTGGTAATACAGGAAGCCGTTGAGGTAATTTCATAAGAGTCAATAACTTGATCTATTTTATCATCTTTATTTGATTTTTGCATTTTTCGAAAAGTAATTACATTTTTTTTTATTTTTTTTTTATGTAAATTTTTTTTTTTTTGATTGTTTCTTCTTATAGTTCGAAAAAACCTGTAATCGGAAACATAGTCCGAATCTGATTTTTATTGTATTATGGATTCTATGGATTCAAAATTAATTTTATTCCTTAATCGAAATAATCTCGGTCGAGAATAGAACTTTTAAGAATAATCCGCGGATATNAAAAAATCTTTTCTATGCTTTTCACGAACTTTTAAATTTTCCACAGCAGCTCCAGCAACCTGAATTCGATCATACAAGACACCACAAATACGTTTATTGTGATTTGCAGTTTGGTAAAGAATGGCAAGTTCGTGAACAAATTTCGTTATTTTACCAAAGACAGGAATAAATTTGTCAATTGGAAGAGAAGTTGTTAAAAGAAGTGTTTGGGTGGTAATACAGGAAGCCGTTGAGGTAATTTCATAAGAGTCAATAACTTGATCTATTTTATCATCTTTATTTGATTTTTGCATTTTTCGAAAAGTAATTACATTTTTTTTTATTTTTTTTTTATGTAAATTTTTTTTTTTTTGATTGTTTCTTCTTATAGTTCGAAAAAACCTGTAATCGGAAACATAGTCCGAATCTGATTTTTATTGTATTATGGATTCTATGGATTCAAAATTAATTTTATTCCTTAATCGAAATAATCTCGGTCGAGAATAGAACTTTTAAGAATAATCCGCGGATATACTAGTCCGAACTTCCTAATCTAGTCGGAATTCCCTAAAAACGGGTTTGGTATGGTATCACTGATAGGTGTTTTTTACTTTTAATGGATTTATTTGAAATAATTCATATAACTTTATTTAACGATAGAAATAAAGCAATAAAAGTTGTCTGTAATACTAAGAAACAAAGATTGACATTTGTAATGTTTCAATATTGTTCATCCCAATTATTCTCTTTTGAAAGCATCGTTTTCTCAACAATATATTTATTTTCCTTGTATTTTTGATCTTCTTGATATGCGTAAACCTTTATGTATAAAAAAAAAATGGAAAAATAAATGAATAGCATTTTTTTTTTGTTGTTATATTTGTTACTTACGTATTTCCAACCGATAACCGATCTACAACTGACGCAACTTATATCTTTGACTGTGTGTACACCAGTGATTAATGTACGATCTTCATTTTTTCCCAGAATTACGTTTTCTCTTTCATAAAATTAAAATCGAATTTGGTAGCAATAAATAAATAATAGATGATTTAATAAAATTCCAATAATTCATTTCTTGCCTGAAATATTTACATGGAATTAAATAGGAATGCTCTTCCTAATCGACCCTGAAATGCCTGCAACAAATACAATATATAAATTGTATAAATATACAAAATTTACAAAGTGCATAAATGTGTGTACAAGGAGTATACAAATATAATATTATTATATAATATAATATAATATTTTATGATATTATACTTTTGAAATCAACTCTTCGTGTTTGGCCAAATGTGTGTGACATTTAGAACAAGAATATATTCGATCATTATCTAAATATTTATAAAATGCTTTGTTCCGTTGTTTTTTTTGTTTCTTCGAAGATGATGACATTAATAATGAAGAATAATTGAGAAAGAAATAAATATATATATATTTTTAGAAAACCCGATATTTATAAATTTATCCCACATGACTATACTCTATATTCCATATTCGTTAAGATCCTCTCGGAGTTTTCCATAGTGTTACTCATCTTTCATCGAAAAATCTATGATTGAAATAATTCGAAATATATTTCATCGAAAAATCTACTTTAATAATCTTTGTAGTCTTTCGCGAAACTTTTCAATGATGACTACTTTTGCTGACAAAGATTATAATAGTGCCGCTTATAGTTCCTATCGTCCCAAGTAAGTTTAATTTGTTAAATTTCGTTAATAAATTAATAATATAAATATGCGATTAAATTGAATTAAAGAAATATTTATATTAAATATATTATTTTTTTTAAAGTTATTCAGAAAAACTTTTTAATAAAATTTATGATTACCATTCTAAAAACTCTGGAAATTATAATAATGCCTTAGATATTGCTACAGGAACTGGACAAATTGCCCATATCCTATCATCTAAATTTTCTAATGTTTATGCTACTGATATCTCGGAAACCATGCTTTCTAATGCACATCGTGGTTCAAATATTAATTACTCAATCTCTACTGCAGAAGATCTTTCTCAATTTCCTTCTTCAAAATTTGATATGCTTTCAGTTGGACAATCCGCACATTGGTTTAGACTTCAAGAATTTTTTGAAGAAGCAAATAGAGTATTAGTTCCAAATGGTACTCTGGCTATTTTTGGTTACACTTTTCATGTGATTAAAGGTTATAATGAGATTTCAGAGATGTTATTAAAGTTTAGTATTGAAGAAGAGATTGGTAAATATTGGGATGAACGAAGAATTATTATAAATGATTTGTATAGATCAATTGTGTTACCTGAACAGTTTAAAAATGTTGAAATAATTAGAAATGAAATAATTAATGGTGGTGAAATTAGTGGAGAAATTTTTATGGAAGAAAATTGGAGTATTTATCAAATGGCAAATTATATGAAGGTAAACTTTATTAATTAATTAATAATTAATTTTATTAATTAATTAATAATTAATTTTATTAATTATTATTATTTTTTTTCCATTTATTACTATTTATTTATTTCCATTTATTACTTATTACTTATCACTTATTATTTAAAGACCTGGTCTTCTTATAAAGATTATATGGCCAAAAATAAAGACATTCAACAGGATCCAGTTGATAAATTAATGAATAAAATTGAACTAGCAATAGGATTAAAACCTGGTCAGAAATTGCATATTATTTGGCCTATGGTTTTAATTTTGGCTACTAAAAAAGGCTAAACAACAGAAGTTTAATCTATTATGTGTACCTGTCATTTGTTATATGTTATATAGGATATTCACGATATTCATTTATTTTAAATTATTTAATTAATTATCTAATTAATTTTTATTCGAGATGTTCGAAATCTTTTTTGTCACATGATTAACGTCTGATTAACGTCTCATTAACAGTAATGGATAAAATTAGTGTAACAAAAATTAACAAAAAATTAATAAAAAAATTAATCATTGGTTCACTTTCATGCTCATTAATTAATATTTGGAATACTGTATTGATAATAATATAATATTAAGATAATAATGTGTTTGCAAATTTATTTTCTCGTTTGGCAACTTTTGTTTACTTTCTTTCTTTTCTTCCGGCGGCATCATCGCCATTATATTAATTACTTACCTTCATTTTATTCCTAACCCTTCGCTTTTTTTCACCCTCAACCTACATTTTCACCTTATCATCCATTAAATTCTCTATTCTTTCTTTATTATCTTCATTACCTTCATTACCTTTATTGTTTTCCATTATTATTTTCCCTCCTTATTCCACTTTTCATTCCCCACTTTTTCATTCCCACCTTTCTTCTTCTCTCTCCATTATTTTCATTTCCCGAAATTTATTCTCGAAATAATAATAATAGAATTGTTATTTATATTTTTTTATTTTAACATGTTTTATATTTGTTATTTTATAATATAGTAATAGATAAATTTGTTTATTTTAATCCTTAAATAGACCATTAAGATTTTCGAAAGAAATAAGCACGAATTCAAATAATTAATTACATAAATATAATATTTTCACGCATAGAATATATAGAGATATACATATATATATATATACATAATGGAAGAGGAGGGTAATAATACGGGATTTTATTCACCATTATTCAGTGGTAATAAAAATGGACAACCATTGCAACCATTTTCAACGGTTTCAACGGTCGTAGAAACATTGGAAGAACGTGATAATGCAGTATTTAATACTCGTTCTTCATCACCTATTTCAATGTATTCCAATAGACAATCATTTGATTCATATGTAGAAAAGGAAAATGAACAGGATTATGATGATAAATATAAATATAATAGTAATAGTACATTTGTAAACGATGAAGGAATAATTCAATCAAAATCAAATAGTATAACGAAAGAACAAGATTTATATCATTCAAGTTCACTAAAATCTAATGATAATATTTATTCGGTAGAATTTTCACCAACTGATAATTATTTCAATAATAATAATCAACCTCAATCCACTTCGGTTTTTACAACGAATACTCCAATTATTAGTGGCGGTGGTGGTGCCAATAATATAATATATTCTAACGTTAATAATTATAATCCTCCAGCCACACCATCAACAATTTTTTCTATTAATGATGGTAATGATGGTAATTTTACTAATGGAATGGACAATTATTCAGTGAAAACGAATGATAATACTTGTAATATAGAAATAATCTCTTCGAGACCTGATGTTAATATTAGAAATCTTGACGGCGGTGATGATTTTTGGAAGAATTTATGGAAAATGAAATTTTTTAATAATAAAAAGCCAACCTTGAAATTTTGGTTAGCTTTAATTTTGATCATTGTATTATTATTATTAATTGGTATGTATTATTTTATCATTATTTTTTAATTATTTTTTATTTATTTTTTTATTTTTTATTTTATTGTTTTTTATTCTTATTTTTATTCTTATTTTTTTTCTTATTTTTTCTTGATTTTTTTATTTTTATTTTTTTTATTTAGTAATTCCAACAGTTGTCGTCTCATCAAACAAATCATCAACATCATCTTCTGATGATTCGTCGTCGACATCTAGTACAAGTATGACTACCGCAGATTCATCCATAAATTCTATGGTTCCCACTAGTTCTGATAATGGTTCCATGACTCCTACTAGTTCTAATACAGTTTCTACAAATTCTGCAGTTTCAAACAGTGCATCTTCTCCAATTCTTACTGCCCCCACTGGATCCGCAGCATATACGCCTTCTTCAGTACCCATAACACCTACAGATATCCCCACTCCAGTAACAGTACCTACAGATACTTCAGTACCAGCAGATACCCCCACAACTCCAGCGTCAACACCTACAGAAGCTCCAGCATCAGAAACTCCAGTACCAGAAATTACACCAGTACCTACAGATACTCCAGTACCTACAGATTTTCCAACAGTACCTACAGATACTCCAACGCCAGTACCTACAGATGTTCCAACAGTACCTACAGATGCTCCAACAGTACCTACAGATATTGCCACATCCATAGTTCAGTAACATAAGACCCGAACTGCGGTAAATTTGTGATTTAATTTTTTTGATAAAAAAAAAATTATTTATTTAATCAATAATATTTTAATAATATTTTTATTTTTAGTAAACTTGTACGTTAATTGATGGATCATGTCCATATTACTGTTACTGATGCTGCTAAGGTAATTTATCTAAATTATTATTTTTTAATAATAAAATTATAATAACATGATTTTATTAGTGAGTGACAATGCGTTCGCTCGTACCTACTTAATAGAATAAATACATTGAGTAAAAATAATAATAATTATATAACGCATACACTCACATCGAAAAAATAAAAAAGTACAAATAGAAATATAATTTGACCAACTTAAAAATTTATATAAAATATTTTTTGAACATTTTTTTTGTACATTCCGTAATAATAACATAACAACAATAATAATAATAATTATATAATTGACATATAAATAGTACATAATAATTTCACCCCTTGACTATTATATTAATTATATTACATAGAATAATTTCTTTATTTATTTAAAATATTATATATCATAATAATGAATGTATTTGTATCTTTCACTCTTAATTTCTTGTTAAATAAAGTGGGAAAAATTGGAGATAATATTTAACGGTAAATTTGAACATTATGATATATAGTAGTATTTCTTTTATAATCCATTTTGAATTATTATTTCTTTGAATTTTTGGTTTTAATAATTAATGAGAAAAAGGGGGGTTCGGGATTTTGTTATAAAAGATATATCAAAGAATATTTCGTAAAAGTGATTATATTCTTAAGTTATTATTATCATTTAATAACTTTTAATAATATTGTTATTGAAAATAATAAATTAACAATTTATTAACTTCCTTTATTTTATAAGATGGATGGAATCGTTAATTTGGAGAATGTTGTTGAAACAATGATTTATTTTTGATTTAATAATTTTAATAATTGTAACTGACGAATTTAAACTTGAAGAATTGAACGAGAAACTAGAAACACCACTTCTTATTAAGGCTAAAAAGTTCGAGGTTTAAGCCACATGTTTTTCTAGTTTAATCGCTCCATCTCTCGTTTTTGATATTGAAGAGAAGATTTCACTTCAAGAATCTACATCGGTTACTCTCCTCGAACCGGTTTTATTTCAAGATTTGCTTGTTACCAACAGAACATAAATCATTACCTATGAACATTTCCTCTTGGATAAATTATAAATCAAATAAAGTATGAATTGTTAGTGTGGTGGTGATTTATGAAGATATATACTACTTCGTAAATGGTATAGTGCGCTAAAAAATGTATTACTGCGAAAGTTCCATGCGTGCAGTGACAGTGCAAATGATCAAATCTTTTCCCACCCACATTTTACAAAAAAAAAATGAATTTTAAATTTTTTGACAAATTATCCCAAAATTTTATTGAAATTCTTGATGATAAAGATGATTACAATGTAATCATTATAGTTAAAAATGGGAAATCTTTTAAAGCTCATTCTAGTGTATTAAAACGTCGAGCACCTTATTTTCATAAAGAATTGGAAAATATTATTCCGAATGAAAATAATATCAAAACAATTACTAAACCAAATATTTCTGATGAAATTTTTGGTATGATTTTTAAGTAAGTTATTACTACATTTAGTAACACTTAATAATATTTAATGACATTTAGTGACATTTAGTGACATTAAAAAAAAAGAAAAGAAAACTGTTATTGAAAACAATAATTAATTTTATAAATTAAACAAATTAACCTTATTTATTAAAAATTAAACTCATTTATTTATTTAAAGATATATTTATGGAGGAATTGTTAATTTAGAGAATGCTGAAATAAGATTTATTTTTGATCTAATGCTGGCAGCTAACGAATTTGAACTTGAAGAATTGACCGAGAAACTAGAAACATTTCTTATTAAAACCCAATGTACTTGGCTAAAGTCTCACATTTCCCTAGTTTATCACTCAGTTAATAATAGAAAGAATTTAAAAAAATTTTGTAATGATGTTTTAGCAATATTTCCATCACTCATTTTTGATGAAGAAGATTTCATTTCAATTCAAGAATCTTCATTGATTTCTCTTCTTGAACGAGATGATTTAAGATTGGAAGAAATCAAAATTTGGGAATATACTATAAAATGGGGAATTGCTCAGAATTCCACCACTTTGCCTGTAGATCTTAAAGAATGGACCAATGAAAATTTCAAAACATTAAAAAATAGTTTGAAGAAATGTTTACCACTAATTCGATATTTCCATATTTCTAGTTCCGATGTTTGGGTAAAAGTAAAACCTTATAAAAAAATTCTTGATAAGCAACTTTGGGAGGATTTGAATCAACATTTCTTGGCCCCTAATGAACCAACGAAGTCAACCGTTTTACCAAAAAGAGCAACACAAAAAATACCCTATCATGTTAGAGTTATACAATTTATTATTACGAGTAGTCCAATTTTTTTAAAAAATTATTATTTCCTTTCGATTTACATTTTGTCATTTTTTTGCTTGTTTTACGTAGTTACTTTAATGATTTAATGATTAAACAGATTAAACATTAAACAAATAAATTAATTAAAACCCAGGGGTCCATTATCACGTGTAATTTTAAAATAGGTATATATATATATGTGACAGAAATAATAGATGATCAAAGTTAAATAATTATCAAAGATCATCTTCGCTATCTGATTTTTTTTTTGTAAAGAGTTTGAGGATGTCAAAGAAAAAGAGCAATACTTACTGGTTTATTTCTGGTATATTTTAAAAGAGTTCATAAAGTATTATAAAGTATTATAAAGTTATCATAAAGTGCCATAAAGTATAATAACGGATAAAGTATTTATTTATTTATAGAGTTATCATAGTTGAGACTAAAATATCAAAATGTAATTTTTTTTTTTTTTAGTTCCCGCCGAAGGAAATAAAACAGTTGTACTTGAGAATTTGAAGTCAAAACTTCCAAGTGATTTAGCAGAAGTTGATCAATTTATAATTCCAGAATTCAAGGTGAGCTGCTGACACGAATAAAAAAAAAAAAGAATTAATATAATTTATTAACGTAATTATATTTTTGGTAGATAGGCACACTTGATGCACTTGTAGTTATTTCAGATGAACTTATTAAATATGATCAATACTTTGAATCAGCTGTCATGAGAATTGTGGATATTTTACGTAATTTGAAGGATGATATCAATAATAATTTGGTGGTTAATGATAGTAAGTTAATATTTTATATTTTTATCAATTATCATCGTCGTATCTTATTCAATCATTCACATTGATCATCGTTATTAAATAGATTAATTTTTATTGATTTCAGAAACTGTTGATCAATATTTGAAAACTTTTCAATGGGACACGATGAAATTTCGTGCGGAAAAATCAATGCAAGAAATAGCTGAAATTCTTAATCAGGTAGAATAAATAAATAAAATAAAATAAAATAAATAAATAAATAAATAATATTTAATATTTAAAATAATAATAAAAACATATATATTTATTTTTTTTTCATTGTTTGATAATATCAGGAAGTGACGAGAATTGATAATACCATGAAATCAAAATTATCTAGTTATAATCAGGTGAAAGGAAATTTGCAAGCATTGGAACGAAAACAAACGTAAATATATTATTATATTTTTTATATTATTTTATTATTATATATTTGTTACATAAATTATTTCAAAGATTTCTATTATTGACTTTACTGTCTATTTATTATTATTATCATTATTATTTTATAATAGAGGAAATTTATCTGTTAGAAATATAGCTGACTTAGTTAAAAAAGAACATTTTGTTATGGATTCTGAATATTTGACAACTTTACTTGTCGCAGTTCCAAAGTATGTTGAAAATTTATTATTGAATTAATTATTTAATTAATTATTTAATTATTTAATTAATTAATTATTATTTATTTATTTATTTATTATTTGATTATTTAATTAATTATTTATTTATTTATTTATTCATTTATTATTTGATTAATTATTATTATTTAATTAATTAATTATTATTTAATTATTTATCATTTAATTATTTAATTATTTGTGAATTTTAGAAATCGTTATAAAGATTGGCTTAGTAAATATGAAACGCTTGTTCAATTTGTCGTACCGCGTTCATCTCAGTAAGTAGTATTAACAATGATGATGAGGATAATAATAATTATTATTATTTCTTAATATTGAAAATTATTTGTTTATACAGGAAAATAGCTGAAGATGAAGAATATGGATTATTCACGGTAACTCTTTTCAAAAGAGTTACTGATGATTTTACACATAGATGTCGAGAAGAAAGGTAAATTTTATATATAATATATATTGAAATGATGATGAATATTAAAGACTATTATTATTATTATTATTATTATTATTATCATTTTATTATTTTTCGTTTTTGTTTTTGTTTTTAAATTAGAAATAAACAAGATAAAATTGGTGAAATTGATAAATATTTGATCGAATATATTGGTCATTGTACTTATTACACTTATTACACTTATTACACTTATTACACCTGTTACGTTTCATACATTTTGTACTTCTTTCGTTTATACTACTCTCTCTCCCTTTCTCGATAACGAAAAAAATATTAAAAAAAATCAAATATTATTTAAAAGTTAATTATTGGTTTTATATAATCCAAAAAAATTATCTTTTTTATCTTCCTAAAGTTATCTTCATTCTATAGAGTATTAATTAATTTAGTCACATGAATTACGCGTTGAAATAGGGTACACGTGATTTATCGGTTAATTGATTATCATAATGTAAATCAAAAATATCAATTTTTTTTAATTAATGTTAATAAAAATTATTTTATTCAGAATACACAAATATATANTTTTATTATTATTATTATTATTATTATTATTATTAGATTCGTCGTGAGAGAATTTCAATATAATGAAAATGAAATGGCTAATCAACGTAAAGAATTTGAAGAAGTTGGAGCTACTGAAAAGGAATTATTTGTATGTGTTATAATTAATTAATTAAATATATATATATCTTTCTTTCTATATATTAATTCCCATTGTTATTGTTTAATTTGTTATAGAATTCGTTATTACATTTGTCCAGTGCAAATTTTGGAGAAGTCTTTTCTGCTTGGATTCACCTTAAAGCATTAAGAGTTTATGTAGAATCTGTTTTACGTTATGGGTTACCACCAGATTTCATGTCAGCAATGATAAAACCTAAATATAAAATGGAGAAAAAGATAAGAGAAGTACTTATTGTTCAATATGGAAAACTTGGAGGAACATTAGGAAAAGATGGTTCGAAGGATATAATTGAAGAATATCATAATCTTGTCGATACTGATTATTATCCTTATGTGTGGTTTCAAATTCAATTTAATGTTTTTAAACGATAGATGTTTTTTAATAAATTTACTTGTAAATTTTTTTTTGTATTTTTAATAATATATCATCTTTTTTATTTCCTTATTTCTTCC
Source organism: Diversispora epigaea (assembly GCA_003547095.1). Lineage (NCBI taxonomy): Eukaryota > Fungi > Glomeromycota > Glomeromycetes > Diversisporales > Diversisporaceae > Diversispora > Diversispora epigaea. The sequence goes on along the minus strand of PQFF01000248.1, from coordinate 203,979 downwards.
CTCCTTCTTATTTCTCTCTCATTTCTCTCTCATATCTCTCTCATTTCTCTCTCTATTTCTTTCCCCCCTCTCTTATTAGTGTTCATCAACTTTGTTAGATTAAGTAATTGCATTACTTCATTCATATTATTATTTTATTATTATTTATTATTATTTATTATTATTATCATTATCATCATTATTGTTTGTCATTCATTTATTATTTAATTTTAATAGATAAATAATTTATTTGTTTATTTATTCATTTATTTACAATTATTAATTAATTCGGAATATCATTGAAAAAAAAAATGCTTATTGCTTGTATTAATTGTGTTAATGTTGTTGTTGTGGTAGTTGTTGTTGTTAATGCAAGTTGTCTGTCGGATATTTGATTCTATTAATTTATATTATATTTCTATTTTATCTTTTAAGACAACTTTATAAAAATTTTGATTCATAAAAAAGATAAAAAAGAGAAATAAATAATAAATTTCTACTTGATTATATTGTTTGTGATTTTATTTTTTTGTTGTTGTTGTTATTCTATTTTTTGATTGTTATAATCATTATTATTATATTTATTCCCGATGCATATATGAATCAATTGCTGCAGAGAATGCCGCAAATCCGGCACATCCAAATAGAGCAGCTTGGGGTCCAGCTTTTGCAGCCAATGCAGCGCCAGTAATACATCCAGCCGCTACTCCATTATATATATCATTTTTTGCTCGATACTATTTAAAAGATAATAATAATGGAAATAATAATAATAAATAATTGTAAATTAATGATTTAAATTCAAATAAATAAATAAATGAAAGATAAAAAAAATGAAAAATAAAAAAAAAATGTTACCCCTTCAATGACACATTCGGTACCAGAAAATATTGTTCCCACAACCGCAAAACTTTTTGCCATGGAAAAAGAACGACGAGCCATATCTTGTGCTGTAGCCTTTAATTGTTTTTTCATTGGTTGATCATATATTGTTGGATCAACGGACGCCATTTCAAATGAAGACATGAACATCCCAAATAATCCTCCCAATACGAAACCTTTTTGGTTTATTTATTTAAAACATATTTTCATATTTTTAAAATATATATATGTATGTATATATGTGTTTAAAAAAAAATTTTTTATTTTTATTTTTACCTAATCTACTAGATCAAGATCAATAATTTAAATATCATTTCTCTTACCACCTACACCAGACAATGCGACTTTAAAAGGACATGACTCTTGTATCGTTTGCATATAAAGTATTTCTTTGGGAACAGGTTCTTTGTTCGGGTATGTCATTATTATTATTGAATAATGTTATGAATTAATTTTAATATTATAATGATATTAATGTTGATATTAAAAAATATTAAAAAAAAAAAATTTTTTTTTTTGATTAGATGTTGTGCCAATCATCTCATCAAATTTTAATCTTGAATGATTGAATGAATGATTGAATGATTGATTGAATGAATGACGCACGCTTAAATTAATACATGTATTGTATAATATTATTATTTATATTTATTTATTGTTATGATGATCTTCATAATCACATATGATCACACATCACATTGTAAATTCTATAAAAAACACGCACGCGCGTAACTTACAATAAATTTAAAATTCTCTTAGTATAAATTCCGTTTGATTTAATGACAATTCTGGAATGGGTAAAAAATCTGACTCGGAGAAAACTCGGAACAAATTTAAACTAAGATCCGAACAAATTGAGTTTTTAACATATTTCTTATTATTAAGAAATTAATAACTATTGATTTTTAATAATGGAAATATTAACAAACAATGAACACATGAACGAACGGAAAAACTTTGCGATAATAATAAATTAAAGCACGTCAATGAACAATAATAATAATACGTAAGTATGTAAGTATGTAAGTATGTGTAAGGTTGTAAGATGAATTGTTTAAACTTTTATTATTATTATTATTATTATCAAAGGTAAGATAACTTTAAATTTATCTCTCTTTCATCGTTTTTAGACTAGTTTTATTTTTTCATTAATATTAAAAAAAAAAAAAAGACCGACAAAAATCAAGAATCCCTTTTTCTTTAATTTAATTATTCCTTTTGTCTTTTATGGTTTAGATCTCTTTTTTTTTCTATTTTTGTCACTTTTGTCATTAAATTTCTTAAAACCTGATTTATTTAATTCTTTTTGCATATTTGGGATATTTTATAAATCTAGATTCTTATGCTTTGTCTATTTGTACTAACCACAAAACGTAAGGAAAAGGCAGGTAAACCCCATCAGGCTTAACGCAGACTTTTTTCCGTTGTTGCTATTTATATTTTAATATTTCTCCCTTTATATTTTTTATGTACTCAGGATTGACTCTGGAACTTTCATGTCTATGTCTATTGTCTATATATATATATTTATATATGTTTATATATTTATATATATGTATGTATGTATATATTTGTGTATTCTGAATAAAATAATTTTTATTAACATTAATTAAAAAAAATTGATATTTTTGATTTACATTATGATAATCAATTAACCGATAAATCACGTGTACCCTATTTCAACGCGTAATTCATGTGACTAAATTAATTAATACTCTATAGAATGAAGATAACTTTAGGAAGATAAAAAAGATAATTTTTTTGGATTATATAAAACCAATAATTAACTTTTAAATAATATTTGATTTTTTTTAATATTTTTTTCGTTATCGAGAAAGGGAGAGAGAGTAGTATAAACGAAAGAAGTACAAAATGTATGAAACGTAACAGGTGTAATAAGTGTAATAAGTGTAATAAGTGTAATAAGTACAATGACCAATATATTCGATCAAATATTTATCAATTTCACCAATTTTATCTTGTTTATTTCTAATTTAAAAACAAAAACAAAAACGAAAAATAATAAAATGATAATAATAATAATAATAATAATAATAATAATAGAATTAAGATATCGGTGATAAAATATCTTTATCGGCTTTTTTTTTTTTTTTTTGATGGATCGAATAATTCTTACAAAAGAACAAAAAAGATAAATATATAAAAATGCAAAAGATTCACATAATCTTAATAACCTTAATTATATAATCCATTTAATATATTTTTATTTTTACCTTCAATGACAAAATAATGACATGTATAAAAAAAAAAAAAGTTTTTAGATGAAAATGCATGATAAAAGTAAAGATGACAAAGTTTAATGATTATACTTACTTAATATAATAAAATATGTAAAGATTTTCGAATTAAACGGGAATTTTTAATAATTTGAAATTATNAATGAAGATAACTTTAGGAAGATAAAAAAGATAATTTTTTTGGATTATATAAAACCAATAATTAACTTTTAAATAATATTTGATTTTTTTTAATATTTTTTTCGTTATCGAGAAAGGGAGAGAGAGTAGTATAAACGAAAGAAGTACAAAATGTATGAAACGTAACAGGTGTAATAAGTGTAATAAGTGTAATAAGTGTAATAAGTACAATGACCAATATATTCGATCAAATATTTATCAATTTCACCAATTTTATCTTGTTTATTTCTAATTTAAAAACAAAAACAAAAACGAAAAATAATAAAATGATAATAATAATAATAATAATAATAATAATAATAGAATTAAGATATCGGTGATAAAATATCTTTATCGGCTTTTTTTTTTTTTTTTGATGGATCGAATAATTCTTACAAAAGAACAAAAAAGATAAATATATAAAAATGCAAAAGATTCACATAATCTTAATAACCTTAATTATATAATCCATTTAATATATTTTTATTTTTACCTTCAATGACAAAATAATGACATGTATAAAAAAAAAAAAAGTTTTTAGATGAAAATGCATGATAAAAGTAAAGATGACAAAGTTTAATGATTATACTTACTTAATATAATAAAATATGTAAAGATTTTCGAATTAAACGGGAATTTTTAATAATTTGAAATTATTAATGTAAAAAATTGAAATCATAAAATCACATTGTCATGGTTTTTTTTTGTATTTTTATTATTATTGTATAGATATCCTCTTTAAGTCAAAATTGAAGTATGACAATCAGATTCATAATGCCACATTTCTTAAATTATTTATTTAAATAACTTTAATTTTTTCTTAAAAAAAAATAAAAAAGGTGCAAATAAATAATTATTTATTTATTATTATAATGATGATGATGATAATAATGATAATGACAAATAATGATAAATAATTATAAATAATGATCATCAAGTGAATTTTTTTATTCTCTTTAAAGAATAGATATTCGTTAAAATATTCGTGGTTCATAGATTAACATAAAATTGTTTAGTGGATTGTGTTAAATTACCGAGTGTAGGTATTTAAAAATATCTTTGGCTTTTTCATCATAGTAAATTTCCATTCATAGATATTTAAATCATTTTTACAATGGTAAAAGAAAAAACATACTCATAGAAAAATAACAAACAAACATTACATTTTTTATTGTTTTTTGTGGACTTGATGTTCTACGTACAGAAACAATTCTCGAATATTTCGATTTAATTTTAGTTAAAATACCAAAGAGGCAATTTATTGATGTGAACAAGATGCATAAAATAAAATTAACAAAATAAGATAAAATAAAATAAAATTAATAATAAGAATCAAAATTATTAATAATAATAATAATAATAATAAAAGAAAATTAATAAAGATTGAAATCGAAAAATTATTCCAAGATTATAGTATGAAAAGGTAAAAAAATAAGATATCAAGAAAAAAAAAAACGAAAAGGCAAAAACATCTCAGTAATGCAAAAAAGAATCGAACATTGTAAACCTTGTCCCGCAAAAAAATTTCCGATTCTGTTGTACTCATTCTTTTTTTTACAAATGTAACATTGCTATTAATGGTTAATGGATAAGAAGATTAGTTCACATGTCTTTTGTTTATGAAAGATCTTTCTGAATCAAAAAATCAAAAATCAAAAAAATCTTTAAGGATAAATTAAACTTCCGATTTTTTACACTAGATTTTTTACACACTAGATTTATTATGAACGACAACGGTAGTGATGTTAAGGTGACTTTATTTCTTTTTGTTAAACTAAATTCAACCTTTTAATTTGAACCGGGGCGTATAACTCAGTGCTCACTCAGTATAATAATATACTAATAACAAGAATAAACAACAACAATAATATAATTCATTATGTAATAATAATAATAATTAATTATTATTATTATTA
>PQFF01000248.1:175555-193188 GCA_003547095.1 Diversispora epigaea | reverse complement strand
TTTTTTTTTTTTTTTTTTAAACTTTCATTATTTATGATTTTTTATTATTTTAATATATTTAAAATATTAAAAATGGAATAAAATAGATTAGAAAAATATAAAAATAAATAAAATAGAAATAGAAATAGAAATAGAAAAATATAGAGTACAACATATATATATTATATATTATATATTATATATTATATATTATATATAATATATAATACATAATACATATATAATATACACAACACATATATACACATATATATAATATATATATTATCGAAAAAATGAAACATTTTAATCGGAGGATTAACAGCAATAACAACAACAAATAATAATTTTATTATTTATTTACTAACTAATCGATTCCTCTTTTTGTTTTTCTCTTTATTTTTTTTTTTGATTTTTCCAAAAGTCATTATTATCAACATCCACCAAAAAATTTAGAAAAAAATTGAATACTCTTCACCCTCGATATCGAAGTCGAAGTGAAAGTAATAAAGACAACAGTGAAAATAACAACAATAATAGTAACAACAACAACAACAACAACAGCAGTGAAAAGGTCAATAACTGTGAACCGATAGAGGAATTCCCAGAATTTATTAATTTCTCCTTATTTCACTCCATGGCATCTTCCGAAGAGACTGAACAATTATCTCCTCCTTCTCCTTCTCCTTCTTCTCCTTCCTCCTTGTCCCCTTCACCATCATCAACTTCCTCTTCAACCTCTTCATCACCTTCAACTTCACCTTCTACATCACCTTCATCCACACCTGCTTCTTCATTATATACTTCATTATCATCATTATCCATTTATTTCTCTTCGAAAGATTTGCTAAAATTATTTTCCACCACCCAAGATACTTGGGATTTCATGATGAATAATAATGATCCTCTATCGGTTAACACCAAAACTATTTCCCATGATGGTATGTCATTTTTTATTTTTATTGTTTCATAATTATTTATTTCCTTTTTTTTTTTTTTTTTCTCCTATTATTATTATTATTATTATTATTATTATTATTATTATTATTATTATTATTATTATTATTATTATTATTATTATTATTATTATTATTATTATTATTATTATTATTATTATTATTTATATGCTAGATAATAATGATGATGATGATGATTATTATTATTATTATTATTATTATTATTTATTACTTCTTAATATTTATTATTTGTTATTATTATTATTATTATTTATTATTTATTATTATTTTTAAATTTAAAATTTTTTACACACATCCCTGAAATTCTGTTAATCCGTTGATAATCAATTATAAATAATGATAAATAATGATTTCAATATTTTTTGATGATAACGAACGTTATTTGATTGATAATTTCGTACAATAGTTTATTATATTTTTTTTTTTTCCTTTATTTTTTTTCTTTCAAATTTATCAAGCTTTTTAATCTATTCTTACTACGCTTACTATACTTGTAGTAGTAATAATTATAATAATATATTAGTTAATACGCCTCGTTAATCGTTTTTTATCTTTTATCAGATTTTAGATTGTTTATCTTTTTTTTTTCTTTTTTCTTTTAACCTATTTTGTTTCATATTTATATTATAAGGTGTATATATATATATTATTTTTTCATATACACTTTATTTATACTATTCATATGGGATACACTTTATATACATATATATACTCTTTTTTGTAGATATATATGTTTACTTGTATATATACTTGTATATTACACACTTTACTTTAATTCAATTATTCAATTATACTTTATTTTCCTTTTTTTTTTTTAATCACCTGGGATTTATATTTAAGAATAACAACAATATATTTTAAAAAAAAAAAATATTTATTTAATAATAATAATATAATTTTTTTTTTTATATTATATTTATAATTTTTATTATATAACTTTTTCTTTGCCTTTTTTTTTTTCCTCTCAATTTTATCTTCTTCTTCTTCTCTCTCTCTTCTCATTCCTCTTCCCACGCGTGTGCGTGTGTATATAAAGTATAAATAGTATATATTTTCTTCCATACATACCTTTTTTTTCTTATCTTTAATAATTTTTTATTTATTTGATTGTTCACATAACGTTGCGTTGTATATAATATTGTGTAAAAAAAAAAAAAAGAATAATATTGGTACGATGATGGATTTCTTATTTTTCCTTTCTTTTAATTACTTTAATGACCTTAGTTTGTAGAATTAATAGAATTAGTAGAATTATATCATCATTATTATTATTACATCGTTCATTATTATTTTATTCTTTATTATTCATTATTTAGTATAGTTTACATTTGATTTATTATTTATTTTTTGTTTCCTAATTATTTTTTAATTAATATCTTTTTCTTAATCTATATTATTCACCTTATTCATCTTATTCATCTTATTCATCAGGATTCCGTTTTTTTTTCTATTGATCTTTTTTTTTAATTCATTCTTCTTTTTTCTTCTTATTTTTTTTTTTGTTATTTGTTATTTGTTATTTACGCGATTTATTTTTTTTATTTTTATTTTTTTTCTTTTCTCATTGATTTTTTCTTTTCTTAATTTTCTCTCAATGTCATTATAGGAATAGACGGTCAGGATAATAATCAGAACGAAAGAGTATCAACTCTTCAACTATTACTTTCCCAATCTCCTCAATCTCTTTCTCCTCCATCTCCACTTTCTTCAACAGCGACAACAACAACAACAATTAACAACAACAACAACAATAATAGTAAACATCGATATAATACGATACATTCCATTGGTAACTTTCGTACTCGTAAAAATCGTCGTTTATATCGATCTTTAAGTATGGCGAACAGTTATGACAACAAAAGAAAAAACAGTAATAACAACAAAAAAGAATTAAAATGCGAGAATAAACATGAAAATAATAATAATAATAATAATAATAATAATGAAGATAATAATAAAAATAATGAAGATAATAATAAAAATAATGAAGATAATAATAATGAAGATAATAATAATAACAATGATAATAATAGTAATAGTAATAGTATTTGTGCATCATCACCTTATTATTCTCCCGCTTTTTCATCATCATCATCTTCTCTCGTTATTCCAGGTTGCTTTAAGATATTTAATAGATCATCCCTGAACAACAACAACAACAACAACAACAATAATAATAATAATTCAACCCGACAAAAACAAAGAACGGGCTCTTTAAATTCCCTTTCTAAAGAGCCCAACCACCATCAAAATAACAATAAAGGAAATTCAATAATACTAGATAATAGAATAATAAATGATGCAAGTTCATTAGAGTCACATGATTCAACAACAAAAGTGACGAGTATACCATTGACGCGTCAATCAACGCAGTCAACAATACAATCAAAGAATTCAAAAGATAATGAAGAAGTAATATTATTAGAAGGAGGGGAAGATGAAGGAGAAGAAGAAGAAGAAGAAGAAGAAGAAGAAGATAATGATGATGAAGATGAAGAAGGAGGAGACAGTGAAAGAGGCATCAATATTAGACGGTCATGGTCACATATTGAAATTAGAACCATTAGAGGATTATTTCAATGGAGACGAAATAGTAATAATAATAATGTGAAGCGTCGTAATTCTTACGCATGTTCACATACTAAAAATCAACCAACAGTAACGGAATCAGAAATTAAAATGTTAAGTCAATTATTAGCAAATAATAACAATAATAATAATCCTGTTAATAATAATGGTAATAATAAAAGTAAAAACAAGAGTCTAATTAAAAAAAGAGGAAACAATAAGNAATAGATCATCCCTGAACAACAACAACAACAACAACAACAATAATAATAATAATTCAACCCGACAAAAACAAAGAACGGGCTCTTTAAATTCCCTTTCTAAAGAGCCCAACCACCATCAAAATAACAATAAAGGAAATTCAATAATACTAGATAATAGAATAATAAATGATGCAAGTTCATTAGAGTCACATGATTCAACAACAAAAGTGACGAGTATACCATTGACGCGTCAATCAACGCAGTCAACAATACAATCAAAGAATTCAAAAGATAATGAAGAAGTAATATTATTAGAAGGAGGGGAAGATGAAGGAGAAGAAGAAGAAGAAGAAGAAGAAGAAGAAGATAATGATGATGAAGATGAAGAAGGAGGAGACAGTGAAAGAGGCATCAATATTAGACGGTCATGGTCACATATTGAAATTAGAACCATTAGAGGATTATTTCAATGGAGACGAAATAGTAATAATAATAATGTGAAGCGTCGTAATTCTTACGCATGTTCACATACTAAAAATCAACCAACAGTAACGGAATCAGAAATTAAAATGTTAAGTCAATTATTAGCAAATAATAACAATAATAATAATCCTGTTAATAATAATGGTAATAATAAAAGTAAAAACAAGAGTCTAATTAAAAAAAGAGGAAACAATAAGAAAAGTAATGATGAAAAGAAGAATGATGAGAAGAAGAAGAATAGTGAAAAGAAGGATAATGCGGATAATAATGAAAATCATGACGACATGAATAATGGTGACAATAAACAAAAACTTGATATATTTACTATTGATGAAAAAACATCGCCACCATCAAATTATAAGGATAATGATAGTAACAATAGTGATAATAATAATAATAGTGATGATGAATATAAGAATATAAAGAGATCTCGAGCTATACAAATCAGGAGATTCATCATATCTGAAATTTTCACCACTGAAAAAAGTTATTTGATCCATTTGACTACTTTAAAAAGGGTAAATATATTATGTTACATATTTTGTGTAAAGTAATATATTCACAATAATAACAATAATAATTAATAATTAATAATAATTTAAAATTCATATTAACAGATCTTTATGGATCCCTTCGTTCAAACCTCAAGACCATCAAATCCATTAATCAATTCATTTGACATTCCTATCATTTTTGCACACATCGAAGATCTCATTGTATTATCGACGGTAATAGTGGATGCATTAAATAATAAAATGAATTCTTGGGATGATGATGAATCAACGATTGGGGATGTATTTCTAAAATATCATGGAGCATTTGAAGTCTTTCGGCGATACGCCGAAAATCATCGTGAAAGTAAAATAGCGATTAAAAGAGCGAATCAGAATTTGTTATGCAGAAAATTTATTCAGGTATTTTTTTTTTTAATTAAATATTTATTATATATATATTTATATCTATTTAAATTATTTAAATCAATAAAATTAATTCTTTTTATTTTTGTTGTTTTTGTTTTGATTATAGCGCTCCATAAGGAAAAAAGATACAAATCGTTTGAGAATCGATGATTATATGATTATGCCCATACAAAGGGTAACGCGATATTGTCTTTTACTCCAAGGTAAATAATTTAATAATAATTTAATTTAATTATAATTTAATAATAACGATAATAATAATTCTAACATAATAATGTTATTATATGTATACAGAGGTCATGAAATACACTTCCGAATCCCATATTGATTATAAGGATTTAAATAAAGCATTGGATAAAATGCGTTCGTTAGCGAGGAAGTGTGATGAAACAGTTCTAAATTTATAATACATTATTATATTATATTATTATTAAGTTTATTATTTATTATTATTTTTTTAAAAAAAATAAAATAAATAATAATTACATTAAAAAATAAGTAAAAAAATTCATTTCCCCCCCCAAAAAAAAAAAATAAACTCAAAAAATCAAAATTATATTCACTATTAAAAAATTTCTTTTTTGTATATATATTAATTATATTTTTTTTTATCTTTTATTATCTTTTATTTTTTATTTTTTTATTTTTATTGGGGGAAGAATTCTTAAGTGACATTGCCTTAATTGTGTTATTGTCTTTTATATATAAATATGGTTTTAATTTTTTTTTTCTTTTTTTTTTGTATATCAATCAGATATATATATTGTATATACTTTTTATTTATATAAGAAAACATCACATATTATATTATACATTATCATCACATTATTATACATTATTATTATATGCTATTTTTATTATATTATTTTTATATATATATATATTACTATTTCATTTCGATCAAAAATATTCTCAAATTTTCCTGTATTCTTTCAAATATTATTATCATCGTCATCGAAAACAAAAATATATATAAAAATATCAAAAAAATATATTTTATATCATTATCAAAAAAAAAAAAAGTATTTATTTTCTTATTTTTATTCAAAAATGTATTATTTTTTCTTATTCCTGTATTTTTTTTTTTTTTAAAGATATGATATATTATATCTTCTAAGGTATTAAATAATAAAAAAAATTTGATATACGTTCAGCACGTGATTTAATTAACAATTAACCTTAATTATTATTACTATTCTTAGATATTCTACATAAACATAAAATAACGTATGTACCTACATATCAAATATGTTGTGTTGTTGTTGGTTCGTTGTTTGTTGATTATCTCAAAATATGTTATGTATAAGTANAAGTGACATTGCCTTAATTGTGTTATTGTCTTTTATATATAAATATGGTTTTAATTTTTTTTTTCTTTTTTTTTTGTATATCAATCAGATATATATATTGTATATACTTTTTATTTATATAAGAAAACATCACATATTATATTATACATTATCATCACATTATTATACATTATTATTATATGCTATTTTTATTATATTATTTTTATATATATATATATTACTATTTCATTTCGATCAAAAATATTCTCAAATTTTCCTGTATTCTTTCAAATATTATTATCATCGTCATCGAAAACAAAAATATATATAAAAATATCAAAAAAATATATTTTATATCATTATCAAAAAAAAAAAAAGTATTTATTTTCTTATTTTTATTCAAAAATGTATTATTTTTTCTTATTCCTGTATTTTTTTTTTTTTTAAAGATATGATATATTATATCTTCTAAGGTATTAAATAATAAAAAAAATTTGATATACGTTCAGCACGTGATTTAATTAACAATTAACCTTAATTATTATTACTATTCTTAGATATTCTACATAAACATAAAATAACGTATGTACCTACATATCAAATATGTTGTGTTGTTGTTGGTTCGTTGTTTGTTGATTATCTCAAAATATGTTATGTATAAGTATGATCTAATAATATGTATGTATGTTATGTATGATCTATCAGATAAAACCAAACATACTAGAAAAATAAGAAAAATAAAAGAAAGATAAGGGATACAAAGATGTAACAAACAAAGATAATTTATAATCCTAAATAATAATTTATTTCACCACCAATAAAAAATTCCATAATTAGAACGAAATTTTAGTTGTTCCCGTTGAAACTTGATTCGTTATAATTTATTATCTTGTCATATTGTTAATATATATATATATTATTCTTGTTATGATTCTTGTTCTTGTGATTTTTTTTGTCAATCTTGTTAATCTTGTAAAAATCATCACATTACCCACATTACGGACCGAAAATTACGGAAAATACGGAAAATAATCACTAAATTAATTTATTAAATTAAAAATATTTTATTTATCATCATCGAACTGATATGCTGATATGATTGTGATCGGTTTTTGGTGGGGTGTTTGCATATAATTCAGCTGACTGTGTTGACTCAAAAATTTTCGCGTGTAAATTTTAATTATATTTATTGGGGGTGGGGTTAAGTAGAACAATAAAAAAAAAAAAAAAAAAATTAATTATAAAATATTCAAAAAAATTTTTTTTTTTTTCTCTCTCTCTCTTCTATCAAAATTATTCTTCTTATATTATTATTCTTTTAAATATTAGAAATATTATACTTCAATTATTATAATATTCTTTAATAATAATAACATTATTATTATAAATATTCAAAAAAATATATAATAAAAAAATAAAACATGGAATCGATACACCAACCTTTACTCTTTGAAGATTTCTTTAACGCAATATCTTTACCTAAACTTACTTATCACTGGCATACATTATTATTATCAACACTCTCTTGTTATTTAACCATTTACATTTCAAGAATCATTTCACCAAAATTATTTCCAAAAAGTTATAATAATTTACATGGACTTAAAAAATTAAATTGGGATATCCATTTTGTTAGCATGATTCATTGTTTAATAATAGTTTCCTTATCTATACCTTTGTTTAATGAAAAAGAATTGGTGGANTTTTTATCTTTTATTATCTTTTATTTTTTATTTTTTTATTTTTATTGGGGGAAGAATTCTTAAGTGACATTGCCTTAATTGTGTTATTGTCTTTTATATATAAATATGGTTTTAATTTTTTTTTTCTTTTTTTTTTGTATATCAATCAGATATATATATTGTATATACTTTTTATTTATATAAGAAAACATCACATATTATATTATACATTATCATCACATTATTATACATTATTATTATATGCTATTTTTATTATATTATTTTTATATATATATATATTACTATTTCATTTCGATCAAAAATATTCTCAAATTTTCCTGTATTCTTTCAAATATTATTATCATCGTCATCGAAAACAAAAATATATATAAAAATATCAAAAAAATATATTTTATATCATTATCAAAAAAAAAAAAAGTATTTATTTTCTTATTTTTATTCAAAAATGTATTATTTTTTCTTATTCCTGTATTTTTTTTTTTTTTAAAGATATGATATATTATATCTTCTAAGGTATTAAATAATAAAAAAAATTTGATATACGTTCAGCACGTGATTTAATTAACAATTAACCTTAATTATTATTACTATTCTTAGATATTCTACATAAACATAAAATAACGTATGTACCTACATATCAAATATGTTGTGTTGTTGTTGGTTCGTTGTTTGTTGATTATCTCAAAATATGTTATGTATAAGTATGATCTAATAATATGTATGTATGTTATGTATGATCTATCAGATAAAACCAAACATACTAGAAAAATAAGAAAAATAAAAGAAAGATAAGGGATACAAAGATGTAACAAACAAAGATAATTTATAATCCTAAATAATAATTTATTTCACCACCAATAAAAAATTCCATAATTAGAACGAAATTTTAGTTGTTCCCGTTGAAACTTGATTCGTTATAATTTATTATCTTGTCATATTGTTAATATATATATATATTATTCTTGTTATGATTCTTGTTCTTGTGATTTTTTTTGTCAATCTTGTTAATCTTGTAAAAATCATCACATTACCCACATTACGGACCGAAAATTACGGAAAATACGGAAAATAATCACTAAATTAATTTATTAAATTAAAAATATTTTATTTATCATCATCGAACTGATATGCTGATATGATTGTGATCGGTTTTTGGTGGGGTGTTTGCATATAATTCAGCTGACTGTGTTGACTCAAAAATTTTCGCGTGTAAATTTTAATTATATTTATTGGGGGTGGGGTTAAGTAGAACAATAAAAAAAAAAAAAAAAAAATTAATTATAAAATATTCAAAAAAATTTTTTTTTTTTTCTCTCTCTCTCTTCTATCAAAATTATTCTTCTTATATTATTATTCTTTTAAATATTAGAAATATTATACTTCAATTATTATAATATTCTTTAATAATAATAACATTATTATTATAAATATTCAAAAAAATATATAATAAAAAAATAAAACATGGAATCGATACACCAACCTTTACTCTTTGAAGATTTCTTTAACGCAATATCTTTACCTAAACTTACTTATCACTGGCATACATTATTATTATCAACACTCTCTTGTTATTTAACCATTTACATTTCAAGAATCATTTCACCAAAATTATTTCCAAAAAGTTATAATAATTTACATGGACTTAAAAAATTAAATTGGGATATCCATTTTGTTAGCATGATTCATTGTTTAATAATAGTTTCCTTATCTATACCTTTGTTTAATGAAAAAGAATTGGTGGAGGATAAAGTATTTGGTTATAATTATTATGCTGGAAATGTTTATTCTATTGCTTGTGGGTAAATATTATTTATTTTTTTTATTTATTTTATAATATTTATATTATATTATTATTATCCATTATTTATTATTTATTATTTAATTAATATGATATTAATTAATCATTATTATTTAATAGTTACTTTTTGTGGGATGCGTTGATATCTCTTTATCACGTGAAAGAATTTGGAGTAGGTTTCGTATTGCATGGAGCAAGCTGTTTTGGAGTATTCATCTTTGCTTACGTGAGTTTTTTTATAATTAATATTCAATAATATCTAGTAATATCCAGTAATAATTAATAATTGGTAATAATAATAATTTATATTATATTTTTCATATTGGTGTGTATATATAGCGACCATTTTTAAATTATTATGGAGCAGTATTTTTAATGTTTGAGATTTCAACACCATTCTTGAATTTACATTGGTTTATGGTAAATATGATTTAATTGTTAATTTTATTGATTCGAATATTATAATTAATTTAATTTATTAATCAATATATATATATATTTTTTAAATTAATTAATTAATTAAAGGATAAACTTGGATTAACCGGAACATTATTTCAACTTATTAATGGTGTTTTCTTGCTCACTTCATTTTTCTGCGCAAGAATTCTTTGGGGATTTTATATGTCTTATCACGCATTCAGTAAGTCTTTATAATTTATTATTATTATTATTATTATAATTATTTAATAATTAATTAATTTATTATTATTTTTAGCGGAAGTTTCACAAGTAATTTCTCAAGTTCCAACATTTCTCTTTGTTATATACGGAGGGGCCAATATAGTTTTAAATATTTTAAATTTATATTGGTTTTACAAAATGATTGAGGCATTGATGAAAAGATTTAATACGGGAGAAAAGAAACATCATTATAATAAACAACAACTTCATAATAGTGGTTCGAGTAAAACGGCTACTTCGAAAATTGATTCCACCAAAGTTAAGAAATTACAATAATAGGAAATTATATATAAATGAATTGATGAATAAATTATAAATAAATTATGAATTAAATAATATATTTATATTGCATAAATAGCATCTCATACACACACATATATATATATATATATATAAATAGTATAAAAAATATATATAGCATACCATAGTATAAATAGTATAAATGCTTTTAAATAATAAAAAAAATAAAAATAAAAATAAAAATAAAAATAAAAATAAAAATACCTTTCGCATAATTTTATAAATATATATAGAGAGATATATATTTATGTATTATATACATTACATTAATAAATCAATTTTAATACACAACGCATTTATTATTAATTATATATACAGTACAGTACAATACAGTACAGTATATGAGGTAAATGAATAAATAATATATTCTAATAATCTAATAATTTTATTTTAATTTTATTTAATTTTTAAATATATTAATTAAATTAAATTAATCAACTTTTTCAGTTTTTTCAATAACATTTCTATTAATAATTACATTATTATTATTATTACTACTACTATTATTATTATTATTAACGTTATTATTATTATTATTATTATTATTATTATTAACGTTACTATTATTATTATTATTAACGTTAACATCATCACTATAAATAATAGAGGATTTTAAATTATTATTATTATTATCATCGGAATTCATCTCTTGTAATTGTTTTTTCTTAATCATCATCATCATACCAAGTGGTAAATCTTCATCATCAGTTTTTTCGTTAATTTTATTATTATCATTTATATCCACATCTAAATTCACATCTAAATTTGCCTCACTTTTATCTATATCATTGTTTCTATTATTTCCAGGTAAATTTCTCTTACTATAATTATTNAAAAATAAAAATAAAAATAAAAATAAAAATACCTTTCGCATAATTTTATAAATATATATAGAGAGATATATATTTATGTATTATATACATTACATTAATAAATCAATTTTAATACACAACGCATTTATTATTAATTATATATACAGTACAGTACAATACAGTACAGTATATGAGGTAAATGAATAAATAATATATTCTAATAATCTAATAATTTTATTTTAATTTTATTTAATTTTTAAATATATTAATTAAATTAAATTAATCAACTTTTTCAGTTTTTTCAATAACATTTCTATTAATAATTACATTATTATTATTATTACTACTACTATTATTATTATTATTAACGTTATTATTATTATTATTATTATTATTATTATTAACGTTACTATTATTATTATTATTAACGTTAACATCATCACTATAAATAATAGAGGATTTTAAATTATTATTATTATTATCATCGGAATTCATCTCTTGTAATTGTTTTTTCTTAATCATCATCATCATACCAAGTGGTAAATCTTCATCATCAGTTTTTTCGTTAATTTTATTATTATCATTTATATCCACATCTAAATTCACATCTAAATTTGCCTCACTTTTATCTATATCATTGTTTCTATTATTTCCAGGTAAATTTCTCTTACTATAATTATTGTTATTACTATAATTATTATTATTGCTATAATTATTATTGTTTTTATAGTTATTGTAATTATTGTTGTAATCATTATCGTTAAAATTCTTCGAATCATATGCGTATTCGTATTCTTCATCATCATCATCACCACCAACTCCTATATGTTCGGGATAATTTTCATCATCAAAATCATCTTGAACATAATTTTCTTCCCCTTCATCATCATCCTCGTTATTAGAAAATTCATCACTACTTGAATATAATGTACTTCCATCCGAATTATGATATGGATCATTATTGAAATCACCATCACCACCATCATCATCATTATAATTTTCAGCTAAAATTGCTCTTTCTTCTAATGATATATTACGTACCAAATATCCTTCACTATCTCTTCTTACATGATGATATTTACGACGATGATTACTTTGATTACTTTGTTGTTGTTGTTGTTGATCACTTTTATAGGAAGAACGAGAAGCGGAAGAAGTCTTCTTTTTATTATTATGATTATTACTACGAGTCTTATTATTATGTAGTTTATGATTATAATAAATATCCCAAGGTTTTGGTGGTAATGGAGCTGGCACTTTGACATTCGGATCTTTTGGAGGCCAAATTTGATTGGGATCTAGATTATAATATATATGTGTGTGTGTGTGTGGATGTGTGTATATATATATATTGTATATGTATATATTTTATATCGATTAAATAATTATTAATTAATAAACAATATATATAAATAATAGAATAAGTAATAAAATAACTAATGAATAACTAACTAACTAATGAATAACCGATAATCAATAATAATAATAATGAATAACCGATAATTAATAATAATAAATAATCGATAATTAATAATAATAATGAATAATGAATAATAATAATGAATAATTAATAATTATATCTAATAATAATAATGAATAATAATAATGAATAATGAATAATATGAATAATAATAATGAATAATGAATAATATGAATAAAAATAATTATATCTAATAATAATAATGAATGAAAATAATTATATCACAATAACTAACAATAAATTATAATAATCCCACCAAACCAAATTAATAATAATAATTTAATATAAATATAATACATATAATAATAATAAAAACTGACCCAATATATATAATCAATATATATACATTATATACATATATAGGAATATTTTATCTAAAAAATAAAAAATAAAAAAAAAAAAAACTAATAATATTTTTTATCTAAACTAAGTAATCCATTTCCAATTCCGAATCGTCAGTCGTACCTGCATTACTTGAAATTGGAAATGACAATCCATTGCCTTTAATTTGTTGTGGTAAACACCAGAATATAAGATTCTCTCCTAGAATTGCTTGAATATTTCTAAAGAATCCTATATCATATGGAAATGTGACCTATAATGTGATGATGAATGATGATTATTAATGTTATTAATGTTTGATGAATTATCAAATTATAAAATTATAAACAATTATAAATTATAAACAATTATAAATTTTAAATAATTATAAAATTATAAACAATTATAAATTTTAGATAATTTAAATAATTATAAAATATAAATTTTAAATAATTTAAATAATTATAAAAATATACATTTTAAATAATTATAAAATTTAAATAATTCTAAAATATTATAAATAGAAATTACCTCTTTAATCTTTCCTTTACGAACCATGGTTGAAACTTTATCTTTTTCCCAATTTTCTATTGTTGTAGTATTTGACATCATACAATAAAAATGATATAAACTTAATATTCCAACGGAGAAAAGTACAGGAATTACTGTTGCATAATTTAAAACTAGGAAAATAACTTCTGTCGTTGTTGGTTCTTCAAACTATTAAATATATATATTAATTAAATAAATTAATTAAATAAATTAATTATTAAATATATTAAATAGAGAATATAATTCATAATAATAATAATGATCCAAACCATCGAAAAGTCGTTAATAATTTGCATGGTTCTCTTTATCATTAATACAAAATGATATAAGCATGCCACATCTACCCAAAATACAAAGCGGATAAAATGTCCATAATTATAATATCCAACACAATTATTAGTCCATGGACCTAAAAAAAAAAAAAAAAAAATTGTTGTAATTTTTTATATTATTAAATATTNAATGTTTGATGAATTATCAAATTATAAAATTATAAACAATTATAAATTATAAACAATTATAAATTTTAAATAATTATAAAATTATAAACAATTATAAATTTTAGATAATTTAAATAATTATAAAATATAAATTTTAAATAATTTAAATAATTATAAAAATATACATTTTAAATAATTATAAAATTTAAATAATTCTAAAATATTATAAATAGAAATTACCTCTTTAATCTTTCCTTTACGAACCATGGTTGAAACTTTATCTTTTTCCCAATTTTCTATTGTTGTAGTATTTGACATCATACAATAAAAATGATATAAACTTAATATTCCAACGGAGAAAAGTACAGGAATTACTGTTGCATAATTTAAAACTAGGAAAATAACTTCTGTCGTTGTTGGTTCTTCAAACTATTAAATATATATATTAATTAAATAAATTAATTAAATAAATTAATTATTAAATATATTAAATAGAGAATATAATTCATAATAATAATAATGATCCAAACCATCGAAAAGTCGTTAATAATTTGCATGGTTCTCTTTATCATTAATACAAAATGATATAAGCATGCCACATCTACCCAAAATACAAAGCGGATAAAATGTCCATAATTATAATATCCAACACAATTATTAGTCCATGGACCTAAAAAAAAAAAAAAAAAAATTGTTGTAATTTTTTATATTATTAAATATTTTATTTTGTTTGTTATTATTATTGTATATATTGTATTGAATATTTTTTACTCACAGTGATGATCCATCTTCAATACACATCTAATAATTTTCAAAGAGAAAATGATTAAAAATTAAATTGATAATTAAAATTGATTGATAATTAATCACAGTTATTGCATACCTTTTACATGTCCGACAATGATGTGATCGAGGTGGCTTATAACACGAACAAGTCCGGCAATATCGAGGTGCGTGCGTGGTTCGTTTTATTTCTACGATGTCTTCTTGACTTTCTTTAGGATACTATTATTGTATTATTGTAATATAATAATAATTATTGTTACTTATTAATTATTTATTTATTATTATTATTATTATTATTATTTTATTATATTATGTAACCATTGAAAGAATAAAAAAGATAAATTGAATTTTATGGATATTATAAAAAATATATATATATATATTGTATTTTATTATATTAAATTAGAATTCCAATATTTTTCTTTAATATTTTTTGATAGTTTTTAAATATTTTTTTTTAAAAAAAAGTAATAAAAAAAAATATCCAATATTCAAATAATATATTCAAATAATATTATATTCAAAATATATTAATTAATAAATAATCACCCAGTCTGCAGGTACTCTTCCTGGGTCAGTCATACATGTTAAATAATAATTATGAAATATTAAAAATACTGAGATGTTAAAAGGAATCAATATTGTTAATGAATGAACATTAAAACCGCCTAAGAAATCCCAAAAAATAAAGAATTGACTACTATATGCTAAAAAACAAATGAGAAAAACAACTCCAATAATGAATAGGCGACCGGTATCAATCATATTTTTTTTTTTATAAAATTGTATATAAATTAATAAATTGATAAAGAAGAATTGTTTGAAAAGTGCATTTAAAAGAAATGTTTAAAGAAATGTTTATCAAAGTTGAAATATTTTTTTTTTGTGGAATATATATAGATAATTTATTTTATTGATAATTATGTGTAACCGTCGTTTGATAAAATTAACCGACTGTTATTATAAAAATTATTTAATACTCTCTTCGAATAATGGGAAAATCAAAAAGGGACAAAAATGAAAATATAAATAAAAACGCAACTATGATTCATGATACGAAAATAAAACCTCAACTTTCAAAAAGTACAATAAATTTATTTAATTTATTTAATTTTATTTAATTTTATTTAATTTTATTTAATTTTATCTAATTTTATCTAATTTTATTTAATTTTATTTAATTTTATCTAATTTTATATTTAAAAAAGATATAAAAAAGAGAACACCATTAAAACCAGCCATAATTCCAACAGATATATATGTTTCGCGTAATTCAAATTTTAAAGGCCAATTATTTCGTGCTAAAAAATTATTATTGGAAGATGGGTAATTTTTATCATTATTATAATCATCTATTATTTATTATTATTTGTCATTTATTATTATTGTTATTCAATCATCTATAATTATTGTAATTATTATAATTATGATAATTATTATAATTATTATATTATTTAGACATTCACCAATAATAATTCATGGATTGGGAGCAGCAATACAAAAATCAATTAATTTGGTATTAACTTTAAATGATTTATTACAAAATCAAATTGTTTACAAAGTTACTACTGGAACTGTTAATCTAGTAGATGATATTATTCCTGATGATGATGTAAATAATTTTATATATATTTTAGAATAATAATAATAATAATAATAATAATAATAATAATGATAATAATAATAATAAATTTAATTAATTATTTATTTATAATAATAATATTATTCAATTATTCAAATTATTTATAATAATAATAATATTTATTTATTTATTTATATAATAATAGGATAAAGATTTGGAAGTTCAAACCAGAAATAATTCTAGTATTCATATCGAAGTATCCTTAAAAGATAATTCCTTTTATCATAGATAAAGATAGAGTTACCTGAATTATCGACAATATTGAATAGTGTATTCTGATTAATTGATTAATTAACTCTGACAAAAGAAATCATATTTCGAAATAAAAAGCAGCATTAATTTAGTAGAGTTATTCAGTAGTTAATTATTTAATAGCAATATAATTCAGTAGTATGACTTGATTATCCTTTGGTTGACTAGACATTATTTCATACTTTTTTGGGGGATAGGAGGAGGAGGAGGAATATAAAAGAATGAACTAAAAAGAATGAAGTCTAAAGATAAGACATAATGTATAAATTAGCAGCAATTAAAGAAAAATTAAGTGGTTCGGTTGAAAGTTACAAATTGAGAAAAAAAAAAAAGAATATCCAAAATATTTGCCGTCGTGAAATATTTATATTTCTCCTCTTTTAATAAAAAAAAAGTAAAAAAAAAAAGAAATTATTCATTTTTATAAAGTTTTTTTTTTTTTTTTTT
>PQFF01000248.1:172247-175040 GCA_003547095.1 Diversispora epigaea | reverse complement strand
TTTTTTTTTTTTTTTTTTATAAAATATAATAACCATAAAACCCTCATCTGATATTATTTATCTGTAATATTTATAATATTTATATATGAATATTTGTATTATTATTTATATTATTTATATTATTTATAATTATTTATATATTAATTATCCGATGTTGTCGAAATATTAATTCGTCCCCATCATATTCTTCGTATTATATATTTTGTATCATATTTTTTGTATTACATTTTTATATTATCCATTATTTTTTCATTATTATTTATAATTTTTCATTATTTTTTCATATTTTTCATTATTTTTTTTTTCATTATTATCGTTCTTTCAATCTTTCTTCGTTATTCCCATCATTAATTTTCATTTATTCCTCCTACTTCTACGTCCATTCCGGATCATCGTCACCAAATAAATCGCTATAATCTTGCCCATCTCCACCACCACCATCTTCTTGAACTTCATTAATATCTTCCGGTCCTTCCTCTTGAATCTCATCAGGACCTTCCTCTTGTTCTTCTTCCGGTCCCTCCATCATATCTTCTTGGCCTAATTCTTCTTTAATCATTACTTCTTCCTCTTTAATCATTGCCTCTTCTTTAATCATTGCTTCTTTAATCATTACTTCTTTAATTTCTTTTTTAATTTCCTTTTTGATCTCCTTTTTGATCTCCTTTTTGGTTTCTTTCTTCTTCTTCACATTACATATTTCACCTTCTTCTCGTTCGTCTTGATCCATATCATAAGTCCCTTCCTCAACTTTGATTTCATCATCATTAAGTTCATCGTGCTCTGCACTACTTGAACTGTTATTATGAACGGCATGATTAATATCATCATTATTCATTCCATTAATTCCATTAAATCCGTTCGTTAGATCCTCCTTCTTTTTTAAATGTGCCGTTAGGTATTTATTCATGGTGAAACTGTGAATACGATCATGTTTAAATATACCCATTAATTTTTCATCACAGACAATATATCGTTTGTCTGCAGGATCTTGTAACTTATGTTCTTTTATATATACCCATAACCTTTTAACAACTTCCAATCGTGATAACTAAATTTTAAATAAATGAATGAATGAATGAATAAATGAATGAATAAATTAAATTAAATTAAATTAAATTTATTATAATTTAATCTAAATATTATACAAAAATAATAATAATCAAAATCTTCTTTAATTTACCTCCTCTTCGTTAAGAAATTCGGATAATACAGGACTTAGGATCAAGGGTTTGTGAATACCTGTTACTCCTTTCTTCTTCTTCTTCTTTTCATCATTATCACCTTCATCGTCATCTTTTCTTTTCCTCTTATTATTTAAATGCTTCTTCTTTGTGGTTCCATTATTTTTGGTCTTTTTATTTAACTCCTCTTCATACTTTTTTTCGAATTCTGCGTCGGAATTACCTGAATTCCCCGCTTGATTCACTTGAGAAATCTTGGGTTTCCTACCTCTCTTTTTCTTTTTGGATTTTTTTTCATCCTCCAGGGATGATTCGTCTGTAACGTGATTATTTTTTACTGGTACTTTCTGAGGACGACTTTTTGATTTCTTTTCGGTCGTTTTTGTGGATGATTTTCGTTTTTTCTCTTCCTTATTTTGTTTTTTTGTTATCATTTCATGTTCATGTTCTAATTCACTATCAACCACACCTTCTTCTGTGCCCATATCTAAATCATCAAAACATTCTTCAATTAATTCTTGAACTTCGTGTTTTCGCGAGGTTAGATCTACTTTGTACTTCTGTTCTAACTTCAGGCGTACGTCCCTCGCGGTAATTTCTAGGGGATCCGAATTTAAAAGGATTCTTTTAATTGAGGGAATGTATTCTGACAAGTCAACTTCCATTATTTTTTTTTAAAAAAAAAAAAGATCTTGAAACAATTTTCTTTTATATTTATGAAATTTTTTTTTAATTGCTTATGTTTGTTTTTTTTTTTAACCTTTTTTAATACAAAAATATATAGAAAGAACGAACGAAGAAAAATATGAAAGNTCCTCTTCATACTTTTTTTCGAATTCTGCGTCGGAATTACCTGAATTCCCCGCTTGATTCACTTGAGAAATCTTGGGTTTCCTACCTCTCTTTTTCTTTTTGGATTTTTTTTCATCCTCCAGGGATGATTCGTCTGTAACGTGATTATTTTTTACTGGTACTTTCTGAGGACGACTTTTTGATTTCTTTTCGGTCGTTTTTGTGGATGATTTTCGTTTTTTCTCTTCCTTATTTTGTTTTTTTGTTATCATTTCATGTTCATGTTCTAATTCACTATCAACCACACCTTCTTCTGTGCCCATATCTAAATCATCAAAACATTCTTCAATTAATTCTTGAACTTCGTGTTTTCGCGAGGTTAGATCTACTTTGTACTTCTGTTCTAACTTCAGGCGTACGTCCCTCGCGGTAATTTCTAGGGGATCCGAATTTAAAAGGATTCTTTTAATTGAGGGAATGTATTCTGACAAGTCAACTTCCATTATTTTTTTTTAAAAAAAAAAAGATCTTGAAACAATTTTCTTTTATATTTATGAAATTTTTTTTTAATTGCTTATGTTTGTTTTTTTTTTTAACCTTTTTTAATACAAAAATATATAGAAAGAACGAACGAAGAAAAATATGAAAGAATTGTGATAAAAGTCACTAAAAAGGATAATAATACGACGAAGGTTAGGCTGGTTACAAACGAATATTCAAAATTTAGAATTGCATTTTGAAATCCGTGAAAAAAAAAGTTCGTGGGTAGGTATTTATATTTGTTTCTATTATGTCATAAGCCACAAAAAAGGTCATG
>PQFF01000248.1:129747-167247 GCA_003547095.1 Diversispora epigaea | reverse complement strand
AAGGTGCCGTACATTGCTTCCAATAACGTATTTTTCCTGTACTTGGAAGGAAATTATTTCCAGGATCTTCTGAATAAAGACGACATTCGATAGAATGACCCTAAAACGTTAAAAATTCCAATAAATAATTAATTTATGCCAATAAAATATAATTTTCAAACTTAATTATTATTATTATTTACATTTGATTTTAATGTCGGCAATATTGATTGAGATAAATCATATCCTAAATAATCATATAATGAATATAATGAATACAATGAATATAATGAATGTAATGAATAAATTAAATATAAATAAATTTTAATAATAAAATAATTATTTATAAAAACCTTGTGCAATCAAAATCTGAAGCTCAACTAAATCCAATCCTGTTACTAATTCCGTGATTGGATGTTCAACTTGTAAACGAGTATTCATCTCAAGGAAATAAAATCTTTTTTCTTTTTCATCCTTTAAATAATTTTTTTTTAATAATTCTTTTTTTAAATAATTTTTAATAATTTTTTTTTAAAAAAATTTTTTAAATAACAAATTAATCAAAAATATCAAATACCTACCACAATAAATTCGATTGTACCCACTCCAATATAATTAAGAAATTTACTAATTTGAATTGCTGTCTTAATCATTTGCTCTCTCAATGCTTGATCTAAAAATGGCGAAGGAGTTTCCTGTAATGCGTAATGAAAATATGAAAGAAAATATAAAATATAAGAAAATGTGCCCTAGAATACTTATATATGTATATGCAAAAGTTACCTCAATGACTTTTTGATGTCGACGTTGTATGGAACATTCTCGCTCAAAACAATGATAAACATTTCCATATTGGTCGCCAATAATTTGAATCTAAAAAACGATAATTTTATCAGCATCAAAAATTTTCTCTGAAGTAAATAAAGGTAAATGGAGATAAATCGAGGTCAACAAAAATAAATGTAGACGCAATGTATAACCTCAATATGACGAATTGAATCAAAATACTTTTCAATTAAAAGTTGATCAGAACCAAAAGATCGAAGTGATTCAGATTTGGCATGTTCTATTTCTTCCAATAATCTTTTAATAGAAAAATAATATAAGATTAATTAAAAAAAATAAAATAAAATAAATTAAATATATTATCAAATGTTTATTGACTTTACATATACTGACTTTGATTCTTCGTGAACAATGCGCATACCTTTACCGCCTCCCCCTGCCGAAGCTTTTAATAAAATTGGAAATCCTAGAATGAAATAGATTTTCTTTTTTTTTTTAATATTTCCTTCTCAAAAGATTAAATAAATATTTATTTACTTTATTTACTGACCAATTCTCTTGGCTTCTTTAGTTAATATCTTTAAACTTTGATCATCACCATTATATCCAGGTATAAGTGGAACCGATGGCAAATGTTTTGATAATAAATTTTTTGCTTTAATCTAAAAATACAAATAAAAAATTAAATAAATGAGAAATCAATAATCAAATATCTTAATATCAATATAATTATGATAACCTTATCACCAATTGCTAACATTGACTTTGGAGAAGGACCAATGAAAATTAAATCATATGAAGAATAAATTTGACTAGATTCAGATATCCTTTGGTGAAACTGAGGATTTTCTGATAAGAATCCATATCCTAAAAAAAAGGAACAAAGAAATAAAATAAATAAATGAAAAAAAAAAAGAATTTAAGAATATAATGATAGATTATATCAAATGAACCTGGATGAATTGCTTCAGCATTTGTATGATAAGCAACTTTAATTATTTCTTCAATATTTAAATAAGATTCACTTGCAAGTGATGATCCAATATGAACTGCTTCATCTGCTAAACTTACAAATAAAGCATTTTGATCTCTTTTTTTAAAAGCAAAAAAAAAAAAAAAAATTTTTTTATTTACTGTTTTTTTTTATTGTTATTATAAAATTCGTGTGTTTTTATATCTCAAAATATACGTACATATCAGAATAAACTGCTACTGTTAATATACCTAAATTTTTACATGTTTTTATAATTCTACACGCGATTTCACCTCGATTGGCAATTAATATTTTTTTAATATTTTTCTCGAACATTTGATAAATTGCATCTATACATAAATTAAAGATTTTAATCTGAGTCACACATTACACTACCGCAACTAATTCATTTAATAATTAAGTCATTTAAGAGAAAATTTTCATTTTATTTTTTCTTTGAAAAATTAGTATCACTATATTCACCAATTTTTTTTTCAGAATAATATGTATAATATTTTTTTTTAAACAAAGCTTGCATTTTATATGGTCTATTCTAAGAACAATCTGTTACACATGAAAATATAATCCAAAAACTTTATTTTCTAAATATAGAAATAATATTCGGATTTATATTAAGTTGAATTTAATTAATTATTTTCTTTATTTATAATATTTATTTAATAACCAAGATAACAGTAAAAATGGAAAACAAAGACAAAATTGTTATTCTTGTATTTACCTTGTTTCCATAAAATTTGTCACTTCAAATATTTTTTATAAAAAGATGCATGAAATCAAAAAACAATTAATTATTAAATTTTCACGAATGCGTACGTGCAACAAATGTGTGTTTGTGTGGATAATTTATACGCCAAGGCTATATCTTCTTTTAATTAATTACGCACTAATTATATTTGTTTTCTGTAATGAATTCGAAATTCCTCATATGATCATTACGAAAAGATCGAATTTGACAATTAAGTGAGTTAAGAAGGTTTAACACAATTAAATAATTGTAAATGTAATAACAAGAATTAATAATATTTAACAAAATGCATGATTATTATACTGAAATTTTATACACAAGGATGTCCTTTTCAACTTAATTTTCTTTGAAATAAAACCTAAAATGTTTAATTGGTTAGTTTTCGATCTTTCTCCAAGAATTGTTTTACAAATAATATAGAGTTACCCAAAAATTTGTGCAAAAAACTTATAGGGATGTATCTCAATTCAATGGTAATCCAATCCAAACATCAAATAATAATAATATCAGAAATAACATATTGTAAGAAGAAATCATAAGCTTTATTTAAGTTAACCTGAAGTTTATTTTATTAATTCTATTAATCTTAATCAATCATGAAAAAGAAATTCATAATTTCTTTTCAAGTATCTTAAGTTTAATTTTAATTTTTGATTGTAATCAATAATAATCTTTCACAAGAGATACCATAAGTATAATCAGTTATACAAGAAAAATCATGAAACTAATTAAGAAATTATAGAAATAAATCAGTAATTAAAGCCTTAATTAATTTTACAAAAAATTAATAAGCTTTATTTTAAATAGGATTAAATATATATGCTAGCGTGTACATTATTCAATAAAAAATTTTCAAAACAATTAATTTTAAAAAGATTTTTAAATATATGTTATATGTTATATGAAGAGTGATGGCACAATCATGCTTTCTAATTCTTAATTTTAGTTAAAACAAAATTTCTCTCAATATAAAAATTTCCGGTGACGCATTACCATTAAAATTTGATCTATTCTACTGCATGTTTAATTATTCGAATTTTTATAATTTATCAAATTGAATTTAGTTTTTTAGATTGTTGGGATATAATTATATTACTAATTTGATACATCTCGTTTGAAAGTTGCATAAAATTATGGATCAGAATTATAATAGATAGAAAATAATTTGTTCAGTGTATTCATTCAAAATGTCAGATATTAATCCAAAGAACACATTATTTTTGATTTCAAAATTCTATTAAACAATTGATTCTATACATATATTGAAATATAAATAAATAAATGGATAATTTAAATAATGTATTATTTTTGTTTTATTTAATTAATCAAATTTCAACAATATCTAACTTATAGATGGAATTAAAAATATTACTTCATAATTATAAAAGACAATTACGGAAGATGATTATAAAAGATAATAATGAATGCATAATGTTATAGTCATGTAATTTTATTTTATATTATAAGTACATATTATCATAAAATTCACTAATTTTTGTTCTAAAAAAAATAATTGTGTATTTATTACTTTTTCTTTTTCTTTATGCAATCAATATATTGTTATTTTTGATAAAAAAGAAAATACATATATGAGTTTATACATATTGAAGATACAAAAAATAGCACTTGATTTTTAATTGACTGTCTCATCAATAATAAAAAGTTAACTTGTGGATTTTATGGATTCTCAATTTACCTTAACACAGATAATAAATAATTACAAATATTTAGATTTTTGAAATATCAAGACAATAATGATTTATTTTAATGATTACATACTGGTCTTCCTTAATTTAAATAAAAGCTATACTCTATAATTCCAGTGATCAAATAAAATAATCAAAATATAAAATATAGTAAAATAAATGAATAAATATAATAATAACAAGATCAAATAAAATATATTTAAAACTAAAAGATAAATATTTAATTCTAAACCAATTATTCAATTAATTCCCAATGAATTAAATTTACATTCCATTTCTTGAGTTTCATTTTCTTAATCTTCAACTATACAAGTTTAAATAAAATATAGTTAATTTAAATATATCAGAAAAAAATAATTAAAGAAATAAATTTACCAATCATATCAGGAATTGAAAAAAATTGCTGTCCTGAATCTAAATAAATCATTAATATAAAATTCTTTTTTTCTAAAATAAAGAAAAAATAAAAAAAAATATACTTATACTTACTAAATGTATCATATTCAGGAATTTCAAGTTTAGATATAGGTTTAGGTATGAGTCTACTTGTATATACTGCTTCAGGATGCATTTTATTTGGATCAAATTGAATAAAATTCTTGTTTGATTTATTGGCTGCTTTAACTTGTTTTTTTAGTTGTTTTCTAATTTCATCATCATAAGAAAGATATTTCTGAAGTTGAGATTTCAACTCTGAAGCAGTTGGACGATCAAGAGGTTCAAAATTCCTGCATTTTTCCATTATTTCTTTGAGAAATTGAGGAATTTCACATTTAATTTCAGGTTTAAGCCCATTGCAAATGCTCATTACAAGAGTTGCATCATGTGGCATATTATAATGTGGTGGATAACTAGTTAAAACTTCTAACATAACCATTCCGAAAGAATAAATGTCAGATGCTTGAGTGTATTCTCCTCTACTTAATGTCTCAGGTGCCACGTATGGAATTACACCATAAATTTTTTCTGAATCATTTTCTGTAACCGGTTTGCACAGTCCAAAATCAGTAATAAAACATTCAGTTAAATTTTGATTAACTATATTACCAGAGTGAAAATCTTTATGCATCAAGTCCATTTCATGGACACTTGTAAGTCCATTTGCAATAGTTGCTAGAATAGATGATTTTTTTCTCCATGTTAAATCTTTAAACCTGTTATTCAACAGTTTTCGAAGACTACCAGATGCTGCATAATCCATAACCATCATATATTCATTTTCTGTTGGATTTTTAGTGATTCCATATATAGCAATTACTTTTTTACCTCGAAATTTAAGTTGATTATTAATCTAAAATATTTATTAGCATAAATAAAATATAATTATTATATATTTAAAATAACGTAAATATGATGAAATTTAAATAACATGAAATATTTACCTCTTGCAAAAATTCATTGTTATTTGTGGAAGTGGAATTATCAAGACTTTTTAAACAAACATCTTGTTCTTCAGACCTGTTCCAATTTTTTACTTCATAATCCCAAGAATGAATAACTCCATCAAGCCATTTTGCTTTGTATACTGTGCCAAAACCCCCTTTAGCAAGGTATGTGACATTCGCAAGTCTGTCAAATGGAATCCACTCAATAATTCCTGTAGGTTTATTTGCATTTAGCTGTATTTGTTGAATAAATTCATCAATTTCTTCATCTTCACTTGTCCATTTGTGAAATTCGGTTAGAAATCGGTTGAAGTTGCATAGACGGCACCATTCTTTTCCAGTATTATCTTGATGACATTCACGACACTTTCCACTAAAAAATATTATTGATAATTAATTGAATTAAATCATTGATTTCAATAATTATGAATCTAAATACTCACGAACTGTAATATAATTTATATTGATTAGTTTGTAATTTATTAGAGAATTGTTATATGATATTGAATTAAATTGAAACATTGATTTCAATAATTACGAATCTAAATACTTACTCCCTAAAATATAATTTATATTGATTAGTTTATAATTGATAAGAAAATTGTTATAATATTGAAACATTGGTTTCAATAATTATAAAATTAAATACTCACCGACTTAACATAATTTATATTTATTAATTTATTATTGATTAGAAAATTGTTATATAATATTAAAACATTGATTTTTCAATAATAAATACTCACTCACTATAATATAATTTGTATTGATTAGAGAATTGTTATATGATATTGAATTAAATATACATGTTGCCCAAATTATTTTCGGCATAGTAAAATAATTTTGGGATTTGGCACTTTTTCTATATATAGTAGTTAAATAGTAATTTGGGATTTTGAAAAATAATTTGGGCAACATGTATAGAATTAAATTGATTTCAATAATTATGAATCTAAATACTCACTCACTGTAATATAATTTATATTGATTAGTTTATAATTGATTAGATAACTGTTATATGGTATTGAGTTAAATTGATTAATAATTATGAATCAAATACTCACTCCCTGTAATATAATTTATATTGATTAGTTTAGAATTGATTAGTGAATTGTGATATTGAAACATTGATTTCAATAATTATGATTCTAAATACTCACGAACTGTAATATAATTTATATTGATTAGTTTATAATTGATTTGATATTGAATTTTAACATTGATTTCAATAATTATGAATATAATACTCACT
The DNA here is from genome assembly GCA_003547095.1 of Diversispora epigaea. NCBI lineage: Eukaryota > Fungi > Glomeromycota > Glomeromycetes > Diversisporales > Diversisporaceae > Diversispora > Diversispora epigaea. Next base: position 160,400 of record PQFF01000248.1, on the reverse strand, counting down.
CACTGTAATATAATATTGATTGGTTTATAATTGATTAGGGAATTGTTATATGATATTGAACATAGATTTCAATAATTATATAAATACTCACTGACTGTAATATAATTTATATTGATTAGTTTATAATTGATTAGAGAATTTTTTCAATAATTGTGAATCTAAATACTCACTCCCTGTAATATAATATATGTACATGTGATTAATAATTGACTAAAAAATCATTATATAATATTGAAACATTAATTTCTATAATTATGAATCTAAATACTCACCAACTGCAATATATTATATGTGATTAGTTTATAATTGATTAGAGAATTGTTATATAGTATAAAGCATCAATTTCAATAATTATGAATGTAATTTATGTCGATTAGAGAATTGTTATATGATATTGAATTAAATTGATTTTAATAATTATGAACCTAAATACTTACTCCCTGTAATATAATTTATATTAATCAGTTTATAATTGATTAGAGAATTGTTATATGATATTGAATTAAATTGAAACACTGATTTCAATAATTACAAATCTAAATACTCACTCCCTGTAATATAATTTATATTGATTAGTTTATAATTGATTATTGAATTGTTATATTATATTGAATTAAATTGATTTCAATAATTATGAATCTAAATACTCACTTGCTGTAATATAATTTATATTGATTAGTTTATAATCGATTAAAGAATTGTTATATGATATTGAAACATTGATTTAAATAATTATATAACTCACCGACTGTAATATAATTTATATTAATTGATTGGAGAATTGTTATAAGATATTGAACATTGATTTCGATAATTATGAATCTAAATACTCACGTTCTACAATATATTGTAATATATATTTGATTATTAATAATTGATCAGAGAATGTTATATGATATTGAAACATTGATTTCAATAATTATGAACCTAAATACTTACTCACTGTAATATAAGTTATAATTGATTAGAAATGTAATTTAATATATAGGTAATTTATTATTAGCAATAAATTATGGTATTAAAATAAAGTTTAATGTAACAATCTGCTTACTCTTCCGATTCTTCCGATTCTTCCGATTCTTCTGATTCTTCCAATTCTTCTGTTTCTCCACATTCTTTCATTTCTTCCGTTTTTCTCGTATCTTTCATTTCTCCGATTTCTTTAATTTCTTCCATTTCTCTTTATCTAAAAAACAAACATTATCGGATTAAATAACTTCCGTTTTGCATGCATTTGTATTAGGACAATGATCTACTTGTCTGAGGAAAATTTTTTCCATAATAATAACTTCCTTAACCAAAATTTTGGATAGGCAAGAACCAATCAAAATTGTATCAACTGTATCGAACTAACCAAACCATGAATGATTACAATTTCTCGAGTATATCTTTTTGGAACTTGGGATAAAAAATAAATTTATGTCTTCTGTAATAATTTTTTCCAATGCAGATTGTAATTCTTCGTACACATTTTTCTAAATACGATCAATTCTCCATTTTAATTCTAAAGGTTTATCTTTTATTTGTTTTCTTTTATTAAGTCAATTTCTCCATTAATCATCATTTTCAAAAATCTTCCATTGCTAATCCGCCAATCAGGCAACATCTGGAATCTGCATTTTCTATATAGTTAATTTTTATTAAAAATTTTTTAAAGATTGCCAGAGTATTTTAGTATAATTTTATGAAACTTAAACATTATCAATTGCAAAATTTTAGTCAAATCGTCCCACAATTTTTTGCTTAGTAAAATTATTAGTCAGGAGTCAGAAAGTTTATCTATACTCCTAAACATAAAAAAAATTATTCTGAAAAATACAAAATATTTGTTATATTGCCTTAACAGTTTAAAATCTGCAGAATCTTAAGAAATTTTCATCTTTTTTCGTTTTTTTAATGTTGAATAACCTCAGAAACAAAATTTGAAAATCTAAAAAATAACAGCCCACCCCTTATAATAAGAAAATTTTTTTACTGGATAATTTGAAAAAAATAAAATTTTAATAGGCAGATCAGTTAATTAATATTGTTTGATGAATTATAAAAATGCAAATTTATCGTTTGATGAATTTGGCTTGTTTGTTTATTTTTATTTAATCGTTTCAAATTTTCGTTGTGGTAATTTTTTCATCGTGTAAAAAAAATCTTCGTAACTGTGTCACTATTGAGGATCTTATGTATTGCCGTCCACTCACCATGTATCGCCATGCTCTTTTTCACTTAACCCCCAAACTTCTCCCTAACTCAAGCAAACGTTCTTTTCGCTTTACCCCCAAACTTCACGAACATCAAAATGATTTCCAAGATCAAGTTAAAAATGAAGATCAAATTGAAGAAAAGCAAGCTAAAGAAGAGCAATTGAAAAAAGAAGATCAAGTTGAAAATAAAGATCCAATTGAAAAAAAGCAAGCCAATGAAGAAGGCCAAGTAAAAAAAAAATTGGAAGAACGGTTTGAGAAAGTTGTAAAAGTTGAAGAAAAGCAAGCCAAAGAAGAGAAGTTCGAAAAAGAAGATCAAGTAAAAAAAAATTTGGAAGATCAGTTTAAGAGGTGTGTAGAAACCAAAAATCTTGACCTGTTCAACCTGCTTCGTCAAATGGAAATGAAAACAGTGATGCTAAAAAAAAAAATGGAAATACAACAAATAGAAAATGAGAATTCTATTCTCAAAAACAGAATGGTGAGTTTTACTTGAATTTACTTTTTAGTGATTATGAGTTTTCACTTATATTGTTTTTCAGGGTTCGATGGAATTAGAATGCCTACAATTGAGAGGGTCTGTGCATGTTAGAGGTGTTGTTGGTTAGTAAACCATTGTTTATTTACATTTTCATTTTAAATATTTATTAACCTTTGGATTCTCTAGAACGGTGGGAGTCAAAGTTGGCACACATTAACGGAAAAAATCGAAGTCGAACAGCAAAATGGGAAGCCTATCTTCGCGAAAATAGACCAGCATTTGAAGATTTTGTACAAATCTTCGAGCTTTCGAATTCTAATAAAGAAACTGCCATCTCAGCTATGGCTTCACAAATGGCAGCTATTTATTCAATACTATCCCAAAAAATTCATTTTTCATACTCTACTGCAAATCAAATAGAATGGCGTAGAAGTGAATTAGGCAATCCCTGGAGTGATGTTATAGAATATATGTGCAAAGGATTGAAACTTCCATATTATATTATTGAATAAATTAAGGTATAATGAAGAAAGCATATGATAATAACCTAAACACAACTATTATTCTTTTTCAAAATAATAGAATAATTAATGCCTGTAGAACAATTCTAGATATTTTAGATCAACTAGTGAATACATGTGCCGTGCCATTGAGCACAGTAAATGAATTTATATAACTATTTGTTACAAATATGAAATTTTTATAATATTTTAATTTAATAATATTATTAATAAATATTTATTGAATTAATTAGATATTGTATTATACTTCTGCTAAATAAAAATAATTGACTTACAAATTGATATCAAAAAAATAGTTCATTATCTGTTATTGAAAAAAATTAATCAGATAATTGTTTTTTCAAAAAAAATATAATCACTATGTTATTCTGGTGATGAATTTGATTTGATACTTTTGGGAAGAGTTGAACCAAGGTACATTCATAACTTGCTCTTGCTTGTTTATATTTTTAACAAAGTTAGTTATGCTTCATTCAGTACAATTGTAAATATAACATGTCATGTAGAGTTTTGCTGGTATCAGGAAAACAAATAACATCGAATAAATAATAAATAGTGGTTAAAGATATTAATCAATAAACACATACACGATTCAAATATAAACAGTGATTTGAGCTATTAATTTAATTAATATCGTCAAAAACTTAAAAGAGATTTTATTCGTAAAATGTGGGAAAACGTTTCGAATTTTGCACACAAACAATATTCTATTTTTATGAATAAATAAATATACTACATTTTACCTAAAAAATGATGGTTTGTTTTCAAGCATCTTGATCTGATACATAGTAATTTTTATAGTATTCATAATTTTTATTTACTTATAATTTATATTTGATAAAATATACACATGAGAAAGTAATTTATTTAATTATAGCAGATAAAAATATATTGGTTAATAAATAAAAAAAAAACTATATAAATTTCATTAATTATTTCTAAGGATAGAAATTTCTAACTATTTTTCTTAATAACTTTAAATACTTCATAATCAACAATTGAGAAATTACTTATTGCTGCTGTTCTAATAGGCTTTTCATGATAACTGTTATTATTACACTTACCGCAATTATCTAAAGTAAAATTAGAAATAGGACTATACATAAAAAAACTGTTGCATCCAAAATATGGACCATACTGTTTTTGTTGACTTTTAAAAACATTACAAATTGCATATTCAGATCTTTTCACTCTACTAAGAATTGAATTTTGTATATTGCCATTTTTCAATGAGAAAATAAAGCTGTCATTGGTTTTTCCCCAACCACCATCAATGTTAGCATCCCAAATTAAAGGATTATAACCTCCAAGGATTTCTTCTGTTCCTTTAACTTTCATGATTACTATAGTACTAGCTTGACCATTGCAGATATCCCAAAAGGTTTGAGGATTAAATCCATTTATACTTCCTCTTAAAATTAATTGAAATTCATATGGGGTGTTTGTTAAAGAATATGTACTTGATTTACGATCAATCCAAGAGGAAATTTCGGCCACATGTTCATAAGTAATAATGGTGGAAAGTGATTTTGCTTGTTCCGTTGTACGAGTAGGCAATTCTTGAGCTAAAATTGTTCTCGGCGGTAAAATAATTGATTTCACTGGTTCATCAGGAAGAACCAAATATTGATTCAAATCTTCCCAAAGTTGTTTATCAAGAATTTTCTTATAAGGCTTTACCTTTTTCCAAATATCTGCACTAGGAATATGAAAATATCGAATTAGAGGTAGGCATTGTTGAAGAGTAGTTTTTAAAGTTAAAAAGTTTTCTTTAGTCCACTCATTAAGATTTAAAGGTAGAGCAGAATTCTGACCAATTCCCCAATTAATAATATATTCCCAAATTATGACTTCTTCTAGTTGTAAATCGTCTCGTTTGAGGAGGGATACCAGTGCAGATTCTTGAAGATAAGTGAAATCTTCACCATCAAAAATGAGAGACGGATGCTTTGCAATAATGTCATTACAAAATTTTTCTAAATTTTTGAAGTTGGTTTCTCTAAAAATTGAACGATAAACTAGAGAAAAATGAGACTTTAACCAAGAACTTTTAGTTTCAATAAGATGGTTCTCTAGTTTCTTGGTCACCTCTTCAATTTCAAATTCATTAGCTGTCAGCATTAAATCAAAAATAAACTTTGTTTCAACATTCTCGAAAGTAACAATTCCACCATAAATATATCTTGTGAAATAAATATTAATTGTTAGTTTATGTATCTCATTATTATTAATGATAGAATTTTCATAACGTAATAACTTACTTTAGAATAATATCAAAAATTTCATCCGAAATATTTAGTTTAGTGATTGTCTTAATATTGTTTTCATCCGGGATAATATTTTTCAATTCTTTACGAAAGTAAGGCGAGCGACACTTTAACACATTTGAATGGGCGGTAAAAGATTTCTCATTCTTAACTTCAATGATTACATTATAATCATCTTTATCGCTAAGAAGTTCAATAAAATTTTGGGATAATTTGTCAAAAAACTTAAAAGACATTTTATTCGTAAAATGTATTGAAAACGTCAAGAGTATTAAATTGTTTCGAATTTTTGTATGGAAAATTCAAACAATATTCTATTTTATCTAATTAGTGAGACCCAAAAAATTGAATAAATAAACAAATATGCATCTGATACGTACAAATATTTTTATTAGAATTTATATTTAATTTGATTATAATTAAATTAATAAATATAAATATATAAATTTCATTGATTATTTCTAAGGATCGAAATTTCTAACTAGTTTTCTTAATAACTTTAAATACTTCATAATCAATAATTGAAAAATTATTTGTTGCTGCTTTCCTGATAGGCATTTCATAATAACTATTATACGCACCACTGTTATTATCTAACGTAAAATTATAGTCATGACTACACATATAAAGATCCCCAAAATATGGACCATAATGTTTTTGATCATTTTTGTAAACATTCAAAATTGCATAATCACGAATTTTTATTCTACTAAGAATTGAATTTTGTATATCGCCATTTTTCAATGAGAAAATAAAGCTATCATTAGTATTTCCCCAACTATCATCATTAGAATTATACCAAACTAAAGGATTGAACCCTCCAAGGATTTCGTCTGTTCCTTTAACTTTTATAATCACTACAGTACTCGCATGACCGTGACATTTATTCCAAAAAGTTTTAGGTTCAAATCCATCGGTGCTTCCTCTTAAAATTAATTGAAACTTATATGGAGTGTTTGTTAAAGAATAAGTACTTGATATACGATCGATCCAAGAGGAAATTTCGGCTACATGTTCATAAGTAATAATAGTGGAAAGTGGTTTTGCTTGTTCCGTTGTACGAGTAAGCAATTCTTGAGCTAAAATTGTTCTCGGCGGTAAAATACTTGATTTCACTGGTTCATCAGGAAGAACCAAATATTGATTCAAATCTTCCCAAAGTTGTTTATCAAGAATTTTCTTATAAGGCTTTACCTTTTTCCAAATATCTGCACTAGAAATATGAAAATATCGAATTAGAGGTAGGCATTGTTGAAGAGTAGTTTTTAAAGTTAAAAAGTTTTCTTTAGTCCATTCATTAAGATTTAAAGGTGAAGTGGAATTCTGAGCGATTCCCCACTTAATAATATATTCCCAAATTATGACTTCTTCTAGTTGTAAATCATCTCGCTTGAGAAGTGACACCAGTGCAGATTCTTGAAGAGAAGTGAAATCTTCAGTATCAAAAATGAGATTTGGATACTTTACAATAATATCATTGCAAAATTTTTCTAAATTTTTGAAATTATTTCCGTTAAAAATTGATCGATAAACTAGAGAAAAATGAGACTTTAACCAAGAACTTTTAGTTTCAATAAGATGGTTCTCTAGTTTCTTGGTCAGCTCTTCAATTTCAAATTCATTAGCTGCCATCATCAAATCAAAAATAAATCTTGTTTCAACATTCTCGAAATTAACAATTCCACCATAAATATATCTTATAAAATAAATATTAATTATTAATTTATGTAACTCATTATTAACGATAGAATTTTTACAACATAATAACTTACTTTAGAATAATATCAAAAATTTCATCCGAAATATTTAGCTTAGTGATTGTTTTAATATTGTTTTCATTCGGGATAATATTTTCTAACTCTTTACGAAAATAAGGTGAACGACATTTTAATACGTTAGAATGCGCTGTGAAGGATTTCTCGTTCTCAACTTTGACGATTACATTGTGATCATCTTTATCGTTAAGAAGTTCAATAAAATTTTGGGATAATTTATCAAAAAATTTAAACGACATTTTTTTATTTAAAAGTATGGGAAAACTTCAAGAATATTAATTTATAAAATTAGTGTGGCACCAAAAAAATTGAATGAATGAATGAATGAATTCCTATAGTAGTATCCCTTACCCATACAACTAACTATATTTTACTCCTCCGCTCCAGGGGCACGTCACGTCTGTGGACTACAGGTGCTGTATTTGCGAAGGGGACCATAGTGAATAAAGCAAACAAGAAGAAAACGAGTTTAAACTCATTTTGAATTTTTTTTTTTATTTGTTTGCTTGTTCAAAATTTGGGATGGCGGATTATATAACTTTTTGACATCATAATCAAGATAAGGTTTCGTGAATGATCTTTTATTCTATCGTAAAATATGTGGCTCGATTAAAAATTGTTCCGTTTTATTGGCAAAAATCAAATAAGCCATTTTTTAGTTATCGTTACAGCCATTTTTATTTTATGTTTTGCTAATAAGCCACTTTGTTTATAAGTGATCGGTTTAATTATTTCATCATTCTAGCATTATTTTAATTTCCAAAATAATCTTTCATCATCATCACCTTCATCGTCTTCATCTCTTGATGTGGCTTATTATTATCATCATTACAATAATGCATAGCAAACTTCCTAAAGTTTTTTCTGTTGTACGGCAAAAACTTGAACTAAAATTGTTTTTGGTAGTAAAATTATTGATTTTACTGGCTGATTCAAATAATCCCACAATTGTTTATCAAGAATTTTCTTGTAAGGTTTTACTTTTTCAAAAACATCGGTACCGGGAATATGGAAATATTGGATCATAAAGGTAAAGTGGAGTTCTGAGCAATCCCCCCCCCATTTGATAGATAGTATATTCCCTAGTTTTGATCTCTTTCATTTTCAAATTCATCTCGCTTGAGAAGAAATACCAGTGAAGAGAAGCGAAATATTCAGCATCAAATATGAGATTTGGATACTTAACAACGATACGATATCATTTCATTGCAAAAATTTTCTAAATCCTTTGAAGTTATTTCCGTTAAAAATTGAACGATAAACTAGAAAAAGATGAGACTTTAACCAAAGAAACTTTCCGACACTTTAATAATACATTAGAGTACTCTGTAAAGGATTTCTTATCCTTAACTTCAATGATTACATTATTATCAAAGTTCAATAAATTTTAAAAGACATGTCTTCTCCTCAATCTATAAAATAAAAAAATAAAAAGTTTGTATCTATATTTAGTATTGCGCATTAAGCGTAATATATTTAATCTAATAAATGAAGTAAAGTGTCTATATAAATCTGATATCCGTGTATACTAATATTATTATATTTTATTTGAACAAAATACAAAACTCCAGAAAATAAAAATAAAATAAAAATAAAAAAATAAAAAATGAAATTTAATGCATAAATTATATCTTAAAAGTTAATGCTTAAAATATCTTAATTAATTAATAATAATAATATAATAAAAACTAATTTTTTATCAAATCATAAATCTTTTTACTTTCCATTTCTAAAAATTGAATAATATTTTTCTTCACCTTACTTGATAAAATTTTTCTCAAATTTTTATTACAAATTTTTCGTTGAGTAAACCATTTATCGATATCAGTAAGTTCATTAGGATTAGATTTATAAAGAATTAATAATTGAGTGGATACATAAAGTTCAAAATAAATTGTAAACAAGAGATCTTCTCGGTTCTTTTTTTTGACGATATCTAAAAGAGATTGTTTTATCGTTTTGTTTTTTTCAAACTTAAAAGGACGGGGAGGAGGAGGAGGAGACGGATGATTCGATTCCGTTTTGCATTTTTCTATGTCGACAAAAATTTTATTTTCCAAACTAAGTTCGGCAGAATTTAATCTATTAAGACTTTGTTTACTAATTAAATGAAATTGAAATTCCAAAACATGTTCTAAGAATAAGAATTCCTTAAATTCCCTATAATCCTCAGCATATTTTTGGTACCAAGGAATTTTTGACATGAATGGTCTATATTGTTCCATTCTTTTAAAAAATAATGTCAATAGTCGAAGAATAAAATGGCGAAGGGTGAAGGATGAAGGATGATGATAATAAAATGACGAAGATGAAATAATGAGGGAATGACAAAAAAAAAAGAATGAAAGAATATATTATATATAAAGTAAATGCTAAATGACGAATGTGGTAATTATTTAAACAATGAGATAAAACCTTGTTTAATTCTAGAAAGGTTAAGAATTTTATTGATTATCAATTATGATTGGTAAATGATCAATTCTATTCTTTACAGTTAAATCGTTATCATTGTTTTCTAATGTAGCACCACACCACTTATATTTTGTGTTCTTTGTGAAATGTCAGAAAGTTCTTTTTCTCTTTCTACTACGGATCAAACGGATTCAGATTTTCCTTTTATTACCGGCATACACTTATACATTTTGTACTGCTACCATATTAGATAAATCAATCATGTAAATATTTGTCAATACTATAACTGAACTGATAACAATAATATTTTCAAATATATTTATTTTACTCCGTAAATAGATTAATGCGCAGCAAGCTAATACTATAATAATCCTAATAATCCTATTCAATATATATATTTATCCCAACAATCAAATTTGGCATATCATACAATATCAATTTATAATCAATCAATTTATCTACGTTTTTTACTTTTCTTTGGATCATTTTTTTTTCCAATAAGAAGAATTTTAGCTTTTTTATCTGAAATCTCTTCATTATCACCTTTACTAATTCCTTCTTGAAATCCCAAAGTTCTTCGATGTTGATAACCCGGATATTGACTTGGAATAAATGGATTAGTGGCACGAATAACCAAATTACCAATTGATTTTATAATATTTTTAATATTCCAATTATCATAAGGTAATCCAGATTTAAGAGACAAAAATATTTCGCCATCATATTTATCCGAATAATGACGTCGAGATGATAAGAATGGTATACAAGATATCAAGAATGCCTTAACTAATTTTTGGTTTTCGAGAATATTTCGATCTTGATCTTTAATTCCTGCGCCTATTAATGTAACGTTAATTAATTAATTGATTTAAATATTAATTTAAATGTTTGATTTTAAATGTTATTAATTTAAATTATATAATAAATAATAAATAATAAATAATAAATAATAAATAATAAATAATTTACCCGCATGTGGAAAATTGAATACAATCTTATCAAATCTTTTATTTTTCAATTCTTTACATTTATCTAATTGTGTAGCGTCAACATTATACATTACTTTTCCACCTTTTTGAATCAATGCTGAAATATGTTCATGAGCATCATCATATTTTCGTTTTAATATTCTTTCACTATCCAAAGTTGTTGCAATAATTGAATCACCAGTTTTGAGAATATTTTCGGCAAGAGTATGTGCGAAACTGAAGTTTCCTATTTTGATTATTATTATTATTATTTTTTTATATTGTATAATTAACTAATTGATTTTTTTTTAAATCTAAAACTATCATATTATATTATATTATATTATTATAATATTTACTATTTTTTTTTATTATAATTTATTTTATTAATAACTACCTTCTCCTACTAACAAGACAGATTGATCTGGTTTAAAGGGTGGAGGTGGAGGTGGGGGTGGAGCGGATGTTCGAGTACTTGAATGTCGTGAAATTGAAGAAGAGGACCATAACGAAGATAAAGAAGAAAAGGGAGAGACGCCACCGTGAGGTCTTCGAAAAATTTCGGAAACATGTTTCAATATTTTTTCTCGAAGTTTTAATTCTTCGTGGTAAGATAACTTAAGTTTTGACTTGGCTTTAGGCATTTTTCATGTGAAGATTAAGATTAATCTGATAAATATTTTTATTTTATTTTATTCATATTATTCCACGTGATTTAAAACAGTGTACACGTACTACAATACAAATAATACGCGTTATTATTTTTCTTCAAATAATTATTCTCATTTTATTTTATTTCTTTTTTTTTTTTAATAATGGTATTTAATTTATTATTTATTAACATTTTTTTAATATAATATTTTATTATTTATATTATTAGTTATTCATTATTTATTAATTATTTAGTCAAAGAAAGGACTTTCTGCTGCAGAAAAACGTAAAAGACTTGAAGCATTATTTCATGAAACTGTAAGTTTTTCTATTATTATTTAAATAAAATTTCTCGAGTACAATTTATGTATCTAATATCTAATATCCTCAATACATCTTTATAAATAGAAAGATTTTTTTCAACTTAAAGAATTAGAAAAAATTGCACCAAAACGAAAGGGGATTGGTAAATTTAATTTTATTACATACAATACAACAATATATTATAATCAATCTCTGAGAGAGAAAACAATTATATCATCTACTCATAAGAATATATTTATAATTATTATTACAATAGTGGTACAATCAGTTAAAGATGTTTTGCAAGAATTGGTAAATGATAATCTTGTCGTTCAAGATAAGATAGGTTTATCAAATTACTTTTGGTCTTTTCCTAGTAGTGCTCTACAATCGGTCGGTAAAACTTTTTTTTTTAAAATTATCATGAATAATTATATTATTTTATTTTTTTTAAAAAAAAAATAAGGAGAAAGTGTGTGCATTTATAAATTTATTTATAATAATTAAATAGCGAACAACAAAAATTGAAGAATTAACTGAAGAACTTAAAAAATTAAAAGATAAAAATGTTGAATTACAATCGAGTATTGAAAAAGCATCGGGTGGTCGTGAAGAATCGGTAATAGAATTTATATAAAAATTTATATTTCATATCTTTTGATAAATATCTTGAATTTATGAAAAATAATTAATATTTTTTTTTAAAAAAAAAAATGATTAAAATAGGATAATCGTAAGACGTTATTAAAAAATTTATCAGAATTAGAAACAAAACGCATAAATTATAAGAAAGAATTAGATCATTATAAAGAACATGATCCTATACTCTTAGAAGCTAAAAGTAATTATTTCTTTCTATTCTCTATGTTTTAAGTGGTTATTAATAATTTCCTTCTCCCGTATGTATTTTTTTTTTAGAACTCCACGCAGAAGTAGCATTAGAATCAGCCAATCGTTGGACAGGTTAGTAAGATTAAATATAATTAATAGATCATATCTTAATTTATAATAATAATTTTCCCTTACCTCCCTGTTAAAATTTTCACCCATCACAGATAATATTTTCATAATTCAGTCATACTGCAGTAGTAAATTTGGTATTGAACGTGGTGACTTTAATAAACAATTTGATATACCAGAAGATCTTGATACTTTATAAAGAAAGAATACCAACAATTTGTATTAATTATTTCAATTATATCTGATATGTCAACAAATTAATAATTTAAAAATTAATAATTACTTAATTTAGTAATCAATTATAAAATAATTAATATGAATATTTCAAGTTAATAATAAATACATCTTTATTAATTAATAAAAAAGATTAATGCTGTATTAATCAAAAAAAAATTTACAAAATAAAAAACTATCGAGGATCCAAGAAAAAAAAATAATTACACATAAATAATGTAATTACAATAATAAATGTATTTATTTACTTCTCTCACATTCTAACACTTTGCACTCTTCCCGGAAAAATTAAAATAAAATTAGAAAATAAAAACAAATAATTAATGCTCTTCTAATTCTTCATCAATCAAAATGTTCTCTTCATCTCTTGGTAAATTCCTATAATTTCCTCTTGGTCTTTTTGGTTTGAACATTGGAATTTGTGCAATTATTATACAAACCATATCCTGTAATGTAATTTAAAATATTTAGAATTATCGTAATAATAATTAATTAATTAAAAATAACAATAATAATGAATGAATGAATTAATTAATTAATTAATTAAAAATAACAATTAATGAAAATTAAATATACCTTCGTAAAATCCCATAAATTACACCAAAATTCCCAGTTAGGAATTTGATAAAATCCACTTGCGTGATGTACCATACGATTATATGCAACACCTCCCACAAAGTATACAATTAATGCAATCGCGAAACTAAAAATAAATGTATATTAATATAAAATGTATAAAAATGAGGTATAAAAAAATAAAGTACATGTAGTATATAAAAATAGCATGCATATATTTGATCACAACTTACATAGTAAAGAAAACACCCCACGAACTCATCGCTCCTCCGCCAATTGAAGTAGGACATGCAACGGGAGTTCTCCATTCAAATATGAATGCACAATCAATATAATTATAAATAAGTCTTGGTTCACCCTTTTTTTTAATTTAATTTTAATTTTATATATACGTGTTTTTTTAAAGAAATAAAAAGTAAAATAATCAATATATAATTAATTTCGTTTAAAATAAGTTAAAAAAAAAATAAAAATAAAGAAAAATAAAGAAAAATAAAAAATTAAAAAACATACTAGTCCTTCAACTGTCTGATCACATTGAAATGTAATTACACTAGTATATTTTATATTAAGTGTACGACAATCCTTGCCTATATATTGTAAGTAAACATCATCACCTATGAAAGAAAAATCAAATAGATAAATAATGATTAAATGATCATTAGGTATAATTTAATAAAAATAAAGTTGACCCCTTTCCCTTGCCACTATTGCTAAAGAGAGGATTTGAATTTCTCCTTCTTACCATTCAATTGAGGATTTTTATTGAAGTTTCTTTAAAAATTAAAAATTATATAATTAATGATTTATACAATACATATGTATATTTATTAAAAAACTTACCCTAATTTTAGCCCTTCATCCTGACCTTCTTTTTTACCCCATACACCAATATCATCAGTATCTGTTCCAGCACCACCATATGAAATTTTATTACAAACATTTAAATGAAAAGTATAATTATGAGATTTTAATTCCCAATCTGATCTGTAAATAAATAATTTTGAAATTTTGTTATTTTTTTTTTTGTAAATATAGAATCAAGTTATAAAAATTATAAAAAAATTAAAAGAGAGAGTGTGTGTGTTTGTGAAAGTGAGAGAAAGTTGATAAAGAAAAGTCGAATTTACGATTTACCCCGAAGCTTTTTTCAACGGATTCAAATCAAACTGTTTTTTTGAAGTAGTATTGGTAACTATGCAGTTATTATTGGATGAATCTTCGGCAAATATGATCGTTGCATTAATAATAACCATTAAAATNCTTTAAAAATTAAAAATTATATAATTAATGATTTATACAATACATATGTATATTTATTAAAAAACTTACCCTAATTTTAGCCCTTCATCCTGACCTTCTTTTTTACCCCATACACCAATATCATCAGTATCTGTTCCAGCACCACCATATGAAATTTTATTACAAACATTTAAATGAAAAGTATAATTATGAGATTTTAATTCCCAATCTGATCTGTAAATAAATAATTTTGAAATTTTGTTATTTTTTTTTTTGTAAATATAGAATCAAGTTATAAAAATTATAAAAAAATTAAAAGAGAGAGTGTGTGTGTTTGTGAAAGTGAGAGAAAGTTGATAAAGAAAAGTCGAATTTACGATTTACCCCGAAGCTTTTTTCAACGGATTCAAATCAAACTGTTTTTTTGAAGTAGTATTGGTAACTATGCAGTTATTATTGGATGAATCTTCGGCAAATATGATCGTTGCATTAATAATAACCATTAAAATTAATGCACTATAAAATTTCGAGAACGTCATCATTTCTAAATCTTATGAATTCCTTCTAAATTACTCTAGATTTACTACTTGACAGATTTTTTAAATTTGCGATAAAAAAAATTGTTTATACGAAAAAGGGAATAGCTAATTAAATGAAAAGTATAAAAATAAAACCTTTAACGGAGAAAGATTCCGCCTCTGAGTATAAATAGTTAATTTTCTCTTATTTATACAAAAATTGGATTGATCGACTTTCTATTATGTTAGCTTAAACGTGATTAAAAAACGCCACATTGTTTATTTTCGGCGCAATTTACAAAATAAAGTAAAAAAAATGTCTTTTAAATTTTTTGATAAATTATCTCAAAATTTTATTGAACTTCTAAACGATAAAGATGATTACAATGTAATCTTCGAAGTCGAGAACGGAAAATCCTTTACAGCGCATTCTAACGTATTAAAGTGTCGTTCGCCTTATTTTCGTAAAGAATTGGATAATATTATCCCGAATGAAAATAATATTAAGACAATTACCAAACCAAATATTTCTGGTGTAATTTTTGATATTATTCTTAAGTAAGCTATTATCATTTATTAATAAAAATGCTGTTATTAATATAATAGTAATAATAATTATTTTATTTTATTTTATTTTATTAGATATATTTATGGTGGAATTGTTAATCTCGAGAATGTTGAAATCAGATTTATTTTTGATTTACTGATGACAGCTAGTGAATTTGAAATCGAAGAATTGACCAAGAAACTAGAGAACAATCTTATTGAAACTAAAAGTTCTTGGTTAAAGTCTCATTTTTCCCTAGTTTATCGTTCAATTTTTAGTGGAAATAACTTCAAAGATTTGCAAAAATTTTGTAATGATATTATTGCAAAGTATCCAAATCTCATTTTTGATGCTGAAGATTTAACTTCTCTTCATGAATCTGCACTGGTATCACTTCTCAAGCGAGATGACTTACAACTAGAAGAAGGGATAATTTGGGAATATATTATTAAATGGGGAATTGGTCAGAATTCCGCTTTACCTGGAGACCTTAAAGAATGGTCCACTGAAAACTTTACAACTTTAAAAACTACTCTTCAACAATGCCTACCTTTAATTCGATATTTTCATATTTCTAGTACAGATATTTGGAAAAAGGTAAAACCTTATAAGAAAATTCTTGACGAACAACTTTGGGAAGATTTGAATCAGTATTTCATGGCTCCTGATGAACCAGTGGAATCAATTATTTTACCACCAAGATCAATTTTAATTCAAGAATTGCCTACCCGTACAACAGAATTAATAAAACCATCTTCCACCATTATTACTTTTGAACATGTAGCCGAAATTTCCTCTTGGATTGATCGTAAATCAAGTACTTATTCTTTAAAAAACACACCATATGAGTTTCAATTAATTTTGAGAGGAAGTATAAATGGATTTGCACCTCAAACTTTTTGGGATATCTGCAATGGTCAAGCTAGTACTGTAGTAATCATGAAAGTTAAAGGAACAGAAGAAATCTTTGGAGGTTATAATCCTTTAATTTGGGATGCTAATGCTCCTGATACTGGTTCTGGTGGTAAGTGGGAAACAACTAATGATAGTTTTATTTTCTCATTGAAAAATGACAATATACAAAATTCAATTCTTAGTAGAGTAAAAAAACCTAAATATGCTATTTTTAATGTTCACAAAAGTGAACAAAAACAGTATGGTCCATATTTTGGATACAACAGGAGTCTTTGTATGTGTAGTTTTGTCTCTAATTTTACGTTAGATGGTAACTGTGAGTGTTCCAATGACGGTTCTTACGAAAAACCTATCAGAACTGCAACAAATAAATTCTCAATTGTTGATTATGAAGTATTTAAGGTTATTAAGAAACCTAGTTAGAAATTTCAACCCTTAGCCAATAATTAATGAAATTTATAAATTTATATTATTTTTTATTATATTTATATTTATTAAATTATAATCAATATATTTTTATCTGTTATAAATAAATAAGTTTTAAAGTATTACTTTCCCATACATATATTTTGTCAAATATAAATTCTAATAAAAATATGTATTCTTTTATTTATTCAATTTTTTGGGTCACACTAATNATAAATAGAATATTATTTACTTTGAACATTCCATACAAAATTCGAAACAATTTAATACTCTTGACGTTTTCCCACACATTTTACGAATAAAATGTCTTTTAAGTTTTTTGACAAATTATCTCAAAATTTTATTGAACTTCTTAACGATAAAGATGATTACAATGTAATCGTCGAAGTCGAGAACGAGAAATCCTTTACAGCGCATTCTAATGTATTAAAGTGCCGCTCACCTTATTTTCGTAAAGAGTTAGAAAATATTATCCCGAATGAAAACAATATTAAGAAAATTACTAAACCAAATATTTCTGAAGTAATTTTTGATATTATTCTTAAGTAAGTTATTCTTTATAGTAAAATGTTATGTTAATATTAATTATAATAATGAGTTACATAATTAATAATTAATATTTATTTTATAAGATATATTTATGGCGGAATTGTTAATTTTGAAAATGTTGAAACAAGATTTATTTTCAATTTAATGATGACCTCTAATGAATTTGAAATCGAAGAATTAACCAAAAAACTAGAAAATCTTTTGATTGAAACTAAAAGTTCTTGGTTAAAATCTCATTTTTCTCTAGTTTATCGTTCAATTTTTAACGGAAATAATTTCAAAAATTTAGAAAAATTTTGCAATGACATTATTGCAAAGTATCCAAATCTTATTTTTGATGCTGAAGATTTAACTTCTCTTCAAGAATCTGCACTGGTATCACTTCTCAAGCGAGATGACTTACAACTGGAAGAAGGGATAATTTGGGAATATATTATTAAATGGGGAATTGGTCAGAATTCCGCTTTACCTGGAGACCTTAAAGAATGGTCCACTGAAAACTTTACAACTTTAAAAACTACTCTTCAACAATGCCTACCTTTAATTCGATATTTTCATATTTCTAGTACAGATATTTGGAAAAAGGTAAAACCTTATAAGAAAATTCTTGACGAACAACTTTGGGAAGATTTGAATCAGTATTTCATGGCTCCTGATGAACCAGTGGAATCAATTATTTTACCACCAAGATCAATTTTAATTCAAGAATTGCCTACCCGTACAACAGAATTGATAAAACCATCTTCCACCATTATTACTTTTGAACATGTAGCCGAAATTTCCTCTTGGATTGATCGTAAATCAAGTACTTATTCTTTAAAAAACACTCCATATGAGTTTCAATTAATTTTAAGAGGAAGTATAAATGGATTTGCACCTCAAACTTTTTGGGATATCTGCAATGGTCAAGTTAGTACTGTAGTAATCATGAAAGTTAAAGGAACAGAAGAAATCCTTGGAGGTTATAATCCTTTAATTTGGGATGCTAATACCAACAGTTGGGGAAAAACTAATGATAGCTTTATTTTCTCATTGAAAAATGGCAATATACAAAATTCAATTCTTAGTAGAGTAAAAACTCGTGATTTTGCTATTTTAAATGTTCACAAAAATGATCAAAAACAGTATGGTCCATATTTTGGAAACAACAGTTTTTATATGCGTAGTCATAGTTCTAATTTTACTTTAGATAATTATAGTGAGTGTAATAGTAACGGTTATTATGAAAAAGCTATTAGAACAGCAGCAACAAATAATTTCTCGATTGTTGATTACGAAGTATTTAAGGTTATTAAGAAAACTAATTAGTAATTAGGAAAATAATTAATGTTATTTATGCTATTTTCTTTATATTGAATAAAACATTTTTAATTTAAATTTTTTTTTTTTAAATAATTATAATTATAACATTATCGGTGTTTAAATATGGTTTATCAATTCAATAAATTTAGCAATATAAACAAACTTAATTTCATTAATCAAAAGATAGCTTATGCTCCTCTTCTCGAAATTTGTGAATAAGTTATACCGTCACCTTGTTTTTTTTAATCGAGAAATTATGACGACAACGACAACAAAAAAAGACGACATCAAATTATTCTATCTAAATTAGATCGAGCTTATGATAACTTATTTAAAGGAATGATCTTAGATTCCGATACTACACGATCAAAAATAAATTTACCTTGGTATCAATCATATAAATTTAAATATTATAATTTCTTACCTGATCAATGGGAATTTCTTGGTAATATATTTTTACTTCAATCATTATTAATTCTTCAAAAACCAAAGACGAAAGTAATAAATCAACAAATTAAAAATACCTTACTTGGAGAATATTATTTATTTGCCAGCAAGTTATGATCATGAATATAAATTACCAGTTGAAAAAAATCATTATGATGAAGATAATGAAACAATAATTCATGATGATGATAATATTATCTAAATCATTGTCGCATCATTTGAATACGCCATTACGAAATGATTTTACACTTCTTGAAGAAGAAGAAAATGATGAAGCAGAAGAAGTGGATGAAGTTATGGATCAACTTAAAGTAGAAATCTATGAAGATATTTGTAAAGAAGTTGCATCATGTTGGGTTAAGATGGTTACTGAGGTTTTTGATGAGAGATTGTACTTCAATCTAAAAATTCTTAAAAAGAATTGGAGATGGTTAGAAATAATGGAAGAATGTAGAAATTTCGTGATGAAAGAAGATATCTTTAATATCTTTAATCGACTCGCATCAATGATTTCGGTTGATATTTATACTGAAAATTGGTTTGTAGAAAAGAAGAATAATGACGGTGATGTAAATATTAAAGGCTCGGTATTTCAAAAGAAACGTTATTGAAGAGGTATAAAGAATATTAAGAGGCTTTGAGAAATCTTTGAATCAATATTTCAGAAGTAAATCAAAACATTATATTAAAAAAGTTTTTATTTAATATAAATAGTATTCTTTTCAGATATATATAGTTGAGGTGCATCAAACTTAGATATTCATTCATTCCTTTTTTGGTCACATTAATTATGTAAAAAGACATTGTGTTTTACTTAGAATATTCCATACAAGAATTCGACAATTTTATATTCTTGACATTTACAAACACACATTTTACGAATAAAAATGTCTTTTAAGTTTTTTGACAAATTATCCCAAAATTTTATTGAACTTCTTAACGATAAAGATGATTACAATGTAATCGTCGAAGTTGAGAATGAGAAATCCTTTACAATGCACTCCAACGTATTAAAATGTCGCTCGCCTTATTTTCGTAAAGAGTTAGAAAATATTATTCCGAATGAAAACAATATTAAGAAAATTACTAAACCAAATATTTCTGTTGTAATTTTTGATATTATTCTTAAGTAAGTCATTCTTTATAGTAAAATGCTATGCTATTATTAATTATAATAATGAGTTACATAAATTAATGATTAATATTTATTTTATAAGATATATTTATGGTGGAATTGTTAATTTCAAGAATGTTGAAACAAGATTTATTTTTGATTTGATGATGACAGCTAATGAATTCGAAATCGAAGAATTAACCAAAAAGTTAGAAAATCTTTTGATTGAAACTAAAAGTTCTTGGTTAAAGTCTCATTTTTCTCTAGTTTATCGTTCAATTTTTAACGGAAATAATTTCAAAGATTTGGAAAAATTTTGTAATGATATTGTTGCAAAGTATCCAAATCTCATTTTTGATGCTGAAGATTTCACTTCTCTTCAAGAATCTGCACTGGTATCACTTCTCAAGCGAGATGACTTGCAACTGGAAGAGGTGATAATCTGGGAATATATTATTAAGTGGGGAACTGCTCAGAATTCTACTTTGCCTGTAGACCTGAAAGAATGGTCCAATGAAAACTTTACAACTTTAAAAACTTCTCTTCAACAATGCCTACCACTAATTCGATATTTCCATATTCCTGGTATTGATGTTTTGAAAAAAATAAAGCTTTATAAGAAAATTCTTGACGAACAACTTTGGGAAGATTTGAATCAGTATTTCATGGCTCCTGATGAACCAGTGAAATCAATTATTTTACCCCCAAGATCAATTTTAGTTCAAGAATTGCCTACCCGTACAACAGAATTAATAAAACCATCTTCCACCATTATTACTTTTGAACATATAGCCGAAATTTCCTCTTGGATTGATCGTAAATCAAGTACATATTCTTTAACAAACACCCCATATGAGTTTCAATTAATTTTAAGAGGAAGTATAAATGGATTTGCACCTCAAACTTTTTGGGATATCTGCAATGGTCAATCTAGTACTGTGGTTATCACGAAAGTTAAAGGAACAGAAGAAATCCTTGGAGGTTATAATCCTTTAATTTGGGATGCTAATACCAACAGTTGGAGAAAAACCAATGATAGCTTTATTTTCTCATTGAAAAATGGCAATATACAAAATTCAATTCTTAGTAGAGTAAAAAGATCTGAATATGCAATTTGTAATGTTAGCAAAAGTGCACAAAAACAGTATGGTCCAGTTTTTGGAAACTACAGTTTTTATATGTATAGTCCTAGTTCTAATTTTACTTTAGATAATAACAGTGAGTGTCAGAATAACGGTTATTATGAAAAAGCTATTAGAACAGCAGCAACAAATTATTTCTCAATTGTTGATTATGAAGTATTTAAGATTATTAAGAAAACTAATTAGTAATTAGGAAAATAATTAATGTTATTTATGCTATTTTCTTTATATTGAATAAAACATTTTTAATTTAAATTTTTTTTAAATAATTATAATTATAACATTATCGGTGTTTAAATATGGGTTTATCAATTCAATAAATTTAGCAATATAAACAAACTTAATTTCATTAATCAAAAGATAGCTTATGCTCCTCTTCTCAAAATTTGCGAGTAAATTATACCGTCACCTTGTTTTTTTTTGAAATTATGACAACAATGACAACAATAAAAAATTAGATTGAGCTCATGATGTCTTATTTAAAGGAATTATTTTAGATCTCGATAACACAAAATCAAAAATAAAATTACCTTGGTATCAATCATTTAAATTCAAATATTATAACTTTTTACCTGATCAATGGGAATTTCTTGATAATATATTTTTACTTCAATCATTATTAATTCTTCAAAAACCAAAGACGAAAATAAATTGAAAATACCTTACTTGGAGGATATTATTTATTTGCTGGATCGTGAGTATAAATTACCAGTTGGAAAAATCATTATGATGAAGATTATGAAACAATGATTCTTGTTGACGATAATATATTATCTAAATCATTGCATCGTTTCAATACGCCATCAAGAAATGATTTTATACTTCCAAACGAAGCAGAAAATGATGATGATGCAGGGAAAAAAGGAAGCAGAAGAAATTATGGATCAACTTAAAGTAGAAATCTATGGTGATATTTGTAAGGAAGTTGATCATGTTAGATTTGGGATAAGGTTGTTATTGAGGTTTTTAATGAGAAATTATACTTCGATCCAAAAAAGTAAAAAGTTCTTAAAAAGAATTCGATATGGAAAATCTTTGTTAGAAATAATGAAAAAATGTAGAAATTTCGTGATAAAGAAGATATCTTTAATCGACTCAAATCAATGATTTCGTTTGGCGTTTATACTGGAAATTTTTTATAGAAAAGAGAAGAACGATGATGATGAAAATAATAAAGGCTCGGTAATTTCAAGGGAAACGTATTGGAGGGATACAAAGAATATCAAGCGACTTTGAGAAAATCTTTGAATTAATATTTCAAGTCGGAAATTTATAGATCAGGACATTATTTTTAAAAAAATTTTGATGTTAAAACGTTTGAGAAAGCGTTAATTATGAAAAATCGAAAATCAAAATATTATTTAAGAAAATCCAGGATCATATCTCTCTGCTTTAAAGATTTAGCTTTAAGGTTTTAGTGAAAAGAAAAAAGACTTTTGATAAGGGGATCAATAGATAAATGATATATGAATAAAATTTAATTTAATTAATTTGGGCAGTATTTTACTGTTAAATCATTGAAATTTTTGGGCCACACTAATTATTACTCTTGAAATACAATTTAATTTTCTTGACGTTTTCCCACATTCTACGAATAAAAGGTCTTTCAAGTTTTTGACAAATTGTCCCAAATTTTTATTAAACTTCTTAATGGTGGGATGATTATAATGTAATTATTGAAGTTGAGAATGCTAAATCTTTTATAGCGCATTCCAATGTTTTGAAGTGTTCAACTTATTTTCGTAAAGAGTTATTCCGAATGGAAACAATATTAAGACAAGTACTAAACCAAATATTTCTGGTGTAATTTTTTGATATTATTTAGTTATTATTAATTATGATGAGTTTCATGAATTAATAATCAATATTTATTTTATAAGATATGGTGTAATTGTTAATTTTGAGAATGTTGAAACAAGATTTTATTTTTGATTTGAGAATGGCGGCTAATGAATTTGAAATTGAAGATTGTAAAAGTTAAAGGAAAAGACGAAATCCTCGGAGGATACAATCCTTTAGCTTGGGATGTTAATACTGATGGCAGTTGGTGAATAACTAATGATAGTGATAGCTTTATTTTCTCAATGAAAAATGATAATGTAACAAATTCAATTATTAGAGTAAACAATCTCTTTATGTATTTTTTAATTTCGAAAAAAGTGGATAAGTAAATTATGGTCCACATTTTGGAAATGATATTTATGCGTATAGTTCTAGTTCTAGTTTTACTTAGATAATATTTGAAGTTGTAATGATAACGGTCATTATGAAAAACCTATAACAGCACAGCAACAACAGACAATTTCTCAATTGTTGATTATGAAGTATTTAAGGTCATTAAGAAATTTCAATCCTTAGAAATAATTAATATTGTGAATTTATCCATTTTATTTTTATATTTGTTGAATACAATTGAATAAATTTTAAAGTATTACTTTATCCCATATGCCAAATAGAAATTAAATCTTCCTTTTTAAAGTTTAAGCTATAATGTTATAATTAGCATAATCTTAAAATTTCAATAGTTAACGGGGAGAATTATGTTATTGTTATTTTGCATATTTAGAACAATAAGTCCAAGTTCAATTCCTTTTTTTTTCTTTGTTGCCATTTAAACAAACACCAAACATTTATTGGTTAGTTTCAAGGTTTGCAAACGATTAACTTTTTTTAATATTTGTATAAAATTAAATAATTAAATATAGAACGGAATTATTAAAAAGTCTATTAGTTGTAATTGGATTGATGAAAACATAAAAATATATAATAAAATGATAAATCATTAGTAATTATTTCCCTTCCGTCCGTCCGTCCGTCCGTTTATTTTATTTTATTTTTCTGTCTTCATTACTGACAACTGATTAATTTACTGTATCAAAGAGCTAAAAAAAAATAGATCTAAACAAGAAAGTGGAAGAACTCTCTACCTGTAAACTCAAGTTCTGGTGAAGGAAAGTAATTTACTAAAATATCTTTAAAAAAATTTTAATATTTATATTCTAAAGAATAATACCTAAAATATCAAATTTAGGTATTCCTATCTCTAAGTCAAGGCTGCTGGAAAAAATATTATGCACTCAACATATATGTAAAGTCTCGAATCATCAGAAAAGTATATTCACATTTTTTTTATTAATTTTTTGTTGAAAATTCTAAACACAAATTATTTTAATTAAACTTTCTTTATAAAATTTTATAATATTTACTTAAACACAGCACAAACATTTAAAATTGATCTTTCGATGCATAAGGTAATATAAAGTCCAATTAACTAAGACATTCAGGAAAGGAATTTTTTTTTCTTAAACTAAAAATGATAATTTAAAATTCTTTAATTCAAAATCTAAAGATAGAATAATACGACCTTTGATTTCATTAAGAATTAGCAATTTTTATAAGAAAATTGTTTGACTTTTATTGAATAAATAAATAAATCTTTAAACAAAACTTTAGATCAATGTAATAGTAGTGATCATTTGTTAAATTACATTAACATTACAATTCAATTTTTTATTATCTATCTATAAGTAGTGATTAGGATATCCGAACAAAATTTTAAAAAAGATTTATAATTTATTATTTTTGATTATTTTATCTTTTATTTTAGATAATAAAGACAATTCTAAAGTGATGTTGATAATTAGGAAAATCCTCCGGAAGAAGTTCTTAAATTCAATTTCTAACTATATTATTATATTTTTATGACATGTTTAGTTTTCTATTTTATTATTATTTTTTAATTATTAATTTAAATATTTTAGAAAATGATTCTAGAACACCTAAAGATGTCGAAATAATCAATAGAATGGAAGATGGTTTCAATTATTTACGAATTGTATATTTATTTAATTCACTTTATTTTTATTTAATTAAAACAATTACTAAGTTTATGATTATATTTTTAGCTTGTAAATGAACTGGCACAAATTGACGCATCTGATGCATCCGATAATGGTTGGTTGTATATCTTATTTTATTCCTTTAGTTATATAAATATATATTTACAAATATTTGCCTTGCTTACATTACTTCTTTCAAACAATAAACTTGTGTCTGGTGTGACATTGTTGGGGTTCGCGATTCGGTTGTCTAAGTGGAATTTCGTTCTACCGGGTGTTATATTGTGCTGTCAAGGGTGGATCATGGTGCTTGGCTGTATACGGAAAACTGCCAAGGTTATGTATTGAAATTTAATTAGTATGTTTATCGAATCATGGAATGTTGACTAATACTAATTAAAAAATATATTTAGTGGCAGGTGGATTTATTTGTTATTTATGAAATTATAATAAAATAAAATTGCCATTCTTTTTTTTTTTTGCGTACGTTTGGTGGTTATTATATAATTATTATTTTTATAACCCATACTTTGAAACCATCATAAACTCTTTATAGAATACAAATAATACATATTTTTATATGTAGAGATTTAACCTTTTTGTAATTTCAAAATATTGTTAGATGTTGTCAAAAATATTGCAGTCTTATATATTTTTATATAAATTATTTTTTGGAAAAAAAGTCTAATATTGAAATTCAAACTCTTCAACAGCAATTCGACTGCATTTACAACACCAATTACAAAAAACAATAATAATGATTCATTTCATTAACTTTAGGTCGACTGAAAAAAACCGTAAAGCAATTTCCCAATAAGCGAAAGGTACATTTGTTATATTTAATTACTATTACTATTAAATATCATTGTGTTACTACAATTAATTTTATTAACCATTAGCAAAATGTTTATGAAGAAATTGAAATTATGTTATCTGCTAAAAGATTTTCTTCTGCGAGGAAACTTTTGCAATAATAATAATAATGATTTAGATAATTTATAAATATTTTATAATAATGATTATTTTTAATTAGAAAAATTAACAAGAATAGATAATTGAAAATAATAAATTATTATAGGTATCTCCTTTTATATATTATATCACTGTTATGCTATATTATATTATTGATTATCGATTATTAATATTATTAATCGATTTATTTCATTTCATTTTGTATTTATCGATTAATTCATCAGGAAATTTTTCTAACCGTAAATTTACGTGAATTTACGTAACGATTTACGTAATTTATACGGACGTAAAATTTTGCGACACCCACGCAAATTTACGCAGTTTTGCGTAATTCTTACGTAAATTTACGGTTAAAAAAATTTCCTGATGGCCACTTTAATAATATTATAGCCGACTCGAACCCACCAATGACCGTGTTTCTCTTTGATCTAATCGCTTCATTAAGAAAAAAAGAAAAAAACAATAAAGGTTATCCGTCAAAAAGATGATTATTGTGATTATTATAGTAATTATCCTAAATAATGGAAGAATGTAGAAATCTTGTGAACAAAGATATCTTTAATCGACTCACATCAATGATTTCGGTTAGTATTTATACTGGAAATTTTTATGTAGAAAAGAATAATGATGCTGATAGAAATAATAAAAGTTTAGCTATTTCATTGAAGAGATAATAAAAAATATCAAGCGGCTCTGAGAAAATATTTGAATCAATATTTCGAGTCGGAAGTTTATAAATCAAAAAATTATGTTAAAAAAGTTTTTGATATTAAAAATATTAAAATGGTTGATCTCATTAATTATGGGTCGAAATATTGGGAAAGTTCTATTGGATATCAAAGAAAATCTAAGGTCAAGCTTTCAATGAAAAGAAAATGACTTTTGACTTTATTGCATTATTAGGTGAACAATAGATAAATGATAGATGAATTTATTTTATGTGATGTTAAATATTATAATATTGATGCTTGCAAACGAGATGATTTTATTATTTTATTGTATTCTAAATAAAATATATATATTTGAAAATACACATGTCAGAATTAGCTCATTCTTTTACTGTTGAAAATTTTGGAATTGATGTTGTATGCTTGAATTTTTGGGTTACACTAATTACATAAAAATATAATATTGACGTTTTCCCACAATCTATGAAGAAAATGTCTTTTAAGTTTTTTGACAAATTATCTCAAAATTTTATTGAACTCCTTAATGATAAAGATGATTACAATGTAATCGTCGAAGTTGAGAACGAGAAATCCTTTACAGCACATTCTAACGTGTTAAAATGTCGCTCACCTTATTTTCGTAAAGAGTTAGAAAATATTATTCCGAATGAAAACAATATTAAGAAAATTACTAAACCAAATATTTCTGCTGTAATTTTTGATATTATTCTTAAGTAAGTTATTCTTTATAGTAAAATGCTATGCTATTATTAATTATAATGAGTTACATAAATTAATAATTAATATTTATTTCATAAGATATATTTATAGCGGAATTATTAAGTTCGAGAATGTTGAAACAAGATTTATTTTTGATTTGATGATGACAGCTAATGAATTTGAAATCGAAGAATTAACCAAAAAGTTAGAAAATCTTTTGATTGAAACTAAAAGTTCTTGGTTAAAGTCTCATTTTTCTCTAGTTTATCGTTCAATTTTTAACGGAAATAATTTCAAAGATTTGGAAAATTTTTGTAATGATATTGTTGCAAAGTATCCAAATCTCATTTTTGATGCTGTAGATTTCACTTCTCTTCAAGAATCTGCACTGGTATCACTTATCAAGCGAGATGACTTGCAACTAGAAGAGGTCATAATTTGGGAATATATTATTAAGTGGGGAATTGGTCAGAATTCCGCTTTACCTTTAAATCTTAATGGGTGGACTAAAGAAAACTTTTTAACTTTAAAAACTACTCTTCAACAATGCCTACCTCTAATTCGATATTTTCATATTCCTAGTACGGATATTTGGAAAAGGGTAAAGCCTTACAAGAAAATTCTTGACGAACAACTTTGGAAAGATTTGAAACAGTATTTCATGGTTCCTGATGAACTAGTGAAATCAAAAATCTTGCCACCAAGAACAATTTTGGGTCAAGAATTACCTACCCGTACAACAGAATTAATAAAACCATCTTCCACCATTATTACTTATGAACATGTAGCCGAAATTTCCTCTTGGATTGATCGTAAATCAAGTACATATTCTTTAACAAACACCCCATATGAGTTTCAATTAATTTTAAGAGGAAGTATAAATGGATTTGCACCTCAAACTTTTTGGGATATCTGCAATGGTCAATCTAGTACTGTGGTTATCACGAAAGTTAAAGGAACAGAAGAAATCCTTGGAGGTTATAATCCTTTAGCTTGGGATGCTAATATCAACAGTTGGGGAAAAACCAATGATAGCTTTATTTTCTCATTGAAAAATGGCAATATACAAAATTCAATTCTTAGTAGAGTAAAAACTCGTGATTTTGCTATTTTAAATGTTCACAAAAATGATCAAAAATATTATGGTCCATATTTTGGAAACAGTTTTTATATGTATAGTTCTAGTTCTAATTTTACTTTAGATAATTATAGTGTGTGTAATAGTAACGGTTATTATGAAAAAGCTATTAGAACAGCAGCAACAAATAATTTCTCAATTGTTGATTACGAAGTATTTAAGGTTATTAAGAAAACTAATTAGTAATTAGGAAAATAATTAATGTTATTTATGCTATTTTCATTATATTGAATAAAAAATTTTTAATTTAAAAAATTTTTTTTTCATAATTATAATTATAATGGTGTTTAAATATGGTTAAACAAACTTTGTTTCATTAATCAAAAGATAGTTTATGCTTTTTGTGAAATTTGTGAATAAATTATACCGTCACCTTGTCTTTTTGTTAATTAAGAAATTATGACGACAACGACATCAATTTAAATGAGAAGCTTATGATGCCTTATTTAAAGGAATGATCTTAGATTCCGATACCAATTTACTTTGGTATCAATCATATAAATTTAAATATTATAACTTCTTACCTGATCAATGGGAATTTCTTGATAATGTATTTTTACTTCAATCATTATTAATTATTCAAAAACCAAAGATGAAAGTAAAAATAAATCAACAAATTGAAAAACACCAACAAGTTATGGAATCATTAAATTACCAGCTGAAAGAATAATCATGATGAAGAAGTTTATGAAAAAATTTATGACAGTGATATGTTATCTAAATCATCGTCGCCTCGTTTTAATATGCCATCACTACACTACACTTCCGAAAGAAGCAGAAGAAGATGAAGAAGAGGAATGAGAAGAAGTGGAAGAAGCTATGGACCAATATAAAGTAGAAATCTATGAAGATGTTTTAAGGAAGTAGCATCATGTTGAGTTTGGGTTAAGATGGTTACTGAAGTTTTTAATGAAAAATTAGATAATTTCTCATCGTTGATTATGAAGTATTTGAGGCTATAAAGAAAACTGGTTAGAAATTTCAATCCTTAGAAAATTGGTAATAATATTTATATTATGAAAAATTATTTAAATTTGAAACTTGATTAATCTGGAATTTTCAAGCTAAATAAAATATATTCATTCATTCCTTTTTTGGTCACATTAATTTTATATAAAAAGACAGTATTTACTTAGAACATTCCATATTCTTGACATTTTACGAATAAAAATGTCTTTGTCTTTTAAGTTTTTTGACAAATTATCCCAAAATTTTATTGAACTTCTAAACGATAAAGATGATTACAATGTAATCGTCGAAGTCGAGAACGAGAAATCCTTCCCAGCACATTCTAACGTATTAAAATGTCGCTCACCTTATTTTCGTAAAGAGTTAGAAAATATTATCCCGAATGAAAACAATATTAAGAAAATTACTAAACCAAATATTTCTGGTTTAATTTTTGATATTATTCTTAAGTAAGTTATTCTTTAGTAAAATGCTATTATTAATTATAATAATTATAATAATGAGTTACATAAATTAATAATCGATATTTATTTTATATATTTATTTTTATAAGGTATATTTATGGCGGAATTGTTAATTTCGAGAATTTTGAAACAAGATTTATTTTTAATTTAATGATTGCAGCTAATGAATTTGAAATCGAAGAATTGACCAAGAAACTAGAGAACCATTTTATTGAAAATAAAAGTTCTTGGTTAAAGTCTCATTTTTCTCTAGTTTATCGTTCAATTTTTAGTGGAAATAACTTCAAAGATTTGCAAAAATTTTGTAATGATATTGTTGCAAAGTATCCAAATCT